>WAAF01001397.1:144129-237956 GCA_013400475.1 Tricholaema leucomelas
GTTAGGAGGAAGTTCTTTACAGTGAGGGTGGTGAGACACTGGCACAGGTTGCTCAGGGAGGTTGTGGATGCTTCCTCCCTGGAGGTGTTTAAAGCCAGGCTGGATGAGGCCTTGAGCAACCTGCTCTAGTGGGAGGTGTCCCTGCCTATGGCAGGGGGTTGGAGCTGGATGATCCTTGAGGTCTCTTCCAACCTGGGCCATTCTATGATTCTTCTCAGAGAACTAGAACTGGGCTTGCCATTGCTCTGTCTTTATCCTTCTGAAGGTCATTACCTGGGAATTATCTAGGTTGTTCTTCATTTGAGTGCATGGATAAAGTTAGGAAAATGTTGGTGTTTTCAAACTGATCAAGGGCCTGGATCAGCCTTTTTTACGATCACTCAGAGCTGCAGAGGAATTTCCACCTTCCTCTGAGTCCAGAGAACAACACTAATTCTGCCTGCCGCAGTACCAATATGGAATCCTTTTTAACAAATCACCTCGCTCTTTTCCCTAAGCTTTGTCTGCTACTTGCATGGGTAAATGTAAGAGCTCTGGGTCCTATCAACCAGTTGCCCAAGGGGAATTATATTGTCATTTCTTTAGCTGCCAAGGGAAAGGCTAAAGCTGTTTATCAGACAACTGCAAACACTCAGATCTCCAAGAAATGTTAATACCCTTTGGGATAAACAATGCTTCGCTGATGTGTTTTTTAAGCTGTCCATTACTTTCCTTCTGAGAAATATAAAGCAAGCTGTTACAAAGTAATGGTGAATGACTGTACATCATGGATAAAATAAGACATAATCTGGTGTTCATAAAAAAAAAAAAAACCCACATTTTTGTCCCAAAATACACTGTTAACTGGGGACAGATCAGCACTGAGCTCTGTGTGAGGACAAATTAACTTTGCCTACCTACTTAGGGGTGCCGCTGAAAGTTTTTATACTTGGTTACCATCTTTTAGTTATCAGGGTGGAAAAAAAAAGCATGTGCTTCATTACACATTCTACTGGTTTGTTCCATGATCTTGAGCAAACCCAAAACCTAATTGAATTATTAATCTATGTTGTCTGAATTTCAGATGAATAAAATAATGAGAGGAGTTTTACATGCATTTTGATGCATGTTGAAATCCTGGGGAGTCACAGATCCACATTTTTTGGGTATCCCTGAGGAGCTCAGTGAGTACTCGTCAGCCTCCTTAGACATGTAGGTGTTTTCTGTCTCTTTATTCCCTTGTGAAATGCAGTTTTAGGGCAGATATTCACCATATTCCAGAAACATGAATATATTAGTTACCACTTGGTATTATTTGCATGGCTTTTCCCTCTCTGCAAATTCTCACGGTTTCCAATGTCAGCAAAGCTCTGCCAGAAGTAAGGTGGGAATGCCCTCATAAGCAAGCTGTTGCTTCTCAATGTTGCTTTTACCACAGAGTTGCTTTGGCTGGCTCAGAAGGCCCTCATAATCCTGCCTTTTCCAGCTAACCACCATCCTTACAGCCAAAGCTATCTTACAGGATAGCAGTAGCAGAAGGAAATTATAAGGCAGTAATCATCAGAAGGTAGAGGGACAATATGGGAACCCGACCAGCAATGGACACAGTCAGCTGTCTGAAGCATCAGTGAGGTTTAGTCACTGCAATAGCCATGTTGGCTGCAGATGAATGCATGCTGATTCCTATCTGGATCCAGAGAACACCACACCGTTCACCTTCTGTGGCAGCAGTTGCATATGCTGGTAGTCCTTATTGCCTTTACATCAAGACCATGATCTTGGCACAACTCTTCAGCTACTGGCAGATATTTTGCTCTTACTGTTATCTAATTATGCAGGGAAACCTGCAGGTGATGTTTGATTCCCAGACAAGGAGAAGGCAACAAAAAAAAGTCACTTGAAACTGGTTTCTGTCAAAGGGTGAATTACAGTGTGGCATAAACATACATCCCAACACATTATCCTGTTTAGATGGGATCAGAGAATGTTTGTAAGTCTGAGTCCTGAGGGAGACACTTATAGTAATAATGTCCAGACTTCCTTTGCATAAGGTCCAGAACTGCAGCAGTAAGGTAGAGGAAAATGAGGTTTAAGTGTTTTGTGAGAAAGAAGTTGTGTAAAAGGAAATTGATGTTATTCTGTTATTCCATGTTGCACTATTTTGCACAATTGTGCTGATGTGAGGGTTTATTTGTATTCTTAGAGAAAGTTCAGTCCATTGATGGAGGTTTGTCTACCTCCACACAGACAAAAGAACTTCAAAAATTGCCCCAAATTTGTTTCTGTTTTTTTTTTTTTTTGGTGGTTTGGTTTTTTTTTTTTTTTCGCTCTTGGATTCTCAGTTTCACAAAGAATAAGCTCAGCTCTTTTTAGAATCATAGAATGGTTTAGGTTGGAAGGGACCTCAAGGATCATCCAGCTCCAACCCCCTGCCATAGGCAGGGACACCTCCCACTAGAGCAGGTTGCTCAAGGCCTCATCCAGCCTGGCTTTAAACGCCTCCAGGGAGGAAGCATCCACAACCTCCCTGGGCAACCTGTGCCAGTGTCTTACCACCCTCACTGGAAAGAACTTCCTCCTAACATCCAGTCTAAATCTCCCCTCTTCCAGCTTAAACCCATTCCCCCTCGTCCTGACATTACTAGACCTTGTCAATAGTCCCTCCCCAGCCTTCCTGTAGGCTCCCTTCAGATACTGGAAAGCCACTCTAAGGTCTCCTCGAAGCCTTCTCTTCTCCAGGCTGCAGAGCCCCAACTCTCTCAGCCTGTCCTCATAGCAGAGCTGCTGCAGCCCTCTGAGCATCTTCGTGGCTCTCCTCTGGACTCGCTCCAGCAGTTCCATGTCCTTCTTGTGTTGGGGGCTCCAGAACTGCACACAGTACTCCAGGTGGGGTCTGAGGAGAGCAGAGTAAAGGGGGAGAATCCCCTCCCTTGCCCTGCTGGCCACACTGCTCTTGATGCAGCCCAGCACAGGGTTGCTGTCTGGGCTGCATGTGCACACTGCAGGCTCATGTTGAGCTTTTCATCAACCCAGACCCCCAGGTCCTTCTCCTCAGGGCTGCTCTCAGCCATTCCCCACCCAGCCTGTATCTGTGCCTGGGATTGCACCGACCCAGGTGCAGGACCTTGCACTTGGCCTTGTTAAACGTCATGAGGTTGGCCTGAGCCCACCTCTCCAGCCTGTCCAGGTCCCTCTGAATGGCATCCCTGCCCTCCAGCAAGTCAGCTGTGCCACACAGCTTAGTGTCATCTGCAAACTTGCTGAGGGTGCACTCAATTCCTCTGTCCATATCACTGACAAAGATGTTACAGAGCACTGGTCCCAGCACTGACCCCTGAGGAACACCACTTGTCACCGGTCGCCAGGTGGACATTGTGCCATTGAAGAAGACTAATTTAATAACAGCAAGATTTTACTAGATGGAATTGAGCTACTCCTTCTTCTGTTGTAAAATTGCTGTCTGTGATTGTATTCTTGAAGCAATTTTTTGCCCTCTTGGCCTGCCTTGCTCTTTGAATACAGTGGGAGGAACCTACCCATCACAAATGCCATGAATCAATTCTAGGATGTTCTACCATGACAAATTCTAAACCTAGACAAGGCAGCTCTCTCCTCTAGTAATATCTGAAGCTCTAATAAATTACTCTCTCTCTCAAGATATGCTCAGATGTTTCAGGCAATGAATAGCAGATTAATTAAGAAGAGCCATGGGGCTAAAGATTATAATGTCATAGGAGAATATAGTCCCTTACTCTGCTTGATTTTCACATAGACAAAACATGCCTCGGAGATACTCCTACACAGGATTTAAGTCCTGTCTGCTTTCCACTGACCACTCCACATGGAGTATGGAAATTCTACTCTTATGTCCTGGTCTCATCACCATGAAGGTGCTGGGCTCACATCTTGTGGCCACTGAATATGGATGGGAGAAGCAGACATTTTTTGAGTTCTGGGTAGCTGAACTATTGTGCAAGCAAAGCCAGGTTTTGCTTTAATGGATGTGCTGTCTCTTGGGACCTGAGTGTGGTTTGGATGCTCATTGTCCTAACTTGGTCACATTCTTCTGTATTTACTGCATTTTCCATCAGGTACTACACTCCTCCTCCATTTCACTGTGATGTGTAGCCCAGCAAGCACTCAGATCACAACTCCCAACTCAGCCTTTTCATTTAGAAATGCCAAAACTCTGAATCTAAAATCTAAACCTTTTCTGTGGAAAATTCAACCCATAAAATCTCTTCATCTTTCATCCTGGATTGGGAGCTGAGAGGTTTAGGTAGATCAACAAAAAAGTTACAACACTGAAGACATCCAGAAGCTGGAAAACATCTCAAAAAAGAAATTTATCATGACTTTGGCCAGATAATTAACCAGCTCTAAGTCAGAAGAAGAAGTTTCTTTTAGAGTGAAAAATAAAACTACTCTTGCAATAAAAATTTGGCTCAACTGAAGTTACTTTTAACACAGATTGGGATTTTTAAGTGTGTTTTTATCACATTGGTAATATCCTGGTTTTGTCTATCTGACCTCCCATGAAAGACACAATTTAAATCTGGATTTTCACCTGAGCAGGGGTGGATGTAGACAACAAGGAGGAACTTCTTTACTGTAAGGGTCACAGAGCACTGGCACAGGCTCCCCAGAGAGGTTATGGGGTCTCCTTCTCTGGAGCCTTTCAAGGCCTGTCTGGATGTGTTCCTCTGTGATCTGTGTTAGATAGCATTGTCCTGCTCCGGCAGGAGGGTTGGACTTGATGATCTCCCTGGGTCCCTTCCAACCCCTAGCATCCTGTGAGCCTGTGATCCTGTGAACCATTTAATCATCTTCTCCATCTTAACAGCACTGAGGAGGAAACAGTCATTTTTGTCTGGCTCTCCCAGTTCTGCAAGGGGTCAGCTGAGTGCCCAGCTCTCTGGGAGCTGCATATCTGCGTTAGGGTTTGGGGTAGTTATCTTCCTCAACAGCTGATTCTGGACCTCCTCCATTCAGCCTTGTCAGCCCAGGAGAGCTATCCCACTGTGAGAAGAGGTGGTCCAAACACCTCTTCTCCTAACATGAGGGCAACCAGGTATTCTGGAGGCCTCACTTTGTCTGTGATCAGTTTCTGAGGCAGTCCGAGTGAAAAACATCTCCTTTCTTCAGGGATTGTATAGAATTGCCTGTGGTTTATAACTGAGACTGAAATCAGAAATATTGTCTGTAGACAGTCTTTTACTCTTGTTTTCATTTGTTGCTTTGTAGTTTGACATGCAGACCCTGGCTGGAAAGTTTAGAACTTCAGCAAACAGCAGAAAGTTCAAGGAAACATTTGGAAATTAGGATCTCTTGACTAATGGTAATTATTTGGACCCCCTTTGATCAAGTATAATGATACTTAAAAGACAGACTATTTGGATAGAGAGTTTTTAAGTGAAAATCATATTTAATGCTCCCATCACTGCTTGTTAAGGGAAATAACCACACACAATAGGGACTTCAAGGTTCCCTCCCCTTCTCCTGCTCTGGTTTATGGTATAAGTGGAATTTTTCACTTTGCTAGTTATTGACTTGCTTTAGTGCTCTCTGATGAAAACATTATCAGACTCATCACCACAGGACAGATCAAAGACAAGAGATCAGAATCCTCCCTGGGGTGAAGATAAACTACTGCACTTGACCTGTGCCTGGAATGCCTAATGGGGTCAAAATGTAGAAAAATAATAATACTCATTCCCTTCCACCTCTGCAGCAACCTTCCCCAGCTACTGGACCAAACGAGGCAGTGACTTGTACCTCTTTCAGGTGCTGCTCATTTCTGTAGGTAAAGTGTAGGACAAGCCAAGACTATTGCTTGTTGTGCCCTTCAACAAATTCAGCAAGAGGAAGACACTGAGTCCTTTCAATATCCTTTTAAATCGCTGCTCCTCAGATTTTTCCTTCTAACTAACAAAATAAGCCTCTTCTCCTGCCCCATCCTTCCCTTTTTTGGAAAACTTTATGCTGCCTAAAAAAAAATGGTGTTCCCATCTCGCTCTCCTTCTTGGCACTGGAAGAGGAATGCCTGCAGGATTGAAGGCAACTGTCTGTTTCAAGATCAAAGCAGCAGCCTCCGCTGTCTGAGCAATTTTAAGAGTGTTTTCAGCCAACTACATGGGCCTGAGCAGGTGACCAGTGGCAATGTGAAACACAGCAGGCAGCTCTGTAACAGCAAGCAGTGGAGACAGCGTCACACCTTGCATCTTCTAATGACAGCCTCTATTTCACTTGGAAAAATGCTGCTGCAGCAGCTGCCTCTAGCTATGTGCAAAGTGCCCCTGCCTTTTGTTGTGATTATGAGCTCCAGGATCCTGTTAGCTTGCAGTAAATCACTCACAGCAGCCCCAAAAATGAATAATTTGGTGAAGTCATGCGCCAGTTGATGTCCTGTAGAGAGTCTGTCTACAGACACCTTCGTGGGTTGCCTCTTCTATTCCCTCTGCATGAGAAGCCAGAAGCCCTTGTTTCAGATCCGAAGCTTATTGGAGCTTCTGGGTGACTGCCATGACCTCATTTATAATGTTGCAGAGCTGCACTGATTCATCTCTTCAGGAAATAAGTTCTTGCTAGGCTTGTCCAGAGTGTAAGCCCTCCAAAATGGTCCTTTCTTGACATTGTCATTATTTCTCAAGTGTCCCAGAATTCTTGCAAAGTGAAGAGGTGTCCAATAAATACTGAGAGGAGTGTTACAGTAATAATAATAAATGCACAATTCAGGTAGCTTTGAAAGATGCACTTCAAAGCCTACACTATTTTAGCATCAGCTCAAATTTCTACCTCCATCCTCAAGTCCTTCTGACCTCAGATTATCAGAAATAAAGACAGAAATAAAGCACAACAGTGTGCCCAGCTGGCCAAGAGAGCCAATGGCATCCTGGCCTGGATCAGGAACAGTGGCCACTAGGAAAAGGGAGGTTATTCTTCCCTTGTACTCAACACTGGTCAGGCCACACCTTGAGTGCTGTGTCCAAGTCTGGGCTCTTCGATTCAAGAGAGATGTTGAGATACTGGAATGTATCCAGAGAAGGGCAACAAAGCTGGTGAGGGGCCTGGAGCACAGCCCTGTGAGGAGAGGCTGAGGGAGCTGGGGGTGTGCAGACTGGAGAAGAGGAGGCTCAGGGCAGACCTCANACTATGTTAGAGCAGTAATCTGTTTGCTAACAGATCCCCGGGGTACCTCCAGGGGCTTCCTGAGTAACAGAAGCAATCAATAAACTAATTTAGAAATATTTCCAAAAGCAAACACTTCCTACCTTCCCTGAGTCCAAGCATTAAGGCACACACAAAGCATGTTTCTTTAAAAAACAACCAAAAAAACACCTGCATCATCTCAGCTTCTATCTTCTATTAGGAGGAAGTTCTTTCCAGTGAGGGTGGTAAGACACTGGCACAGGTTGCCCAGGGAGGTTGTGGATGCTTCCTCCCTGGAGGCGTTTAAAGCCAGGCTGGATGAGGCCTTGAGCAGCCTGCTCTAGTGGGAGGTGTCCCTGCCTATGGCAGGGGGTTTGAACTGGATGATCCTTGAGGTCCCTTCCAACCTAAACCATTCTATGATTCTATGATTCTATCCCAAATCATTCTTTCTGGTGCACAAGTCTGGTCTGGCAAATTGAATCAAAGATGTAGGTCTCCCTTGGAAATCAGCTTTTGAAAGGAGAGATGATGGGAAGCACAGTGATATCCTTTGAAAGCAGTGTGGTTTCATTTGCTCAATAGAGACTCTCTGTGTTTAAGGCCATCTTTCTCATCAAAACAGATGCATAAAGGACTACAATGAACACAGTGAGCAGCACACCCACCGGTACAAATACTCCTGGCAACAAGTTGTTGTAACTTGACTTCCATGGCTTGCACATCCATAATTTTCTATTTGTGTTTGTTGCAGTCTGACAAATCCCCACCTGCCCACCTGCAGTTTTGCGTTGCCTGGGGTGCTCAGTAAGATGTATGGTTAACAAGGGGGAAAAATCCACTGGCAATACTGAAATACCATCCAGAGCCAGAACTAGGATGAAAGTAGGAAATATCCTTTCTTCTGCACCCTGCTGCCCAGCCACGTGGTGTGGAGGCCGAGTCATAACATCCTGCAGGGCACTGACAGCTTAGGATGAGCATGTACAAGAAGATTGCTGGTATCACGGAAAGGGAAGCCTGTTCCTGGCTCTAGCCCTTGAAAGAGAGCAGTTTTATTTGAATTGCCTTTGATCTTTTAATTACAATATGTTTTCATTCTCAAAGCCATGAGTCCAGTTTATCTTGCTACAATTCATGTGTATTATTTTCCTGATTCTTGGCACTTCTTAGTGGCAAGTCTGTGCCTCTCCTGCAAAACAAGGAGAGGTGAACCTCGCACCTTGGCTTAGGAGCACTGCTGCTGGGGCTGTTCTGGAGAATTTGAGGTGATTCATTACTTAAAGACTTTTGGGCCCATTCAGCAAACTTGGAAGGAATCCTTGGCAATCTGCTTGCTCTAGCCAGATTTGCTAGTGTTTTCCCAGAATGTATGCAAAACTGAAGGCAAAGTGTATCAGTGCATGCCTTCAAAGGATAATGAATTGGAAGGCAAAGATTGTATTTTGTTGCCTAATTCCTTTGTTTGATATTTATTGACAAGATATGCTAGTGCTGAAAGTAAACTCGAGTTTAGTCTTGCATAACAGAGGTGAGGTGTTTTGTTCATGTGCTAGCAGCCCATCATGGCCTTAAAGAACATGTTTAGCTTCATGGAGAGGTATAAAAATGACCACCTGGAGTCCACAGCAGGTGTTAAAGATTAATAGAATTGCCCACTACAGCAGTGCTATTCTTGTCCTAAAGTATTACTGGCTGTATTCTTTCAGATCTTGAAGGCACCTCCTTAAAACTCTGTCTGAAGACATTCAGAAAGAAAATGTATTAATATGTTTTGCTGGGGGGTTGCCATCTTCAAGGTAAAAGAAATTAAAGAGAAAAAAACAACACTCCAGGAGAGGAAAAAGGCTTGAAGAAAATAGGTTGTATTCTTACATAGTCAGATACTGCTGAAAACCCAACAGCCTGTAGGACTATTTGCTCCTGTAGATAAGGCAATTGCCCTGTTGGCATTAACAGTGATGAGCTCAGAAGGTCAGCTTTCAAGTAAACAAAATTGGAATTAGCTTGGAGCAGAGTATTTACTTACCTGAGCCATCAACATTCTGTAGCTGTTGGGGAAAAGAGAGGTGCTGAATGATTTGGAGGTTTAGCATATTTCTAGTTATGAATGGTCATTTTGGTAATTAACAACTGGGCTGTATATAAAAAGCATTTAAAAAAGAATTCATAAATAACAGACCTTAGAAGGTCATCAGTTCATTATAATGTACATGCCTGGACAAAAACTTCCTGGGATGACCTCTGATGAACCCGAGATTACTCTGTCAGGTATTTGTCGACCGTTCAGCATGGCCTAAACCCACCACCAGCATCTTTCACCCGCTGAACACAAGTGAGAAAGTATAAACTCTTTGCCATTGAAGCACCCAGCTTCAGGCATATATGTGAGCTCTCTCAGGTTATTTTCCTGCATTTTGAAGTGACTCTTTTCTTTTGCTTAACATTACCTCACGTTGTAATCTTTCTTGCTTTAAAACCAATCCACTGATCCTTTCAGACACATCAACAATTTCCATCCATATCTGAAGACCATGTTTTCCACAGCTCACTGTGGTGTTATGAACAGTAACACTCTTGCCTTGGATGTCATCAGATATGCTTAGTCTTGAAATACATTTCAAAACAATGACTTGTGTTGTGGAAAACTTGCCACGGGACTTCTCCCTATATAATAAGTGTTTGCACGTACTTGGGAAGCTCCCTTTTAAACTCGTGTTTGCCTTGCTTAAATACTTATGAGGAAACCAAACACAGAAGATTCTCAGGTTGGTATTAATTGGCAATGGCAGCGTCAAAAAGAAAATGCCATTTATTTATTTGCTTTTAATGTATTTTTCCTCTGGTAGTTTCAGAATGGAAAGCAGCATTTTGCTACAAAGGAGAGCCCAAAGTCCTCAGCCTGTAGAAAATCTATTAATCACTTTTTCCTTGTTTGGGTTGTTTTAAGAAGAAAAGGGTTTCTGTAGTGCAACAAGTCCTCATTAGGGGCAAGGGCAGATATTTGTCTTTTAGACAAGACTTACATAATTTAGGAAAATTGAATTTGACTGAGAAAACAGACAGGCTTGCACTACTTGGTTCAGGAAAGACAAGGTGTCCACCCCTCTTAAAAGGAATCTGACTAAATGAAATCACAGGCTCTCTGCTCTGTGTATTTGCATTTTCATACTTCTCAATTTTATCTAGGATTTTACATAAGCCTCTTTTAAAAGAGGCAGTTACCCTGCTCCATGAACTGCCTGGAACAAGATGTGTAAGAAGTTTCTCCTAAATATAAGGAGAATAAATTTTCATGTCTGAATTCTAGACCAAGATTCAAATTCCTTTTCACCTCTGTATTCACTACCTAAAAATATGAACATTCACTTTGACATCTCCCACTCATTAACAGCCTAGACGAGCATTACCAATTAAGATGAAAACATCCAAATCAAGCCTATCTTTCATTTCCAAGAAAGATTATTTAGAAAGGCTGTCTTAAAACCTCAGGTTCCATAAAGATTCAGAAGAATCAAATCTGAATCTCAACTGCATGACACATCTAAAATAGATTATTTAAAAGGAAACTCTAGGCCTTCTTTGGTTCTCATTTGAAAAGCCAGTTTTGAGCTAGCCAGCTGAAGTTCATCAATATGAGCACTCTTACTTTGCTTTTAAACCTTAAGGTTTCTCCGCAGATATTGGAATGAGGCACACTGCAGAGTCATGTAGAACAGTTAAACTGAAAAGTGCAAAGGCCATTTATATTTTTATGGGAGCTAAAGAACAATTTGCTCTTCCTTCCTTCATTCCTTCCTCTTTCTCTGTCTTACTTCCTTCCCTCCCTCTTTCCTCTTTCTTTCTTTCTTTCTTTCTTTCTTTCTTTCTTTCTTTCTTTCTTTCTTTCTTTCTTTCTTTCTTTCTTTCTTTCTTTCTTTCTCTCTCTTTCTCTCTTTCTCTCTTTCTCTCTTTTTCCTTTTCTATCTCTCTCTTTTTTTCTTTCTTTCTTTCTTTCTTTCTTTCTTTCTTTCTTTCTTTCTTTCTTTCTTTCTTGCTTTCTTTCTCTTTCTTTCTTTCTTTCTTTCTTTCTTTCTTTCTTTCTTTCTTTCTTTCTTTGCTTTCTTTCTCTCTCTTTCTCTCTTTTTCCCTCTTTTCTTGTCTTTTTTCTTTTTTTTTCCTTGCCTTTCTTTCTTTGCTTTCTCTTTCTCTCTTTTCTTTCTCTTCCTCTCTCACTCTCTTTTTGTCCTTTCTTTTCTTGCTTTTATTTTTCTCGCTTTCTCTTTCCCTCTTTTTCTTTCTTTTCTTGCCTTCCTTTCTCTCCTTCTATCTCTCTTTCTCTCTCTCTTTCTCTCTTTTCTTGCCTTTCATTTTTTCTTTCTTTTCTTGCCTTTCTTTCCTTCTCAGAAACCTGACATCCAACTCATAGTAATAAGAAGAGTAGAGCAAACAGCACCACAATGCATTGACAGTTTTGGAAAGAAAAAACAGCTTTGTAAGTCTTGGGGACAGATTTCACTGTATTAAAAAAGAAAAGGAGAGAGAACAGAAATTAATGTTTGTGGTCAGTCCCCAGCAAGTACACTCTCTAATGCAAACCAATTGCATTTTCACGTGAAATACATGACAGATAGCTAAGGCACTAATGTTTTTCTCTGTTAATAAGCTCGATATGGAACAGAGCTCCTTTAGAATATGTACGGTAAAGTGGAAATGCATGCTCTGGTGACTGTTATAAAGCAGGCCAAAGATATGTCAAGTCCAATTAATGTCAATAAGGAACATCTGTATTTAGGCACCCAAGTTACTTAATACAAACATTTCATAATTATATACTATAGCACACATGGAGCATTATGAGATGTGGTGTCCCAGTGTGAATAATATTCACATTTTTCAGATCAGTCAGCAGTCTCGGGCTGGCTCTGGCTCAGCTTGCAGTCTCCCCGTAAGAGCATTTCTTTATAATATTGAATTAAGTACAATCCACATTTTTTCTCTTATCTGTGAAATCTTGTGGTTGTGGCTTGACTGTTTTTATAAAAGGAAAGATCCAAGTGCATGTAAAGCTAGGGGTTTGGGGGGCTTTTTTTTTTTTTCTTTTCCCTGAGACATCTGTGTTTTTTCTTATATGCTTTAAGTCTGGGAAGGAAAGATTCAAGTGGATGAAGCATAGCACGAAAGACTCTATGTCTAAGGGACTCTTCATCTCACAGGGGGAAAAAAAAGGCAAAGGAGCAGAACAACAGCAGAAACCACTCTCCTCACCTGAATCATTAGATGTACTGGGAAACGATGACTTAGCCCAAGCCTGCAGAGGGTGGGATAGTATTTACAGTCTGGGAATCTCAAAACTTCCTAAACACTTGTAAATTCAAAAGCAGACATGCAGCAATTGTTTAAACAAACACAGCAGACACTGGTAAGCTCAACTGCCACCCACACGTCATCCTCTGCAGCACAGAACACCTTTCTGAGCTGGGTGGGTTTCTTGAGCTTGGTGAGTCCATTGAGGTCTGTATTTGGGGAGTTTAATCTCGAAGAGGAGCTCAAGACTGAAAAGTCGTCTGGTGCTTAGTGTGAAACACAACACTTGCAGCAGCGCAGTCTGCACCGCCGCAGCAGAGCACTCTCCATCACTGGCAGAGCTTTCCGCCAGGCGTTCCCCCGAGCCGCCTATGTCCCGGAGGCCGTCAGCTGAGACCTCCAAGCTCATCCAATCCTTCACAGTCCAACAAAACTACCTTAGACAACTGGCAGGGAAAAGCTGACAAAGCTGCCGCATTAGAACTAGACTTGTAAGTAAGTGGGCAGCTTTACCTAATCCCATAAGTAGTGATTAAACCAGCCCAGGAAGAAACAGGTGTCAAGATGAGATTAGAGAAAAAGGAATATCTGCCACTGGGTTACAATCTTGCCTAAGAATCAGTCACTAATGCTTCTGTCTCCTTCATCCACCCATCTTGGCAGCCTTTCACAACCCCACCTCACAGCCTGCCAAAAAGAATGCTACCATAAGGTAAGCTCCCACACTGTTTTTAGCAAGCTGCCATTGAGACCCCACCTATTTCAAGAAACATTCAAGCCTGAATACCCACTTCCCACTCTGTATATGTTCTGTCTTGTCTGGCTTTGTTTTTCTTCACTTGTGCCTTTGGAATATAATCACTTCAGGGCAGGGTCTAGTCATCTCCTTGGCACTTGACCTGTTCTTCCTCATATATTTACTGTTCAGAGCTCCTCTATGAGCTTCAGTGAGACCATGCTTTGGTCTTCTGTGATTAATCGTGCTAATTAATACTCAAATCCATCATGTTGGCTTGTATTCAGAAGAGAGGAATGCCTAGTCATGTAAAGATTTGGCCAAGTGCTTTAAAACATTGAAAAGAGGATAGATCCTCACAGGATGAATACTGGATATTGGTTTTGCTACCTGTAACTCCAAGAATCAGTTTACTCCAGCTGAAAGTTAAAAACTGGGGGCAGAGGACTAGTTAAAACCAGCAGACAGGACTGGAAAACTGTCAGACCAGTGTCCTGTTGTAGAGCTGAAAGCAAGGCCCTGACACAAATCCTGCTGCTTCAGTTTTTTTCTCATAGTAAATAACGATGGTGGCAATTTCGTATTGGTCCAGACAAATCCAAATGAGTAAGAAAAGGAAATCTGTGCTGCAATGGAGATGGAGGAAAAGAGGTGGTAACTCAGTGTACTGGGACACTCATACTTTGACTGGGCATGGAGAGGGGGAGCAAAGACCTATATATCGTCAGAGCAGGCAGCCAGGAAGAGATTTTTCCAAAGCTTGCCTAAGGAACCTGCCCTAAACTCTTATTAATGACTACTAGGATTTCTGTATCTTCCTCCCATGCACCACTCCTAACCTACAAATAAGAGGATTTGTGTGATTTCCCTCCTACATGCTGCTCCCTCTAACCTACCAATAAGACCTTGGGAATAAAACAAACTTCAGTGTGTGCACATTCTAATCACAAACAGACAGAAACAGAAGGAGAACTCACATATAAGCTGGCTGAGAGCCAGGGATACTGGCAGAGGGATAAAGGGAGTGGAAGTGGGCCTCACGGCAGAAGAAGGAGCAAGAGATTTCTGACAATCTAGAGGGAAGAGTGATGGTGGAAAAAATTCCACATCTTTTAGTGCCTTTGAGTGTGGATGAAGGATCACGTGGATAAGCCATGCAATTAGGAAGCAAACTGAGGTCTGCAACTTGAGGTCTTCTGACAGAGATTTCTGGATTGACCTGGGTGAGACTTACTCCACTTGGTGCAGGTGAAGAAAGAAAAAGTGCTGAGGAGGGCACTTCCCGATGTGCTGTGACAGGCTGACCTCATACCTACTGCCTTGCTTTGCCCAAGCTTGGACAGAGAGAGTGGTCCATTTTTGCAGACATCCCATTTGGGGCTTCTTTCAAACACAGCACACGAGGAAGATGCCCAATCAGATGGTTTCCACACTCCTACTGGTTTTCTTATTAAATACAGGGGCAGAAAAAGAAGTGTAACGTAAAGTGCCCTCCATATCTCAGTGCATCAGGCCCTAAGCACAGCTTCATGAGTTGCCAGGACTTGCTTTTCCATCTGATAGCAGTAGGGAGGGCGACTGAGAATTAATTTCAGTGCTTTGAGACTCTCACTACAAACAAATCGCCTCGACCGAAAAACCAAACAACAAACAGTAGTAAAACTTGATTATGTCCAGGTTTCTCTGCTGAGATCTAAGTCATAACATTCACTTCTTACAAGACTGTTTAAGCTTTCCACCAATGTGCCTTTTTTAACATAATTGTTGTTATTTTTTTGGTAGTCATTAAAATATCCAAATGGCTTTTAAATGTATGTTTGATTTCTTACCCTTCCAACTCATTTATCTTAATTTCTAAGATGGAGACAAACTTCTTATTTATGTTTCAGAGATGACATGACATCAAAGGGTTTGACTATTAAATGCCTTAATTACAGATGATAGGCTGATAAAAAGAGATCACCTCTAGAGTTTTATTAAACAGGAATTACAACTACATTCATGGAGGCTCAGGACTACACCAACCTAACCCCACGTAGCAAAAGATGATTTTTGAAACTAAAGAATAACATTTTTCTCACTTCTAAAATTGCAGCCTACAACTTCAAATTACCAGCTTCAAACTCAACAGCTTTACCACCACCCTGAAATTATTCACCACACTGTGACCAGTTTTGCTCTACTTGCTGGACTCTGAGCACGGGCATGAGTTTGTGTCTCAAAGGAGAAGACCTCTGCCACGACCAGAACATCACAGACAGCATCCAGAGACGTGAAAGACTTTCCCAAAGCGGGTTCAGCTTTCATTGGGCAGGCTAAGAAGGAGGCTTTATCTGCCTTTCTCTGACTGGTTTTTCACCCTGACTCAGTACAGTGGCTACCCTGTGTGCTTCCATTTTGGCAGAATTTTAGCTGGTCAAATTGCAGAGTCACACCAGAGGAAGAACTGGTGCCAGTTCCTTACACTCTAAACACTAGTTTTCAGTGGAGACAACACCAGAAGGAAACTTACTGGCCGCAGCAAGAAAAGTGTGGCCAGCAGGGCAAGGGAGGGGATTCTCCCCCTTTACTCTGCTCTCCTCAGACCCCACCTGGAGTACTGTGTGCAGTTCTGGAGCCCCCAACACAAGAAGGACATGGAACTGCTGGAGCGGGTCCAGAGGAGAGCCACGAAGATGCTCAGAGGGCTGCAGCAGCTCTGCTATGAGGACAGGCTGAGAGAGTTNGCAGGGGGTTGGAGCTGGATGATCCTTGAGGTCCCTTCCAACCTAAACCGTTCTATGATTCCATGATTCTATGATTATCACAAAACCTCAGTGCCTTTCCTTGGTTGTGTGGGAGCCATTAAGTAAGCTGAGGAAACGTTCCTCATTTAGGACAAAATTTTCTGTCAAGAGAGGACTGAGAGGGTCATGTTTGTGGTGGAGCTTTGTGTTTTTTAAAATCCCAGCTGACAGGCACCCATACGTAATTAGCAGAGTCTCTGCCAATACTCATGTTTCACTGGACTCATAATTAACAGGTTGGGCTTGTCCATTACTGAACAGGGCATGAAACTAGTAGGCTAAAGGAGTCTTCTTACAGCATCCAATCTGTGCATTTAAGCAGCTCTGATTATGTACAAATCACTTTTTTACAGAAAAGGACTTAGAAAATCTGCTGTAGGTTTTGCAGCAATTCTCTTCTAACTATCTCTGAATCAAGTGTTGTAATTCCCCTCCCCGGTGCAGAGGTAAGAGATAATTGTACTTCTTTTAAGTCAGTAAAACTTTGGCAGAGAGACATTTTGTAGTCTCCATTTTAAGATGTGTGTTCAGCCCCAGGTGCACTCAGATCTGTCAGAGAACATGAGAGCAAACGTCTCACAGTATGCTGCGCAGGCAAGTCATGAATGCAGGAGTACAGGACAACTTAAATCTTAAGTCCCAGTCACTTGTTGAAGATCACAAAGGACACAAATGGGAGGGCTTGGATGAGACCAAAAAAAAAAAAAATCACTCTTCTTCCTGTTCTCTAATGATTAGGTTCTCTCTTCTGAAACTAGTGCCCAAAGGACTGAGCTCTGTAACTTCTGGAAAATGATTAAAGCTCTGGGGTGCAGTTCACAGCAACAGTAATGGGTGGCTTGAACAGCTCCTGTGCCACTAACATTTTGCGATACAAAAATCTTCATTTTGTTTTCCTGCTTTTGGCTGAGGCCAGAAGCTGAAGCTTCACTCATCTTTGCTGATGTGTGAGTGTGAAATTCCCTGCTCTGTTAGCACTGATCCAATAAAACCCCTGAACTGAGGGAGTTTTGTCTCAGGCTTGCTCTTTTATTCCACACTTGAACGGTAGCAAGGGCATTTCAGCAGCAAATCTGGACATGATGTTTAGTTTTATCTTACTGGTGACTGATTTTGACCACATATGATGATGATGGTAATTACTTTCAGCACACACTAGTCCACATTTATGACCTTCAGGAGTTGCTTTTTATTTTAAGGTAGTTTTGACATTACCTTTCACCAGTTTCCATCTTTTTCTTCAAAACCCAAAAAAGCTTGGGGAGACCTCATCTTGATGGTTGAAACCCCAAGTTAGCAGCTGTAGAAACACTGGATGAATGAGATATATCAAGAACAACATACAGAGATGACAACCACAATCATGTTTTCCTCCTGATAAGAAATCTGGTTTCCAGAGTAGCCTATTTCTCTATATACAGCAGCATATTTACATTTGGATAGACTCAGGTGGTGCAGTGTCCTTTAAATCTGCCTGGGCACAACCATGAAAACACTCTAAAATTTTCCTTCCAAACGACTAAGGTCCCATCTGCTTCAGCAGAAGTCCACCTGGGCTTCTGCTCGTGCTTGTCATAGCCTTTCTTGTCCTGCACACTAAACCCAAGTGTCCTTTGTCCTACAGTCTCCTTAGCGTGATGAAGTAGGAGGTGAGGATGGGGGCCATCAGCACCCTAAAGAATTGCTGCTTCTCTGTCCAGTGAAGCCTGAGCTGGTGCCAACACACGCTCTCAGCGGCATCGAGGCTGCTGTGCTGCAAGAGGTGGCACCTCTCAGGTACAGGCAGTGGCAAATCCCAGGTACAGCCCCACCCCCCCTGGCACGCTCATACCATTGAAACCCATGGCACGCTTTGCTGAAGTAAATGGCTCTAGCCTGAGTAATCCTGTTCCAATTGCAATTTGCATAATTGCCTTCTGCTTTCATATCTCCTGCAATTCCTTTCAGGTAAAGACTTCTTGTCTTCTTATCCAAGATAGTTGCTTAATGCTACAGTTTGCTGTGAAATAACAACCGTTTTCTCCCTCCGAGCTACCTGCATTACCCAGGGTGGGTACCCATGTTCCAGTACACATTCAAAATTAACGTATTTTGGGAAGGAGGAACTACAAACTTGCTATCAACCTGTGCTGTAAGGAATCAGGGGCAACATCTATCCCACATGCCTAAAGATAGCTCACAGCACAACTCAGAGCTGCAATTACAGTCCTGTTTCTGATCGAGCATTAATTCTGTTATCTTTGTAATTGGTAACTGTGACACCCTCGATTTCAGTACAGGCTGGATACACCTGCCTGGGTCAGCAGCAGGAGCTCATGAAGCCACGATTTCCTGTTACTTGCACCTGAGCCAGGCAGAGATGTCTGCCCAAGGTAGAAATACACCTCTCCAGCAATGCCAATCATGGAGCTGAGCAGGGAGAAACAGTGCAGCAGGAGAGGTGGATATGAGTTTGAGCATGCAGTTCAGTGAACTCTTCGTGTTGCACCCATAAAATCCTGTATGGATGAGGAACACACTTTGAGGACAGTTCTGGCTGCTGCCCATTGCAGGAACCTCTGGAACTAAGTAGGGTCTTTGATAATGGAGGTGTAATCCTCTGCTTTTTGCCTATTGAATTCACATCAGATAAACTTGTAATAGCTAAAGGCACAGCCTCAACATGACCTGAAGCTGAATAGTAAAACTCACTGAGCTGGGGTATGTCTTCCTTTTGGGCAGACACTTGCAGGGCAAACATGCCATAAGAAAACATGAAGCAGAGAAGAATCTGGTGTCCTGGTTGCAGCAAATTATTTTGAACCTTTCCCAGTTGTCTGGCATGGCCCTTCACAGGTTTGCAACAAGGCAAGAACTTCACCTTGAAAAGCTAACAATTGAATTTGTACTGAAAGTAGGACGAGTAAAGACACGCTTGGCGTGTTGGTCTGGGAAAGCTCACGGGAGACAAACATATGAATATAAAGTACTTCAAAATAATGCCCTTCCTTTATAGAACACAACAACAAAAGATGCCTGTAAGGATAAACAATCAGTTATATGAAGGGTTTTATGCTTGCCTGGCAATTGGCAGGTTCTCACCCATCTTGCACTCCACCTGGTTGTGCTATTGACCGTGAAGCCCCAGCCCGTGAGGTTATCTGGAAAACAGGAAATAGCTTGTGACTAATACCAGCTCCATGTGCTGTGAGTCAGAAATCTTGGCGACAGAGAAGGGGAAAAAAAAATAGAGGAGACAGTTTCCTGGGCCAGAGAAAGGAAAGAAAGGCAATTAATTTCCCTTTAGGACCTCGCGTGAGGCTGCTGAGTCTCAAAGGCAGGTGTCACACGGCTTGTACAAGGAGCCAGAAGTGATGTTTGGAGCTGTATGATAATCTGTTGCTTCTGGTTCAGCTAATTTGACTAATTCTGATGCAAAGAGCACCTCAACCTGCTGATTTCATCCTTCTTCAGAACTTGTTTCTTAAGAAAGAGGGTCTGTGCCAGACTTATTTACCTAAGATCCCTCCAGGAGAAAAAAAAATAAATGAGAAAAGAAACAAACTCTCTTTCAAGTCTTGCTTGCTCAAGTTTTGATTAAGCTTTAAGTCTACCTTCTCTAGCCTTTCAGGACCCCTTTTCTTTCCATTTTTTTAATGAAAAAAATTATGAGACGTGGGCTTTCCATTTTCAGTGAGGGAAGATTGGTCTCTTCCCTTTTGCAGTGCTCCCATTTTGTTTTTCTATCCACCTATCTGAATTTCACTATAAAACTCTCTACTGTAGCATTGTCTGAGGCAGAAACACAAAGCCTTTAACTGTATGAATTGGGGAAGTTGTGTGCTGTAGTTCTGGACTTATCTGGGACATAACCACTCTTTTGTAATATACTCACCCTACGTCTAATCTGCCACTTGTCATACTGAAATCCTCTTCCCAAGAAGCTTTCCAGCCCTATTCATAGTTCTGTCATACGCTGAAACTTGTAAGGGAGACTGCACAAAGCTATTTATTAGCAGAGTCCAGTGACGCTTCTGCGCTGATGAAATCTGTCTCCTAGCTGACGGCGCAGCTGTTAAAACCCCACAAACAGAGGAGAGGAGAGGTTCCCTCCTCAGGTCTCCCAGGTTCCTTTCACAGCTTTGCCAAGGATGTGGTGTGACTTAAATTAAGCCAATTAACTTTTCTGTGCGTCAGCAGTGCAGGGCATACTGGGGAGGGGGAGTTGAAGACTCCTTCAGCAGCTTTGTAAAGTGCTTTAAAATCCTGAGGCAGAGGCAACCGAGAGATGCGAAGAGCACTCCTTTTTTTTCTGATCTTAAAGGCAGTGAGCCACTATACAGGGTGCAAAGAGACATCTGACATTTGGGCTGATAACACATCTGTGCTGTAAGGGTTACTCTATTAGCCTGCTCTCCAATACGTTCCTCATATGAATGCTGTATACACAGCTCTTCTGCCCCACGGTGGGCTATGGAAAGACACAAGGAATATCCCAGGACAGTGACAGCCCTTGGACTGTGTAGAAGGGCTAGTGTCCCCTTCAATCAAACTGCCCTAAATGCAGAACTCTACCGTGGCATTAGTCCCTCATACATCTGGCTTATTTATCTACCTGTGCAGAAGTAAGGCACAAGTTGATTCACAGGGCTTAAAACAGTTTGGAATATCACAAGATGCAACATTACACCATTTGGTGTCCCCAGTCAGGCAGCACAGGAAGAAGGACCTCACACCATGCTTTGCCTCTGCGTTATCTTCCTTTTGCAGCATGTCGAAAGACTCTGCAAGAGCAGGGTTATCAGGGGAAGAGGCAAGGACAGAGGGGGTCCACTGAAAACCCCAAACAGTGACAGTAACACAACTAAAACTCATTTCAGAAGGAGTTTCATCAGGGAAGAATCCATACTTGTATATGGCTGTCTCCGGAGCAACTGTAATTGCCACACACAAGACTTTGAAGAGCTGACTCTGAACTAACCGAATCAAGTGCTTGGGCTTTAGTCAACTGCAGTATGTCCATGGTTCATAATTTCTGAACTTTACTTGAATAGATATCTGACAGAGATTTTGCCTGCTGGGTCATTTTTGAAGGTCAGATGCTTGAAATGCTAGAGTAAAAGGCTATGCCTCTCTGCTAATGAATTTGGAGGCAAAAGTAGCCACTGCTACATGCTTTATGTAAGTCGAGTTTGGAGCCATCAGAAGGCATCAAAGGAGTCTGAAATGTTGAGTACTGTTAGGGAATCAAGTTCCCCACACGTGTAGGCTCCAGATTTCTTATTAAGATGCAGCTCCTGATGATGGCACCCATCTGCGTGTGTCCGTTCTTATCCTTATAGAACTGAGCTGACACCTGTACCAAGGGAGAGAATATCAGGAGTACATAGCCAGAGGTACCCCCATCTCTTCTCATGAGCAGCAGCAGACTGCAACCCTAGGAAGGGTGGAGGAAGGCATGGTGATGGAATGGCTAAGGAAAGGTCGTTTCTTGTTCTCCAGTGATTTTTGGGAGTGTCTCACACACATCTCAATTTTTCATGTCTTGGTGAGCCCTTCTTAAGAATTTAGTGCTGATTTCACATAAACTCACTTCTTGTATGCAGGAAATACCAAGAGACTAGATCTCTCATTCTCACCACCCAGTCAATGACTCATGCTCATGGAAAGAAAACTACGTTGATCTGGATGCTTATGGAACCACACTGCACAATCAAAATAGAAATGAGCAGCCTGACCCACCTACTCCACTGTGAGCATCGTAAGCCTGTTGAAATCAATCAAGCTAAATATATGAAATAAAGATGAAGCCTGAAGTCAAGAATCTGAGACACCTAGATCTAAACCACCCCAAGGCTTTTAATACAGGACATTTTCCAGCTCTGGAAAACTATAAGATTTTATCATTGATGTCAACTAACTACTTAGGCTTTCAGAATAAATCCTTAAAAGGTTTCTGCTTGTCATAAACCTCTCTTCACTGCTTGCAGAGTGGGTGAAAGGCCTGAGATTGAATATCCTCAGGGCAAAAAGAATACACTTGATTGAAAAATAGCACTTAATTATGAGTACAAAAATCTATTTAGAAGAATACATCTTACACACTTTACAACACTGTAAGAAATTAATAACTAATTATTACAGATGGAAGGATTTTGAAGTTTGCTGTGTTTTTGCCACCTGTGCTTGTTTACCTTTAAGAGCTTGATCACGACATGCTTCACACAAGGCAGGGTTGCAGATGCTCTAACCACACACAGGATGAAATCCAAGTCCCTCTGAAGTCAGTGGGAACTTTGCCATCAAAAGTCAACAGTTTTAGTAAGCCAACCAACCAGAAAACCCCAAATCTAAATGGCTCAATGTATTTAGCTCTGTCAATATGTTCAGCACTAGTCTTGGTTGGAAAATGCTTTATTGTGCCATGGAAATTTATAATGAGAAAATGGGAGGGAGAGGGAGGGCTTGTTGTTGCCAGCTCAGTCTTTGATGGAATGCTTTCTCTAGCCTTCCTCCCTGGTGAAGGGATAGAGAAGACCTAGTCAGGGAGCTGGCAGACTCAGACAAAGTAACTGAGTCCCATAGGATGAGGCTTTCAAAAAATTCCTGAAATAAGGTTTGGGAATTCTATTTCCACAAGCTTTAGCTCAAATGAAGGCTTGCATATCCCATTCTTATTTTGCAAATGACATTACTGAATTCAGTAACCTGGGAAGAAAATCACTTCTCTGGGCAAAGTAAGGCAAGAGAATGTGTCTTGAGTTTACAGAACAATGAGAAGACCGAGATGGGCTGGAGAAAGCAGGGCACTCTCCAAGAAGAGGGAGGGACAAAAGGAAAAGGCAGTCAGGAACAGAATCATCATTAGACAGGGAGAAGTGGGTACAAAGGTATAAATAGGAACTGCAACAACATTCTAATGGTGAGACAGTGTGTAGAGAGCTAAGAAAATAAAGCAAGACTGAGCAGAAGATGCACAATAGAAAACAGACAGTCAGAGGCAGAGTGTAAGAAGAATGTAAGGCTTCCTTGTAAACCAAAAACACTTTCTGGATGTGAGCAGCTATTTTTGTTAGAGAAATTGCCAGACTCTTGGCTAGAAAGAGAAAAGAGAGGAAGCACATGAATATATTTAAAAACATAACAAAAAAGCAAACTCAGCACTGAGGGAAGAGGAAGCAGCTTAGGAGTTGAAGAAGCACTTAGTAAGGATGAATGTGAATAAGCATTCACAGGGGATACTTTAACATCAAATGGAAAATACCCTACATGCCTTTCTACTGAAATCCCACATACTCCTGGAGAATAGTTACCACCAAAAGAGGCCAGCTGCACTTCTAAAATGCACACTCTCCATATCACTCAGGGTGGGACATGCTCTCCATTTGCCTAAATTTCAGCTTGTTGGCCAGTGCAGAATGGGAAAAGCAGAGTTTCCTTTTGGCCCAGTTTTCCTTGAAGCCTGGGAGCTGAATTCCACTTCTAACTTTGAATCATTGAGACCTGCTATTGGACTATAGTCAAGTCACATCCCTCACCTCCCTGTGATTCAAGAAGCCTGGCTTTTAAGGGAAAAATATGCAGAAATAGCCCATAAAGGCAGGCTCTGGATCCAAGATGAGTTGCTCTGGATTAACAGATTAAAAGCGTGGAAGTCTGTGGAGCAAAATTCACAAAAAGAGGAATATGATGCAGTGCCTCTGGTCAGGGAGAGCTTGTGTCCCCTTCCTGTCCTTCTAGAAATACTTTTGCTGTCTTGCAAGAGGATTTGGTTCCAAAACAGACTGTGGTAACAGTGTATGAAGATGTATGAATGCATCCAAGTGCCAGCCTGGAACCAGCTAATTAGCTAAATGGGTCTGGTTGCAAGCTGGGTAAATGCTTCTCCCACTTTGTAAATTCTTTGCATAATACAGGAAATAAACCCCATTGTTTTTATGAATTCATAATTAACTAATGTAAATAGGATTCCAATAGGTTCATTATAACCGGTCAGAGTTTGGCAGTGGTTGCTAATGCAGCTGGCCCAATGCTGACCTGCCAAGCAACTGGGAGCAAGATGTGTCACTGCCT
Source organism: Tricholaema leucomelas (assembly GCA_013400475.1). Classification (NCBI taxonomy): domain Eukaryota; kingdom Metazoa; phylum Chordata; class Aves; order Piciformes; family Lybiidae; genus Tricholaema lacrymosa; species Tricholaema leucomelas. The sequence goes on from WAAF01001397.1 coordinate 168,118, forward strand.
GCCTCAGTTTCTCCATCTGTAGAACAGGGACATGACCTCACCTCGCTCATGGTGAACTGTACAAGACTTCACTAACTGGCACTAGCAGCACTACCTGAGTGCCGTGGATGAGAAGTGCTATGGGGCTCATGGACACATAGCACATTCCTGTGCTGTTCGGGTAGCTTTTCAGCATTCTGGGCACAGCATAGCAGTCACCTGGCCTTTGTCCAGCACCTACAGGGTGTCCTTCAACTACAGCCACACAGTGCCTATCAAGCAAGCCCTGTCTCTCGAGGGACAGAGAATCCCTGTGCATCTGTATGTGTCTTTATTTAATGAAGCAATTATGCGTGCTAACGACATTCTTCGAGAAACATCCTATCTAAAGGTTCCCACCACTCTTGCACTGGTAGTTTTCCCCCTTCCCTCCTCCTTTCCCTTATTAATTTATGAAGCAGCTAATTATGATCCCTTCAGGCTAAATAACTGTGCAGTTAGAGATGCACTAGATGAGTGGGTATGGCAAGGCAATGCAGAGCATTTTTCTCTTCGCCTATTACATGTATTGTTTTAGGTAATTAACATCCACTTTGTAGTGGCAACACAGACGCCTTGCTGTCTGTACAGCTTCTTGGCTCAGATCCTTTCAAATACTCCCTGGTACACTCCTTGCAAAACCATGTGAAGTGTTATATAATTCTCTAGGTTGAAAGGCAATTGTATACATCCAGGTTATTAAAGGATCTACATATGTGTACGGAGCCAACATTTCAGGCCTTATCCAAGGTACCTTCAGTTTGTGGCCAGTTCAAATGACTAAGAGCAATCAATAAAACCCAGGGAGATTTTCCCCCTTCTCCTTTTGCCTGTCCCTCCAGCAGTTTCAAATTTATACCCAGGAATAACTCAGAAAATAAAGTAGTTGGTTAGATGTTTCAGGTCAATGCTTGTTACTTAGTATGTTGAATATTGACAGTGTGCTCAACACTGGACAGCAAAAACTCTGGAGGCTGTCCTCACCTGGTAGATATTCCCTCATGTGAAAAAAGTAGGTGAAAGAGGAACTTGTTCAAGCTTGGAGATTTAGCAGTGGGAGCAGCTCAGTGTTCTCATACATGCTGCCCACCTGTATAATAGCTTTGGAGGAAGAGAGCATGCTGAATTAGCTGAGAGGGAAGGGAGAGCCATGAGGCAAGGTCAAAAAAGTGCTAAGCTGAAAAAGGAGTTTAAATGCCAGACAGGGTCAGGATGAAGGCAGCTCGGGAAGCCTTAAGAAGTTCAGATGCACTGTTACCAAGGAACACTCAGGTGCATTGGAGTAAACAGTGTTTGGGACAGGAACAATCGATGGGCATTTACTATAGGCATCTATTATTATTATCGATGGGATCTGTGTGCCTCTGTTGCACTTGCAGGCTTTTCACACTCCGCTGCCTGAGACAATCAGTGCTGTTTCTAAGCTGAGTGAACACCCAGAAGTGCAATCAAAAGCCAGAGTGAAAAAAAGAGTCTCTTGCTGCTTTGTGTTAGTACAAACTCCTGGTTTTCACTCTGCTTGCTCTTTGCTCTCTGCAGAGAAAAATAGCGACTGCTCTTGGCTCCAATTTGCCTTTGTGTGTTAGCTTGTGAAGAAAGATATAGAGCAAAATTCTTGCCCAGAATGCTTTCATTAAAAGTAGCAAATGTGGTCATTTTTTTTCCTTCCCTGTCCCTATCAATCAATAGTGTGTCTCAGTGTGGTTGCTCATAAAGTTAAGAATCAGATAGGGCTGTCTAGAGTGTGGGCTGGTGCTTTGCAAGTTTAATTGCACAGCTTTGCTCACAGCTTCTCAGCCACTGACCTGCAGCACCCACAGCATTAGAGCACAAGCAGGGCTAGCCAGTTCCAGTGTGGGATGCCAGCAGGGCCAGTTAGACCAACAGGAGCAGAGGACCTCACCCAGCGGGTGGAAGCGTAGACACCATTGAGTCAGGAGAGCACATCAGTCCCACTCCCACCTGGGGCTTACAAGCAGCTCTCTGATGCCCTCCATAATCACTCAGCATCTTCCTCTCCAACGTTGTCACCTGCACATGAACCTTGTGTTTTGATTTGGATGAAAAAATGCTCAGCAGCATTTTTCAGACTTGTGGGTGTCGTTTACTACTCATCCTTGTGAGATAGAAATCCATCCCCTCCCAACAGATATGAAAGTATTAATTGCTGCTGTAAATCAGCAGAGTGTGCTGTAAGCCAGCCGTGACAAATATCCTGGGGAGCAGCTATGCAAACAAGATGGCTGATAAAAACACCGGAAGAAATACATCTGAAGCTGTGGAATGGGGAAAAAAAGTTTGGGTTTTGGGTGGGTTTTTTTTTGGTTGGTTGGTTTTTGTTTGTTTGTTTGTTTTTTTAAGAAGTATTCTTGATGGACAATTTCAAGACAAGGACTTATAATCTTTCTTTGTTAGGTTAGTCAATGTAAATTGCAAATGTACAGTCTGATGAGTTTTACCAAAACCAATATTACAATAAGTAGCCCTCAGCTGAAGGAGGGACAAAAATTGGGAAGGTCAGAAAACGAGGACAGTGTAAGGTTTTTAATCAAGCTGCATCAGATTGCATCAGGCTGCATTTTCTCCTGGGGAAGAGGAAGCTCTGAGGTGACCATACTGTGGCCTTTCAGTATCTGAAAGGGGCCTGCAAAAAAGCTGGGGAGGGACTTTTTAAGGCTCTCAGGGAGTGACAGGACTGGGGAGAACGGAGCAAAGCTGGAGATAGGTAGGTTCTGACTAGACATGAGGAGGAAGTTCTTCATCATGAGAGTGGTGAGACCCTGGAATGAGTTACCATGGGAGGTGATTGAGGCCCCATCCTTGGAGGTGTTTAAGGCCAGGCTGGATGAGGCTGCGGCCAGCCTGGTCTAGGGTAGGGTGTCCCTGGCTATGGCAGGGGGGGTGGAACTAGATGATCCTTGTGGTCCCTTCCTGATTCTATGATTCTAAGGTAGAGTAAAAAAATCTCCATAAAGACTGTTAGAAATGGACTGTGATGGAGTCCAAGGGATAATGGAGAAACGAACAAACAAAGAGGTGTAAGTCAAGTCAGGACCACTAGGGAGAGGAAAAGGAGCAGTTTTCTGGCTGAATTAGACCAGCAGGAGGTGGTATAGGTGGCTGCAGGACTCATGGGTGGGTCCATGCGATAGAGTGGAAGAAGTGCAGTGGAGAAACCAGTGTAACTGCAGTCCATGCTAGGTGTTGCTCCAGCCACTGCTATTATTAGGTTCTCTCATTCACGAGCCTCAAACTCACTAACAAATTGGGGTTTTAAATTAAAAAAAAAAAAACAAAAACAACTGTTTTCCAGCTTTTACACCAAAATTCTAATTTAAGACATTAACTAAAAAGAAAAAAGATTTTCCTTTCATTAACTTTGAGTGTATCCAATTTACATTTCATGTTTCCTTTTATTTTTTTTTTCGTTCCTGAAGGGTTTGTTTTCTGAAGCACAGCAGAAATGTTTTATTCTTTAGAAAGCTTTTCTGAGAATGTAGAGGGTACCCCTACATTTTCTGAACCTGTCAATGACTCTGGCCACCTTTCACATCCCTGGGACCAGGTATACATTAAGCAACTGAAGCTACCTAGCAGATGTACCATTATGATTCAGACCTTAATTGTATTTCTTTGTGCTGACACCTGCTGTAAAATACAGAGCATTCAAAAGCACTCAGAAATGGACGCACCAGTTGCATATTTATCTATTCAGAGAAATGTTTGCTTTAGTTCTTAGATGTAGCCAGAGGTCCAAAATGGACATTTAGTAGCCTTTCATAAACATGCTTTGTCCTGCTCATGATGCACATAAAAGTGCCTTTCTGCACGTTTGATGTTCAGAGAGCTCTTGGGTTGGGAAGTGTCAGTTCTGGCTGAAGATATCCTTAAGACACAAACAGCTGGAAGCACAAAGCAAATCCTGAGGAATAAGCACCACGTGCTTGTCCTATTCACATGCTCTGCCTTTAATACTTGCTACTGGCCACTGCTGCAGACAGGATACTGGTTGAAGCAGATCTCCGTTTTCACCTGGTGCAGCTATGCTTGTGTTACACATGCCACACGTTGCCCAGATCAACCACTACAAGAAGTAAAAGCAAAATGTGTCAAGGGATTATGTGGAGCTCTTGTAGTTTACAGAAGGCACTAACATCTCTGCCAGTTGCAGGCTTTGCAGCCACCCCAGTACCATGCCAATAAAAGCATTTTACCAAAGTATCATACTGTGGAGCTCACAGGTTAGAATTAATGCTTTGTAATGTTACGTGAAAAAAGCTCAGTGTCTTCTGTCTGGAAGATTAAGATTTAGTTGGCAGAAAGAAAAGAGACAATAACTGCCAAATTAAATCAATATAATTTTTAACCAGCAGGCAGAATAAATGATAGCATTTAAGTTGTACAGGGGGAAAAAAAAAAAAGGAAGAAAGAAAAATATGGTTCCACAACCTTGTATAAGAAAATAAACACAATTCTATTGGTTGGACTTTCCAGAAATTTTATGTTATTTACTAGTGTAAACACATGCCCTTCCCATACTCAGGCAGTCAGTCCAACATACATATTGGTGTAAGAACAGCAAACTTTTCATTACCCTTAAAACTGCCTCTTTGCAAAGGGTAATGATGATTTATGCAAAAAAAAAAAAAAGCCTTACTTTGTGGGAAAATGAAGCTCTGTGGATTTACATTTTGTGTATCTGTTCTTTTCACGTTGTGAGTAACTGCTATCTCCCTGAAACTAAATGATTACTACAGGGATATGAGTATATTCTCCTCAGGGCCAAGTCTCTGCAACTGACATTGTCCTATTAACATTAGGTTGTCCTGAAGCTGCTAGGACTGTATAAACTTTTGTAGCCAGTTCGCTGAAAATAGAAATGAAAATAATATAGCAGAGCTGCTTTTTGAAGCTTCTTTTGCTGTTTCTTCCATTTTGAGGGTGGTTTCTGTAATGAAGAGTCTGATGTCCTCACAGACCTGATATGCATGTCTGGGAAGCATTTTATGACAGCCTGCAGGAATGCCAGTTCAGGACTGTGTTTGGAAAATTAACATCTGCCTAGCACAGAATTCACCATCTGGAATTGACTGATTCTGTGAAGAAGCTATTGCTGAAATGATTCACAATTGAGGGAGCTGCACTCTATAGTCATGCTGATCGTGTTGGAATTGCATTGTTCCTCGTGGTCCTAACATCCTGCATTTCCAATGCACTGCTAAACCTGGTGTGACACCTTCCTGAGTGCTTTGGAGTTTCCCTGGCTGGGCATTATTGCCAGTATAATAAAGAGGATCTTTTCCCAATGCACAAGAGGGATTGATTGCATACATATTACACAGTTGGAAAAACTGGAATTCCTCTTGAGCTGTGCTGAAAGCACACTGCAGTTACACACACACACACAATTTGCAGAAACCTGTATGAATTTAGCTAGTGTGCATTTTCAGAGTTGCACCTCCAGAGCTATTCACATCCAAATCCTATATACAACCCCATGAACCAACTCAGAAACTCCATGAATTCTCCACAGATCTGCAAGGATTTTCTCAAAGCTGGGGCAAATTTCTGGGTTGCAGTAGCATGTTTTCAGTTGAGTGAAAACTAAGTGGAAGTATGGAGCTTCATGATGAAAAAAATCATCCAAGGTAGTGCCACAGTGTATGATCAGGAGGTTAGCCTCATGTATTTCCTCACTGTAAACTGTAGTACAGTGACATAAGCCCTCCTCCAAGCTTATACAGAGAATATGGTGGACAAAATAGGTTTTTATCTAAGCTCTGTGGGCCACGTATATGAAATAAAGTTGCCAAACACAAATTAATGTGTAATTATTTTTCTTGCCTGAATCACTTTCTTTCATGTGTCATAACATGCAGAGTAAATAGCACCACACCTTTTCACTTTAATTGTGGTAATCTGATCTCTCAGCCACAAGAAAGCCTTCTCTAATGCTGTCTTTAGAATGGACTTTCAAGGCAAAGCAAGAGCAGTAACTGTAATAATCACCTCTTCTTTTCTTCTGCTGTCAAAATGCAAGGGGGTTGTTGAACTAATCAAGAACCAGGACCACATGACAAAAAATAAGTGCCCTAAAAGACAAACAGAAGTAAATGTTTCACAGGTAATTTAAGGTGATGCTGGTTTGTTTTTTTTTAATTATTTTCTTTCTGATTTGCCTGGTGACTAATTATTTACATGGTAAACATGAGGCTGCCTGGCTTTATGGTAATACCATAATGGGAAACATGTTATATCATTTATCTGCTTGGATTGTCTCAGAGTTTTGAGGAACAGAACTTAATAGGGGCAGGTGTCATCTCAGTTTGATCTCAGTTTGATCATCAAGGATCTCCTGTGCCCAGAGGATCATTAAGACAAATAGAATTTCATTAGCTGGTTTGGCCCATGTTTTGCATTAAGTCCTTGTTAAAAATGAATGAGACAGGGATTTACTCTAAAGCAGAAAGTCTCTTTTACTGCTTAGGGAAACAAGCCCTGTTCTCGTTATTATACATCATCTTCATTCCCTGACCAGCCATAGCTTAGAATCAAATCCTACATCCAAAACTGATCTTACAAGAAAATTAGATGAAGAACACTAAAAAAGAGCTGCCCATCCAGCTACTTTTATGCTCTAATACCCATTGAGCTGAATGAATGTCTTCTCAGAGGCTCTGGTGACTGCTGGGTTAGGTCCAAGCCTTCATATTTTGGGGAAGGCTAGGTAACATTACGGAAGTCCTGACCCAGCACAGTAGAGGAACACACCTGGAACAGAATTCAAACTTTCTTAATACTTCAAGATGAAAGACATTGCCAGCCTCCTTTGTTAGCTCTACTAAAAGCATTGCCTTCTGCTCTGGTAGGAAGGAGAAGAGATGAATGATCTGAGGCTGAGGATAATCTACCATTTGAAGCTAAGCAAAGTACCCTGTGATTCAGTCCCTGCACTGGTGAGAAAGAGGAGAATCCTCACTCCACGACTGGGGTGCCCATGTGGGTAACACTGCTCTCAAGCCTGCTGGAAAGAGCATTCACAATTTTCTGTTAGCAGAGTCCCATAACATGGTTATTTCTAGTACAGCTTAAAGCTTTAAGTCACATCTGTCTCTCTCTGTACTAAATGCAGAAGAATGTCCCTCTCGCAAAGATGTCACATCATGTGAAGTACTGAGTGTCTCCTCATGGGTCTATGCTCTCCTGAGCACCAATTTCCCCCCACATGACAGAAATTCAAAGAGGTCAGAGTAGCTGTACATTATAGACCTTCTTCTGCATTTTGCCATTGTGGACTGGAGACACTGAGGCTTTTTTCTGTAGCTCACAGAGATCTGGCAGAAGCTTACACCATACTTAGGTCTTCTGGGTCTTTCGTACTCCTCTTAGCTCCTTGGTGGAGCTGTGCTGCTAAAGGTTGTTTGCCTTCTGCTTAGGTAATTCTAATTACATACTTGCTGCTTTTGCTAGGATTGTTGCTAACTAGTTACACTGAAAGTGCTGCAAGTCATCACATGCTAATTTAAACTAGTCTTTTGATTCCTGCCTAACATTCCTTGCTACCAGAATCCAAGCAGCAGCTCATTGCACTTCATTTCTTCCTCATAAACCACTCTTGACCAGCAGAAGGAAATGACCAGCAGTTAGCTGCTGAATTTGCTTTAGAAAGTACTGGGAAACCATTCCTTTTCACCCAGACCCACACACACTGATTTACCCTACCATATACTTGGGGGCAACTTATCTTGTTGGTTATCAGTTAATTTATCTCTGTATCATTTCTGTACTAACAAAATCACTGAAGTCACAAAGATCTTAGAAATACCTTATCAAACTCTTTGATGTCAGATTTGCCCAGCTTAACAAGCAGCTTAACCAAACATCCTCCTCACCCAATGCCAAAACATCCTCCTCACCCAGTCTAAACACATTCTGCTCACACAAATTTAAACATGACAAGGCCTTGCTGCCTTATTACCTAACTGACAAAAAAGGCTTCTTCTGTGTCAGATGCACAGTTATTAGACATAGCATCCTGCTTCTGTTTCTACTGGAGATCCCTCTACTAAGGATTATATTTGTTCATTTGTTCTTCTACACCTCCACAAAAGACCACACATACTCAATAATCCCTCTAACAGATAGTATTGTCCACAGTTTCTGTTTCTAATAACAACCAAGATGGAACATAGAGGCTAACAAAATAAAATACTCAGTTACACCAAGTAAAGACCTTTACATTTGCAGAGGACTCCATTCGTATACTGAGGTTACAATCACTTATGCAATGCCCAAATACAACTAATTGTTCCTATCTACCTTTAGAAGTTCATCAGCAGGTGTTGGAAGAGGTAGAATTTGATAGAATTGAAACGAGTGGTATTGGATGACTACAGATGGAGCTAACGTAGCACCAAACCCCACTGTGCTGGGTCTAGCTAATACAGTGCTTCTCTTTTCACGGGTGTACAATCCACCCACATAGCTGCACCCAGTATGGGATGTTTTATAATAACTGTCTCTTTCATCTAAACTAATCAAAGCCATTAGCTTACAGGAATCAGTGTCTGGAGAGATGCCTCCACCCTTTACGTGACAGAAAGCTGTTGTAGATTCGTCAGGATGGAAGCACTATATAAACATTTAAGCAAATAAAAAAGCTGTGAGGAAAACAAGAGGAGCTATAAACTATTACCACCCAGAGGGCAGGTGTAATTTTTGCAAGGAAAATTTGTGTGGCTCCTTATATGCCCTGCTGCATATTGAGAAGAGTTGAGCTATTGAGCAAAAAGATTTAACTATGCTCTGCTGCATATTGAGAAGAGTTGAGCTATTGAGCAAAAAGATTTAACTCCTCGGAGCTGCGTCAAGCTACAAAATGCTTTCAAAGTTTGTCTAGCCTCCCTGCTGCAATCAGAGCAACCTGGGGCAGGTGTGAAAGAGAGCTGAGCTCCACAAGAGGCACAACGTTCTGCTGCTTTCTGTCCTTCTTTTAACGTTTAAAACCTTCACACTCTCCAGGAGTAACATCAAAAACGATGACAGATGACAACAATGTAAAAAGCAAATGTAGCATCATTTACAGGTGATGTTACATTGGACGAGCACTACTTTGTTTGTCCACTACTATGGAACAAACAACTTTTCTGACTAGAGGGGCCAAAGCTTCATCTCTGGTAACAAGTGCAGCAGCAAGAATCAGAAGAATAGGCAGCAAGGTGAAATAAGGAAGAAAAATTATATACAGCACCTACATAATTAAAAGGATCCTTTCTATGGGCCATATGCGCAATGTCATATGTTTACGGTCCTCTGGGTTTTGCACCCTTATTTTAAATGCAATGCACACAAAATAGGTCTAAAACTTACAGAATATTTACCAAATATGTAAATAATATCATCTCCAGCCAATCCAGGTGATTGAGATGTAAATATTCCCTACACATTATTCCAAGTTGGTGTAAATTTTGCCTTCAGCCAGAGTCTCTTTGTATAAAAATGACACTGTTGGTTATTAAACAACACAGATGAACAGAGGTTTTGTGGTTCTCTAAACACTATCTGCCTTCCTGAGCTGTGACAAATAGTCTTCAGATAGAATGTAGCTCCTTTGCTTGTACGTGGTACAGGGACCTCCTTTGTCTTTCTGATTTGGCACCCTCACCTTGCCACAAGGCACTTTGGGCAACGCCTGACAGAAGAGTCAGGCACGCAGGCACTTTGCACATAGCGCAGGGAGAGGAATGAGATCCAGTTCCTTCTCCCAGTGGGACCTGGAACTTTTCCAAAGCTCACAGGTCTGGGTGGGTGTTAAAAACTGAACAGTCCAGAGTTTGAGGGAGTTTACCCAACTTGGTATAAACTACTGAACGAGACTTGGCTGATCCCAACCGAAATCTGAAAATGTGTGAGAAAGGATATCATTGTTCACACTAAGTATTTTCTTCTATTTACTTTTCAAGACAAGCTCCTTCTAGTGCAGCTGGTTTTGGTGTGGCTGTGCAAGTGATGGTAAGTCCACCAGATTTCTTCTATGATCCCATGGACAAAGATACCAATAAATACCCACACGGTGAATAATGCTATTGTACATCAGCAAATATTTCCCAAGTGCTCCTATTCAGAGTCCTGTTCCTGACAAATTTCAGGCACCTCATGGAGGACAGACTTCTCTTTGCACTCTCTCTTGGTGCATTATAGAGCTGTAAAGGTGGAAGAAGGCCCAAAGCCTGTCCCTTGCAACACAGCTGGTCCAAGCCTCCCTTTCACACCTTCTCAAAGTAGGTGACTGCTGCAAAGGGTGAGGCTCCTTGGTGGCTTTGTGCCTTGTGAGCTGGGACTAAGAGCTGGCACTTCAAGCAAGGTGGTCACAAGATTCCTCAGTGACAAAAGATCTATTAGGCAGCTTGTGGAAACTCATCCCGTACTGAAGGATCATCAGTGTCTGAACTTAAAGCCCCCTCACCTTTCTTTTTTCATCTGAGTCTGTTCCTTCTTGTCTAATACCACCTGAACATGGAAAGCATTTAAGAGCTCACTTAAGAGGAGGCTCAGGGGTGATCTCTTTGCTGTCTACAACTACCTGAAGGGAGGCTGTAACCAGGCGGGGTCAGTCTCTTCTCCCAGGCAACCAGCAACAGAACAAGGGGACACAGTCTCACGTTGTGCCAGAGGAGGTCTAGGCTGGATGTTAGGAGGAAGTTGTTGGCAGAGTGATTGGCATTGGAATGGGCTGCCCAGGGAGGTGGTGGAGTTGCCATCCCTGGAGGTGTTCAAGAAAAGCCTGGATGGGGCACTTAGTGCCATGGTCTAGTTAACTGGATAGGGCTGGGTGCTAGGTTGGACTGGATGATGTTGGAGGTCTCTTCCAACCTGGTTGATTCGATGATTCCTTAAGAAAATCCTTTAAGTACCTGAAGACTACCTTGATATAGTGTTTGTCTGTTTCTTGCCCTGCCCAGACTAGTTCCCCCATTCTGGGTTTTCTAAACCTCTGCTCACTCTGGTTCTCCAAGGGAACCTGTCTTTGCCATGTGTCTCCTGGGTTCTGTGCCCGAAACTACAGTGCTGAGCAGTAGAACAATGGCTTCATACACCTCAGATACCACACATTTATGTCTGTGAGCAAGTGGTTAGCTATTGAAGGAATTTTTTGGCATATATATATGTATGAAACTTAGTGAAATTTGGATTTTGGTAAATTCTACAGTACATTACCACTAAAGTGCCCAGATTGAGTGACATCCTTTATCACTTGGACAGGACTGCTCAGTGCATTGTAAACCAGGTGCTGATAAATGTTACAGTGGAATAAAAGAAATGCATTGCACTGAAAGATTCATCTACTAGAATTAAGAGGGGAGGCTTAATCCTCTAATTTTACTTACTGCTAGGTAAATAGTCATTGGCTAGTTCCAAGGAAGACACCAGAATACAGTGAAGGTGAGAAAACCAAAATATTTCTTTACCTTGTTTGTATTACTCAGAAGTTAAATGGGTTAGAATAACAGAAACATTTTGGTGATTGAAAGTAGTATCTCCTGAGGTCTTTCATTGTGCTCTCTGCCTTTCTCTGGCATTCCTAGACAGGCAGCCTCTATGACTCCCACAGCTACTGGTGCCATTGGAGAGTGACAGATCTGGTATTACACTACTCAGAGTTCCTCCTGAGACTTCTCTAAAGACAGTACAAGCATAGACTAGGTGGAGAGGATATTGTTTCTAGGTATAGAGGATTTCCTTAGGTCACTAATGAGGAATTAGATCTTCCCCTTTCTCTGACAAGAAATGGCAAGGGAAAGAAAAAATATCTCCACCCATTACCAAATGCCTCCCCCACTTCCTAGGAACCTGAAACGATTTTCCAGAAGTCCTTCTCATAGCTGCCAAATCTCATTGACGTTTCTGTTGGGTAAGTATTTACTGCAAGCTCAAGACAGGCTCCTACCAGAGCTTTTTCCACCCCACCCTTCCACCGTGCATATACATAACAAGGCAGTTATTCATGGACTGTGCACAAGATGAGATGGAAACTTCTGAAGCTGTAGATGGGATTCAGACAGGCTGGGGAATATGGCACCTTAGGAAGGAAGTTGGCCACGAGCTTAGGACATAAACATCTTGCAGGAGTTGTTCTGCTGCCTGTTGTTCTGGTGGCTTATTTTTAGACTGGAGTGGTGTAGAAGGCATCCTGCTGTCCTAGTTCCTTCCAGGGATGGAGGATGAGTGTTGCAGAGAAAGCACTAGCTAATAAACTGGACCTGAAAGCACTAACTAGAACATCAGCAACTCATTAATGTGGCTTTCTTCAGAGGCAGATAGATCACATTTCTTCAAGTAGATTAGGTAGAGTGCTGAACAGCAACAGAGCTTCACAAAACCTAGCACTTGAGGTAGCTCATTCTGAGTGTTTGAGCACCTCTTTTTCCAAATAATTTGCATCATGTTGGAACAGGAAGGCCTGCATTTATTAGACAGGAAAAAAATAAATTAAGGGAAGTGGGAGAAGGACATAGAGCATAAATCCTCCTTTGAATCAAGTCCTGTTTAGGCATATGAACCTCCAAACTGCACAAAATCAATTTTGGAAACTAGAAAATCCCCAAATTGTCAAAAATTAACTCATTCAAAACATATGTGTACATGCAGACCTAAGTCAATCAACATCTCTTTGCAAGACAATAGTGACAGAGAAATAATCTTGGAGGTGAGGGCCTTCTGCTCAGAGCTCTGTTCTCAAATGATTGATTCATTTTCATGTTCTCTCACTCTTATAGTACTTCTCTTTCCCACCTGTGCTTGTTGTTACTGTAGGAAGGCAAGGCTGATTCTGTCTTTCATCTCAGCTGTGGCTTCTAGGTGCTGTAAATGCATAACAATTAATTATGTCGTCATAAGTTTCTTGCCCAATGTAATCTTGAGGATATCATGTACCAACAGCAGCATTCTTCATTCCATGTGTAAGGGTCAGACTTCAGATTATCTGCCTCTTGCCAATGCATGCATCTCTTTTGAGACCCTCAGTCCTAACACTACCTCTTCTGATACCCTCCCGGTCTTTGTCCCACTCTCCTCATTCAGTAGGGCAGAATTCCTAGTCCAGCTATTAAAGGAATATTTGGCATCTGCTTCTCCCATTTCCTTTTAATTACCCTATGAGGACTCAAAGAGCAAGCTGAAAGCCAGCTTCCTACAAAAAAAAAAAAACAAGTGGTGAGGAAGGCCTAATGCTGAAGAACATTAAAGGGGGCTCTTTAAAAAACAAAATAGGTTCTTGCACAATAGCACTGACAAGAGACTGAAAGCAGGAATCCTAGCAAGTCTGCAAATCACTTCCCTGAACAGTGAAGTTCAGGCTGTGGTTCCAGTAACATCATTAGCTTGAGCAGGTATAAGGTATGTGGCTACACCCATCTGTCCATTTTCTCTCCCTGCCTCTTACAGTCATACCTATGATCCCTTCCTTCCACTTTCTCACCTTAGCAACTCCCATGTCTCACTTGCTTTTCTCTCAGTCACATTCTAGTTGCAATGTAGCTACCACTGAGCTCTTTGCTTGAATCTGGGATGAAGTACGGCTGAGTGGCCAGAAAAGACAGTCTTTGGAAATCTTTGATTGTACACTTTGCTTTTGCAGGATGTAAATGCCTGATTAGGTATACCTTGGTTGTGAATCCATTGATAATTCCCATGACTAATCAGTCTCACTTTTTGGGACATAACAAAAACCAAGGCTTCCTCTAGCTGAAGAAGCCTATGTCCTCTTTTTACATGTAGTACCAGTTTCAGTGGTTCCTTTTGGTGTAAGATGCTTTCAAGAGCTAAAGGTGGTTGAGATCTGGCTTTGAACAAATGCAGGCTGTCAGAGCTGCAACACGTGAAAAGGAAAACATCAGCCTTGTGCAACAACGACTAAGAAGTAGCACCTCAAGGGGAAATTTCCCCATCTTCAGTTATAGATTCTGTACCTTTATTTTATGCAACACAAGAACTAACCTCTGTTCTCTCTTGTATCTCGTGCACCAGCACACTGAGCAGGGGCCCCATATGGCATCTACCTTGTCTATTCCGTCAAACTTCCCCGTTCTCCAAACTGCAAGTCCTCAATTGATGGGAAGTCAGTTTCTTCAAGGAACTTCCTCCCCTCCAGAACTATTCCATGCTGTTAAGTACCACCTCTGTGGTGAATATTATAGCATATGATTAAATGCAATAGATGTCACTATCTCTGACATGCCTCAACATTCTCCTCAGGTAATTCAGTGTACCTCACAGCTGTGACAGACAAGAATCTTCCCCATCAGTATTACTAATATATCATAGGAAGGCATCATAATAGGCAATAAAACCATCGCTCTCTTAGAATAATCAGTTTTTCCACTATTAGACTGAAAGAACAGCTCAGTGTCACTGTGAGCTTTGAAAGTCATCACATAGGAAGAATTGTGAGAAAGATCCAACAATCTGCCTCAAAATGAAAGTCTTCTCCCAGCTCATTAACATAAAGCCGGTGCTTAGCTATGTGGCTCCTGTACCTGTAGATAAAGGATAAGGCTGATTCATGCTGGTCAGCTAACCCATCAGGAAGTGCATCTGGGATTATTCAACATTGTGGGTCAGGAAGGTGTGCACACAGTGCTTCTCCTCTATCAGTGAAGCAGATACACAATCTAGAGGCAAAGCTTTGGTCAGTGCCCAACTAATTTGTCTTCAACACGTCATCATAATCCCACACTTCGAGATCAGTCCTGGCTCGGCATCAGTGGTACCTGAGATGGCTCAAATCCTATTCTGGTTCATAAGAAAGAGAACAGCTCGAATGTTTTTCCAGTTCAGGTTTGCTTCAACTCACTGGTCTCACTGGTGACCCAGAGATAGCCCCTTTCAAAGAGGAGCAGGATTACTGAATTTCTACTTGCCCATTCTTTATGTCTTGCCTAGCTATCTGCTGTTAGGGATAGGATACTGAGCTTAACAGCTCCTTGGCCTGACTCAAGGCAGTCAACCTGTTTATGTGTTCACCTTCGTGCTGACCTCAGTTAGGTGTAAGTAGATCTTGTAATAGGAAGGCTAACAGAAGTACCTGTATAGGTTCCAAGAAGTCTAAGGAAAGATAGGTGTGTTAATTTATTTTTGATACTTTTGGGTGGAGCCCTCCTACTCATGGCAAGCTGCCATTGGATCACAAGCAGAAGCATACTGTACTCTTGCTTCAGAACCTCCTTTCCTCTCCCCCAGGTTTGGCTTGATATGACTCCCACTGCAGATGTCTTTGAAATTGTTCAAGCTGTCACTGGTAGATGGAAAAGCAGATGCACAGCTTGTGACCCCTTTGTGAAGAAAGTGTCTCTCTGCCACAATATACGCTCAGATCTTGTTATTATTCTCTCTGGTGGTGTGATTTTGTTTCTTTTTTTGGAAATCATCCCTACAGACTAGTCCTGATTAAATGTCTGATGTTTAAAGCTTCCATGAGCCTTTAAAGTCCTGTTTTGCAATTTGGGCTTTAGGCCTGGGAGGTCTGCAGTTCAAATCTCAGCACATTCCACACTGCTGTTTTTAATTATGATTTGATATGGACATTATTGCTGCAGGGATCTCTCTCACACTTCAGAACACACAGTTTACTAAAAGTCAGGAGACGCCAATCAAATCAGGCCCTAGTTCAAAAGACCAAGGCTTGTAGCGGCTTCCTTTTCTGCCCATAGAAGTATTTGGTTGATGCTTAGAAGTGACATACCAAAGGGAGGGCGGAAAAATGTAAAAACTAAGGGGCAACCTAGAAACAAAAAACTCCTAGTGGGGTGAGATATGCCTAATCCTGGATCACCTAGGGGAAGCACTTTGCAAACTCAACAGTCTGCTGCTCCTTGTCTCTCTCATATGACTGTAACAAGATTGCATTATTGTACCTTCCTTTCTACTACGCCTGCAAATTGGAGCTGGAACTAGTGAAATAATGAATGTTAAAATAAGCAGTCTTGTTTAAATTCTGTTAAACAGATCAGTTTTATGATCAGGAGAATGCATTCTCAGTATATTTCCACAGCTCTGAAAAAATATGCAGCAGAGACCAAGTCCTATTTCGTTTGAGCATTATCTCTCCTTGCAACTAAGTGAAGCAGAGGAGCTGTAGGAGCAGAGCTTTCAGCAGACAAGCCACAGTCCCCAGTCTCATGATTGCTCACACCAGGTCTGCCAAGCTGTAACTGGCAGTTTTCAGTTACTTACCTAACCATGCACACGTCTGTCGAAGCTCCTCCTGTCTTTACTGCATAACACCGAATCAATGGAAAAGGTGTCTTGATTTTACACCCTCTTTTCTGCTTAGCTTTGTTTTTCTTGGGAGTGGCTCTGAGCCATCCCAGCTGAGAAAGAAAGTTCTTTTCACAAAAGCATGCAGCCGGGTTGCTAATGACTTTGGCTGCAAGGCAGCTTTGATCAAGACCTCTACACTGGGTTAGTATAACCACAGACACTTTAGTAAAACTGCTTTTTATTATGTCAACTGTACCCATGGCTGCCTTGGATTAAAACAATTTTCAGATGGGAGTCTTTCTATGACGGGATCATTTCATTTCACTTTGCCTCTTTTCTGGTTTCCTGCGTTGAAAAAAGTGGGACCCTGTACCATGAAAACTGTTTGAAACACTGCCTATGCATTTTAGGATCTGCTACTAGGTCATTGCTGGATCAGCACATTCTGCATCAATCAAGATGCTAAACTTTCATTTGTCATTGAATTTTGTAGTTAAAAACAGAAAGAAAGGGGAAAAACAAGACCAAAACTGTATTTTTACAGCAACCTACGTTAGAATATGAAATCTATGTTAGCATATGGAAGAAAGCGACCTAGGGATACTGGTAGATAGTAGCTGAACATGAGGCAGAAGTGTGCCCAGGTGGCCAGGAAAGCCAATGGCATCCTGGCCTGGATCAGGAACAGTGTGGCCAGTGGGAAAAGAGAGGTTATTCTGCCCCTATACTCAACACTGCTTAGGCCACACCTTGAGTACGGTGTCCAGAGAAGGGTGACGAAGCTGGTGAGGGATCTGGAACACAGCTCTGAGAGGAGATGCTGAGGGAGCTGGGGTTGTTTAGCCTGGAGAAGAGGAGGCTCAGAGGTGACCTCATTGCTGTCTACAACTACCTAAATGGAGGCTGTAGCCAGGTGGGGTTGGTCTCTTCTCCCAGGCAACCAGCAACAGAACAAGGGGACATAGTCTCAAGTTGTGCCAGGGGAGGTCTAGGCTGAATGTTAGGAGGAAGTTCTTCCCAGAGAGAGTGATTAGCATGGGAATGGACTGCTCAGGGAGGTGGTGGAGTCACCGTTCCTGGAAGTGTTCAAGAAAAGCCTGGATGAGGCACCTAGTACCATGGTCTAGTTGACTGGTGAGAGCTGGGTGCTAGGTTGGGCTGGATGAGCTTGGAGGTCTCTTCCAACCTGGTTGATTCTGTGATTCTATGATTCTATGAATATATAGTAGTCATAAAGACCTGTTTTGTAAGATGGAAGAGCAAGGACAGAACCTGTATTTAATACCAATGTTACAAAAAGAAAGTCCTCAGGGTCAACATAAAACAAAAGGGCAGAGTTAAGGTATACTAGCCAGGCAGTAGGAGAAAGATTATAAAATACCTATGTGAAAAGTTGGATTTCCAGGCTCTGGGATTATTAAATTCACCTTTAACTACAATATTTGCATTACATATCTTCATTTCCAAACTCACTTCATGGATGAGTCAGCCATCAGAAAAGTCAAACATGGGCAGGGATGTCATAATCTCAATGTGGACTCTTTCTTTATCTCAGTGTGGACTCTTTCTTTAACAAAAACATTTCAGAATCTTGTTTGGAACTTCCAGGCCCAGGAGATAGTTTTCATAGTTTGTTATTTGGTCCCCAGAATGAGCCTTCTAATTGGAAAATGTGTATGTTGTGTAGCATGGCATTAAAATTATTACAGTCATTCTATTTTCCCCTCAAGGATGGAAAGGTAAGACTTAGGTTCCCAGCTTCTTGAAGTTCCTGTAATACCTATGTAATCATGTTCTTTATCATATTACTGGTTTAACATGAAGACATGTCACTTGTCTCAAGCCCATATCTCTTTTATGGCATGTACCTCTGTCGCTATGTAATTCACAATTGCTTTACTACTGTACTCCAGAAATAGAACTGGCAGTACTCAGGGTTGTAAAGTGCAGAAATGTGGTAATTTTGCTTTATAGGAACACAGAGAGGCAAATGGCTTCCAAATACTGATAATAGTAATGGATCTGGGAACATAAACCTCAGACAGGTAGCTGTCTGCAAACTTGAACACCTCAGACACAAGCAAGTTTTCCTACCTGCCTTCTTCAAGGGTTTTACAGCTCATCATCTTTAATAGTCTTCACATGCACACTGCAACACAGGCAGACCCTTTTCTGGGCTCCTCAATTCAAGAGAGATGTTGAGGTGCTGGAAGGTGTCCAGAGAAGGGCAACAAGGCTGGTGAAGAGCCTGGAACACAAACCCTATGAGGAGAGGCTGAGGGAGCTGGGGGTGTTTAGCCTGGAGAAGAGGAGGCTCAGGGGGGACCTCATTGCTGTCTACAACTACCTGAAGGGAGGCTGTAGACAGTTGGGGTTGGTCTCTCCTCCCAGGCAATCAGCAACAGAACAAGGNACTCTTTTTTTGACATTTTGACTGGGCTGTAGCCTAAGCCCTTGGAAACTGCAGTCATAGTATTGTACTTCGTCAGTAGCTGAAACATTAACAGGTGGGCACACGTTATGCCAGAGAGAATTGGCCCAGGATGAGATCATCTGCCATACACACAGATTGTGTTTTATCTCTTGGGATTCTCCACCCTTCTCTCTGTGCATCACAATTGCACCAGCCTTGTAAGGAAGGAATTTTATTACCACTTCTGGCCACCTAAACAGCAAAAGTGGAACAAAAGAGAGAGATGTCTGACTTCAGTTAATTCCTTTTTCCCTTCTGGTTTTCCCATCCTCATGCAATGAGTTGTTGTGTGTCCCAAGATTAAAACATTTGCACGCTATTAAGGTATCTGCACTCAGCATCAAAAGAACACTGTCATACTTTGCCAGTTTGCCAGCAAGATTTGCCAGAACTTTCCAGGCTTACAGCCTCAGATATCACTCAGATATCATCGTATCAGCAAAGAGGAAATATCAGACATCGGAGAAATGTTGTACTCCCAGGAATTCACACATCTTTGTTTCCTAGCCAGCTTGCTGTTTTTATAAGTGCTGAACTAGTTGCACCCAGTTAGTGAGGCAAGTAATAGGCAGGGCATGCCATGGCTTCCCAAAGCCACGTGGTTACAGATACATTTCCAGACGTGTGCTTGAACATTTCTTAGCTGCAGCCTAAGCATGGGTTTTGTGATGTCACTAACCAAGACTCTGTTTCTTGCTGTTCTTTCTGTAACTAAAGCTTCTTAGGGATTTTGAGGGTCATTTATTTGTTTTTAAGGAAAATGTAATTTGCAGGTTAAGAAAGAGTGCAATGGGTCAGGTCTCCTGGGTGTATTATTCTGAGTTCAGTTACCAGCTTCCCTGTGAGCATCAGGGCAATAGGAATTGCCCTTAATGACTGCACATAGAGCCCTCTGAGATCTTGGATGAAGCAGGTTATTGATATGCAAAATATTCTTTTGAAGAAGAGTTATTTCCTCATACTTCTGGGCATGAGTCAGAAAAACATGAACACAGATGACGTAACTCTGTCCTGCACTGCCTGCTCCAAACACTCTAGTAGCTGCGCTGATAAAACTTCATGCTCCTGATTCAGCCATCTGTGAGGGACAGGGGAGCCCAGAAACAACTGATGCAGCCAGCCCTCAAGTATCTTTCTGTCTCATTCAGGGGTCAAAGATGTCTACCAAGCTGGTATTTCCACCAGTCACCCTTTGCTCATTAATTAGTCTGTAAATCCCTCGTAAATCCCTCAAGGCATAGTTTCTGTGTCAGTACAGCACATTTGCACAAGAGAAGAAAATAAGTTCCAAGTTATTTGATCCCAGGATGGGAGAATAGAAACTGAGAGAAAAACTGGACTCAAAAATTCACAGTTACAGCTAGCTTGGTGCCCCTGACAGAAAAAAGGGACGTCAAGAAGAGGTGTTAATGCTGCTGTGTGATTGCCAGGAGCAAGCCTGCTGGGAGGAGGCGAAGCAGATCATCTGTGCTGAATGTCAACTTCATTGCTCAGTTTATTTTCTCAGAATCCCTCTAAATCCCTCTTTCCCCCCTGCACGGTGTACGCTGGCAGTGCTACTCCCTTTTAACACCAACCTGGCAGCCACTCCTAACACTCCAACCTCTGCTAGGCCTTGCTGGGCTTCTGTAGGCCCAGCCTCAGCCTGCCCCCTGTATTTTTTCCAGTCATAAAAGTTGTTAAATGTTCTTAGTAAACTGAAGAAGTGTTATCCTTTCCTGAAAATGTCTGAAAAACATCATTTACAAGTCTGCTATGGCTTTCACTCCATGTCCTAACACTAACACAGCTCTGGTGTGCAAACAAATACTGCAGAGGAAGAGGAGATAACAAAAGTATTGCCAAAGGATAAAGGACACTATTAGGAGTCTGGAGAAATATCTATTTCTGGGTGAAAGAAACCCAAACAACTGAAGCATGAAATGCAGCAGAATAGCACAGCTGATTTTTATAACTTTATTTAGATGTTCTGTGTGCATCCCAAAGAAAGAGTTTCCTGGAACTGTAAGGCTAAACCCACAGTAGTTTGACTCAGAGCTGAAACGCTGAGCTACAAACTTGTGTTTGCCATACATGAGCTTTCTTTCCTTTTCTTTGTTTTGTGATTAAATGTATTGAGCAGATGAAAAAGGAGCATGGCAAAATACAGCATCTGAAGTTTCAATTATTAAGTGGTTGCTAGATGGGAATTTGCTTTGTGAGGACAGGAGGGAAAGGAACCACCCAGAGATTCGGGGGCTGGGAACCCAGGGGCATCTCAAGGCTCCCTAACCTGGCAGCAGTGCTGAATTTTGCTGGCCCTGGGATGAAGAGAAAGAGTTAGTTGGTGCTTCACAGATTCTGTCCTAGAGGAGGGGTGTGGAAACTAACAAAAAGCCCCTGCAAAGTCAGGATATTTGTTGCATCTCTTGAGAGAAGAAAGGGTAAGGGATGGTGTCTCTCTCTGCTGCTGTGTGGCTCCAAGCCCTGCTTTGAAGGGGCAAGTGAGCATGCAACAGGGCCGGGGCTGTTCAGGAGCTTGATGCCCCAGCAAATCACCAGCTTCACCTGCACCGAAAGCCAGCTCAGATGTGTCTGGGGCTCGGAGCATTTGTTGAATCACAAGTGCCAAGTCCTTGCACTGCACTGTGCAAACAGTGTCAACCATATAGCCCCTGCTATGGAGAGGCTACAGAATAATCACAGTATCACAGTCTCACAGTATCACCAAGGTTGGAAGAGACCTCACAGATCATCAAGTCCAACCTGTTACCACAGAGCTCAAGGCTAGACCATGGCACCAAGTGCCACGTCCAATCCTGCCTTGAACAGCTCCAGGGACGGCGACTCCACCACCTCCCTGGGCAGCCCATTCCAGTGTCCAATGACTCTCTCAGTGAAGAACTTTCTCCTCACCTCGAGCCTAAACTTCCCCTGGCGCAGCCTGAGGCTGTGTCCTCTCGTTCTGGCGCTGGCTACCTGAGAGAAGAGAGCAACCTCCTCCTGGCCACAACCACCCCTCAGGTAGTTGTAGACAGCAATAAGGTCACCCCTGAGCCTCCTCTTCTCCAGGCTAAACAACCCCAGCTCCCTCAGCCTCTCCTCATAGGGCTGTGCTCGAGGCCTCTCCCCAGCCTCGTCGCCCTTCTCTGGATACGCTCAAGCATCTCAATGTCCCTTCTAAACTGGGGGGCCCAGAACTGAACAGAGTACTCAAGGCAGCATATTACGTTCTGTTTCCTTCTGCGGTCTCAAACGGAAGAGGAAGAAAATGATAGACTTGCAGAAGCATTATTCTTTCATGTTTATTATGCTTTCATGGCACTAGTAAGTGAGCTGGTGTTATACATCAGAAAGTGTTAAAAATCAGTCTGGGAACATGATCAATAACCAGGCTGAGGGTGTGGGTGTGTTTAGGTCATGCCAGAAATGGTGCTGCAATGTTCTGAGGAAGAGCACAATAAAGTTATATGTAAAGAGACAGCAGCTTGCAGCTAAGGAGGAAGAAAACGCAATAGGAGCCAAAATAATTGCATTTCTAAAAATTCCTTTTCCCCAGATCATTTTTTGACCAAGACAATTTTTCCACATTCACACTGACAAAGGCATTCTAACACTATGTGTGCTTAGTAAAAAGGTGTGTGTTTGCAATAAAATCCTATGTAGCCAATCTGCATTGCACTGTATCTAAAAATCCTTAGGTGACAAAAGAGCAAGAGTGAAAATGTTGCCTAGAGAGCAACTGAAGGCTAAGACCCTCATGCACTCTACTCTGCTTTAAGTGTAGCTCTTCTGGAGACAGCCTCTTTTAACTCAACCTGCTTCTTTTGACAGTTGTCACACCAGCTGCTTTGTAACTTTAATGCAACGCAGGGATTAACCTGCAGTCAAAGAGATGTAAAAGGTTTCTGAGTTCTTCAATACAGAAAAATAAAGAGCCAAAGCAATCCACCAGGGTCATGCTTTACCTTTGTGTGATTTTATAAATATGGGTGAGAGGGAAAGAATTACACTTTGCCCTCAGGTTCAGACTGATTGGTAAGAATCTCAGACACTTTAAGTAGGCGCCACAAATTGTGTAAGCTCTGACCTGCTGGCTCGCTGCCTAGTTCACATGACAGAGATATCTGATGGTTTTGGCAAGGCAGATTGAGGTGGAAAGGTGCCTAGAAACCAACAGAAGCAGGGCAACCATCCTTAATGTTCTGAAAAGGAAATGAATGTAAGGTGCATTTCTGTGCTCTCTGGGGAGAAAGAAAGGAGAGCACTTTTTTTATTAAAACAAGCCCATTTGGCTCTTTCGCTTTACTACCACACAGGTAGGAAGCAGATGGAGTATGTTTATACTCTGAAGGCAAGGAATCACATTGGTCTTCAGAGCAGTTTTTAAATCAGTGCAATCACATGCTTGGCCCAAACCGAAGTGACTCCACTTTTGCTACAGCTGCTTTAAGTGTGTGACATCTTATATCTAGGATTTTGGAGTCTGCAAAGCTGAACAGAAGAGAGTATGTAAAACCATCTCCTCTCTGGTGTGCCCTTCTGATCAGGGCATTTTCTCTTTACTTCAAGATGTCTTCTCCCAGGCAACCAGCAACAGGACAAGGGGACACAGCCTCAAGTTGTGCCGAGGGAAGTATAGGCTGGATGTTAGGAGGAAGTTCTTCACAGAGAGAGTGATTGGCATTGGAATGGGCTGCCCAGGGAGGTGGTGGAGTCACCGTCCCTGGAGGTGTTCAAGAAAAGCCTGGATGAGGCATTTAGTGCCATGGTCTAGTTGATTGGCCAGGGCTGGGTGCTAGGTTGGCCTGGATGATCTTGGAGGTCTCTTCCAACCCGATTGATTCTATTCTATTCTGTGTTAGACTGCTCCAGCAGCGAGGTAAAGGCAAGCATACCGGCAGCTGCCGGATGCGTTACTGCCTCAAGGCACAGGGTGATACGAAGTCAGAAAAGCAAAATGCTGGATGAAGGAAGTGTCATTCATAAGATCATGGCTGCTGAGTATTCTTTTTCTCAAGCGCTTCACTCCCATGACAGTCTAATATCTTCCAAAGTGAGCCTCACAGAAGGATTGCTTATACACATTTAAGGACTGTTAGGATGAAAGCACAGTACATTCAGATTTTTTATCTTCTACCACTTCAATGCCTAAGGACAGTGCAACAAGAACAGATAAGTGAAGAGAATCTCTGAAATCCAGAAGCAAAGGGTGAAAGGGGAGGGAAAAAGCCATCAAAACCTTTCTCCAGTGTGGCCTTTCTCAAATGTTTTCTTTTGACTGTCACATGTTGCTCGCTTTGCACAGGGTCTTTGCACAGATCTTTTTCTTCACTAAGGTCCCTACTAAGCAATTGATTAAGGTTTTAGCTGCCATTAGTAAACAAAAGACAGCAAGGTAATTAAGAATCAGGATGTCAGAGAGAGAGAATAATTTGCTGAGTGATTTATTGATTGATAATTTTATACTAATGTTCTTGCACACGCTGAGGTCTTATTACTCAGAAGCAGTTCATAGAATCATAGAATCATAGAATGGTTTAGGTTGGAAGGGACCTCAAGGATCATCCAGCTCCAACCCCCTGCCATAGGCAGGGACACCTCCCACTAGAGTAGGTTGCTCAAGGCCTCATCCAGCCTGGCTTTAAATGCCTCCAGGGAGAAAGCATCCACAACCTCCCTGGGCAACCTGTGCCAGTGTCTCACCACCCTCACTGTAAAGAACTTCCTCCTAACATCCAGTCTAAATCTCCCCTCCTCCAGCTTAAACCCATTCCACCTCATCCTGACATTACTAGACCTTGTCAATAGTCCCTCCTCAGCCTTCTGTAGGCTCCCTTCAGATCCTGGAAAGCCACTCTAAGGTCTCCTCGGAGCCTTCTCTTCTCCAGTCTGCAGAGCCCCAACTCTCTCAGCCTGTCCTCATAGCAGAGCTGCTGCAGCCCTCTGATCATCTTCGTGGCTCTTCTCTGGACCCTCTCCAGCAGTTCCATATCCTTCTTGTGCTGTGTTCATACCAAAGCAATTAAAAAAGAAGCTTTATTCTGATTGTATTCATACAGATACATACTGCAACTGAGCAGCATGAGGATATTTACCCCTTGCTTGCCTGAATTCTCTACCCCAGTGGTTTAGTTTTTGGAAGTCTGTTCCCTACTGCCATATTTATTTGATTTACATGCAAAATTTGTAGAATAGGTCCATCAGAAAATGACTCCTTAATGCATTTTACAAAATCTATAACAAAAAATATTCACCAAAGGACTCCTCTGTGCTATTAGTATTTGTACTGCTGTGGTGCCTGAGGCCCCAGCTGAGATCAAGGCCCCGGTGGTGGCCAGTGTACAACTAGATAATGAGAGACAGGTTTCCCTTGCTGCCCTGAAAAGACAAGGGGGAAAAAAAAAGATAGAATAAAACAGACTACGAAAAGGTGGCTGTAGAAATAGATCTCAGAAAAGAACCCAGTTCTCCTATTTTGAAGTAAAAGACCTCATCAGCAGGAGCACTTAAATACATACCCAAATATCATCCTCAGTTTTCCATTTGGTAAGAGGCTCACTAAGTGATACTGGCACAGGTGCTTCGACAGCCACAAGGTGCAGAGGCAGAGATCTCAAGCCACGTTTTGTCTGTCAAATGTTTAAATCTTAAGTTTGTGAACAAAAAGGACCCAGCCCCTCTCTCAGCAGCTGGTTACTAAAAGAAGAGTAGATCCCAAACCAGCTGGGGCATCACTGCTACAGGGGCAGCAGTATGCCCAGGTGGACAAGAGGGCCAATGGCAGCCTGGCCTGGATCAGGAACAGTGTGGCCAGTAGGACAAGGGAGGTTATTCTTCCCCTGTACTCAGCACTGGTCAGGCCACACCTTGAGTACTGTGTCCAGTTCTGGGCTCCTCAATTCAAGAGAGATACTGGAATGTGTCCAGAGAAGGACAATGAAGCTGGTGAGAGGCCTGCAGCACAGCCCTGTGAGGAGAGGCTGAGGGAGCTGGGGGTGTGCAGCCTGCAGAAGAGGAGGCTCAGGGCAGACCTCATTGCTGTCTACAACTACCTGAAGGGAGGTTGTAGCCAGGTGGGGTTGGTCTCTTCTACCAGGCAACCAGCAACAGGACAAGGGGACACAGTCTCAAGCTGTGCCAGGGGGAGGTCTAGGCTGGATGTTAGGAGGAAGTTCTTCACAGAGAGAGTGATTGGCATTGGAATGGGCTGCCCAGGGAGGTGGTGGAGTCACCGTCCCTGGAGGTGTTCATAAAATGACTGGATGAGGCATTTAGTGCCATGGTCTAGTTGATTGGACAGGGCTGGGTGCTAGGTTGGCCTGGATGATCTTGGAGGTCTCTTCCAACCTGGTTGATTCTATGATAATTCAAAATGGTTCATCCAACCTGGTCCTGCAATACATTGCATCAGAAAGGAGGAGAAAAGTCAATCTCCACATAATACAATCCCTATAGAGCTCATGTTTCTAATAAGACATCATTAGTAGTTTGATCTACTTCTTAGGTTTGATGTAGAAAATCATTTGTAGACAATGATAATTCATCTACTTAACTTCTTAAGCAGAAATCCACAAATTGTGCAATTGATTCTACCATGCCTGAGACAACAGGACTGCTTTAAGGTTTTTCTCAAAGGATTATAATGTAAAATTGGCAAAATGTCAATTTCTTATTATTCCTATTCACAAGCAGGAAAAAAAAGAAAAAGACAAGAAAAAAGAAGTTCTGCTAAGCTAGGGTTAAGGTTTGACCCTACAGAAGAGGAATTTAGGGTAATACCAATAGCCTTACAAATGTTGTACCACTAAAGCAAATCTGTTAAAATCCAAAAGGTCAAACTTAAGGTTCAGCTTACTGAAAATGAAAATACATATTAATAGTATAGAAATTCCACCCAGTCATTCCTGGCTCTGTCAACTCTGGGAGGGGGGTGGTGGTGGTGGAATCTCTTTATTTAAAATCATCATTAATTGTTCCTTACCATTTTCACTCAAGAGAACATTTGCTGTCACCAGAAGACCTCATATTTTGCTGGGATAATTGGGAAAAGAGTAGCTTTTATGTAAGAAAAGACTAAAAGATCTTCCCTTGTTTAATCAGAGTAAATAAGCAAGATTTATTCAGGGAGGGGATATGATTGCTCCTTTTAAACATGACAGTTTACATAAAGGGAAGGGTAACTATTACCTTAAAGCAAAATGAGAATAAATTGCCCACAAATGAATGTAGCACTAAGTGAGGAGGATCCTGGGTGCCAGGGAAGTGACATTCTTAAATAAGACTTCGTTTTGAAAATGAAAGCTGCAAGTTTAACTTTTAAGGTATAGAATCATAGAATCAAACAGGTTGCAACTGACCTCCAAGATCATCCAGTCCAACCTAGCACCCAGCCCTGTCCAATCATCTAGAACATGGCACTGAGCACCTCATCTAGTCCTCTCTTGAGCACCTTCAGGGACAGCAACTCCACGTGGTGTTCCTCAGGGGTCAGTGCTGGGACCAGTGCTCTGTAACATCTTTGTCAGTGATATGGACAGAGGAATTGGTGCACCCTCAGCAAGTTTGCAGATGACACTAAGCTGTGTGGCACAGTTGACTTGCTGGAGGGCAGGAATGCCATCCAGAGGGACCTGGACAGGCTGCAGAGGTGGGCCCAGGCCAACCTCATGACGTTTAACAAGGCCAAGTGTAAGGTCCTGCACCTGGGTCGGCGCAATCCCAGGCACAGATACAGGCTGGGTGGGGAATGGCTGAGAGCAGCCCTGAGGAGAAGGACCTGGGGGTCTGGGTTGACGAGAANTGAAGGGAGCCTACAGGAAGGCTGGGGAGGGACTATTGACAAGGTCTAGTAATGTTAGGACGAGGGGGAATGGGTTTAAGCTGGAGGAGGGGAGATTTAGACTGGATGTTAGGAGGAAGTTCTTTACAGTGAGGGTGGGAAGACACTGGCACAGGTTGCCCAGGGAGGTTGTGGATGCTTCCTCCCTGGAGGTGTTTAAAGCCAGGCTGGATGAGGCCTTGAGCAACCTGCTTGAGTGGGAGGTGTCCCTGCCCATGGCAGGGGGTTGGAGCTGGATGATCCTTGAGGTCCCTTCCAACCTAAACCATTCTATGATTCTATGATTCCACCACCTCCCTGGGCAGCCCATTCCAATGCCAATCACTCTCTCCGGCAACAACTTCCTCCTAACATCCAGCCTATACCTTTGCCCTTGTTCTGTTGCTGCTTGCCTGGCAGAAGAGACCAACCCCCATCTGGCTACAGCCTCCTTTCAGGTAGTTGTAGACAGCGATGAGGTCACCCCTGAGCCTCCTCTTCTCCAGGCTGCACACCCCCAGCTCCCTCAGCCTCTCCTCACAGGGCTGTGCTCCAGGCCCCTCACCAGCTTCATTGCCATTCTCTGGACACATCCCAGTACCTCAATATCTCTCTTGAGTTGAGGAGCCCAGAACTGGACACAGTACTCAAGGTGTAGCCTGAGCAGTGTTGGGTACAGAGGAAGAATAACCTCTCTTTTCCTACTGGCCACACTGTTCCTGATACACCAAATTCTTTAGATGAATCATGTTACAGGGCTTTCTGTGACTGTACTGACCTGAGTTAAATGGCCTAGGTGATCTTTCTCCTTGTCCTTAACACAGCCAGTGCCAACAACTGCTTCACAGGAGAGCAAAGCAAGAATTCATCTTTGTTGAGAGCTCCCAAGGCTTCACAGCTATCTGAATAAGCTGTCTTTTAAAAAAAAATGGTCATTCAACTGTGTACAAATTAGTACTTCATCATAACTGAGATCAATATGAAATGGCAGCCAGTCTGAGAAGTGGAATTTGTGTGGCATTCCCTGGGGAATTCTCTGTATTTGCTGTTTTGGCAGCTTCTACCGCAGAAGGAACTTTAAGCTACTAAGAAAAACATGAGGGGAAAATGCCATTAGGCCCATAAAATGGCTTCAAATATAGCCCTTGTATAAGATTTCTATGAATTTTAATTTAATGAGGAATGTCTGTAATGTTCTATTAAATATTTCTGGACAAGGAAAGTCAGATGTGGAAGGAAAAAAATAATTGTAGAGTCTATTCCTTCTTTATTTTAAGTTCCATAGATGAACTGTTTTCTTTGTAAGCCTTTGGAAAACCAGTTCTGCCATCAAAAAGCACTGCATTTACAGTGAGAAGGATTTCATAAGCACGAGAAAATAAAGGAACCTGTGCTTATTTGAAGCATCCAACTTTAATCATACAGCAGTGTAAAGCATTTTCACGGCAGGGATTTTTAAGGGCATCTGGTGTGTATGAAAGGAGTGAGACCCCTGAGCTTTTCATATAGCTGTTTGAAACAGCTGTCAATATAGAACAAAGATAACCATTTGCCTTCTGGTGGACCACAGACACTGTGTTTGTTGTTTTTCCTGTCTTGGATTTACTGTAAAGTACAGTGGCCCTGCATTTTTCCTAATTGGACCTTGCTGAATTCATTCTTTTTTCCCCACAGAAAACCCTGTGAGGGGAAGTCAGATGTAAGAAAATATCCAAAAATAAAGTGAAAGGGAAAGAGTGAGATGAGTGAGTGTTGCCTGTTCTGAGGTGGTGCACTGATCTATTGCAGCCCATCCAGGATACAGGAAAGCACCCAGCTCTTCCTGGAAACTCTTCTGAACATCACAGCCACGTATTTGCTATAGCTGGGAGAAGTCATCTCCTATTAGCAAAGCAGGGACTGCTGGGGCTTTCAGCACCACAATATTTGCTACAACTGATTTATTTTAGTTTCCTTAAACACTCAGGAAATGTCCTGAAGCACCTTTGTGACTGGGACAGATTTATCAGGAGAAGTTAAGAGAGTTGCACTTCTTTTAACACCATGTTTTGTGGTGCACAAATGTCCATATGAATCACTTGCCTCTGTGTCATTCCGTACAACTACATGAAACAGAGTAACTCACTGAGTCCTGTGAAATACTGCCAGCTTTGGGGCAAAAGGTTGCCCCAGTTTTGGTGATGGCAGGAATAGAGTTACAGAATCATAGAATGGTTTGGGCTAGAAAGGACTGTAAAGATCATCTAGTTCCAGCCCCCATGCCAACCTTTCACTACATCAGGTTGCTCAAGGCTCAACCCTATCTGGTCTTGAACACACCCAGGGAAGGGGCATCCGCAACTTCCCTGGGCAACTCATCCCAGTGAACAGCTCCTATATTCATATTGACTGTATAAGAAACTGCCTTCGTGAAACTACTCAGTTCATCACAAAACTACAAGTTTTCTATGCACACTAAATGTCCATTTTACTTTTTTGCTACTCAGAGTAATTCAGGTGAGATTTCATTAAACTTCACTAGAAGTGATGGATTTTCCTAAAGCACAGCATCGTTATTTCTACCCTTGGCAATTTTCTGTGGTCAGGCAGCTGTTGTCAGAATTGTGGACATTTCTCTCTGCCTGAAGACACCCAGAGAAGTTTCTCCTACTTCTTTCTGCTTCTGTGTCTTTAAAAAAATAAAAAATTCAATTACCTTTTTACTACAAAGTGCATTGTACAGTTAGGGATTTTGTATTAGTACTTAACAGAGCCAGAGCCAAATTAAAAACAAATAAAACAAACAGAGAGAGAATGAAATGTATATGGGTTTTTGTGATATTATCATAGGTAAACAAAAAGCGAGCACAAAAGCACCAATATGAAGCTGCCAGGTCTAATTACTGGGTGGGTTGTGAGGTACACAGTGAACAAAGAATGAAAAAAAAAGGCAGGCAGTGTTCTGACAGCTGCACTTCAGAGGTGTCTTTAGGACAGTTGTTCCTAAAGCTCTGGCACGTTCAACTTCTAGGGGTTGTTAGGCTTTGTCAACCTTTAATCTTGAACTGGATATTGAATATTCTTTGACCCTAAATGAAACTTAACCCTCGTGGTGCTAGAATATTTTTTCACCAAAAAAGTCCTCTAAACATGAAGAAAAAAAATCATTTTCCAAGAACTGGTACTTAGAATCATAGTATCATAGAATCAACCAGGTTGGAAGAGACCTCCAAAATTATACAGCCCAACCTAGCACCCAGCCCTATCCAGTCAACTAGACCATGGCACTAAGTGCCTCATCCAGGCTTTTCCTGAACATCTCCAGGGACAGTGACTCCACCACCTCCCTGGGCAGCCCATTCCAATGCCAATCACTCTCTCTGGCAAGAACTTCCTCCTAACATCCAGCCTATACTTCCCCCTGGCACAACTTGAGACTGTGTCCCCTTGTTCTGCTGTTGGTTGTCTGGGAGAAGAGACCAACCCCTACCTGGCTACAGCTTCCTTTCAGGTAGCTATAGATAGCAATGAGGTCACTCCTGAGCCTCCTCTTCTCCAGGCTAAACACCCCCAGCTCCCTCAGCCTTTCCTCATAGGGTTTGTGTTCCAGGCCCCTCACCAGCTTTGTTGCCCTTCTCTGGACATGTTCCAGCACCTCAACATCTCTCTTGAATTGAGGAGCCCAGAACTGGACACAGTACTCAAGGTGTGGCCTGACCACTGTTGAGCACAGGGACAGAATAACCTCCCTCATCCTACTGGCCACACTGTTCCTAATACAGGCCAGGATGCCACTGGCTCTCTCGGCCACCTGGGCAAAGATGTATCAGATATTAAACTGATAAGAGCAGATACTACTACTAGTTAAGGTCTAATAAATGGGAAAGCTCACACTGCTATTTTTTCTGCCCATGGAAGCATTAACAGGGACTCTTTTCTCCCCTTGGTTATCCATTTTCTCAGTACTTTCTGGAGATCAGTTACCTTTCAGCTTTCCACATTTCTGTGAAATATTATTGAAACAAATTCATATACTCAACAACTGGCAGAAAGGTAGAAAGAAACACATGCACGTGAAGAGATCAGCTTCTTTCCTTAGAAAGCAAGGCATGAGGATAGCATTAAATGAAATGTGGTGCTTGGTGTGGAAAACACTGCAACAATTCCTGATAATAGCTAATTCTTTTTATTTTAAACAAATGTTTGTGGGATACATTACAACAATTGCAAAAGGGACCTTGTATCAGAAGCTCTCAAACATTTCCACTTGAGGAAATAGATTTTCTCATGGATAAATCTACTTGCTTTTGATTATAAAACATCTCGTGTGTGCCTAATTTGCTTGCACAGAGCTCAAGTGCAAGCAGGAAACAATTCACACTGCTTTGCATTGTCTGTTAATTAAAGCAGGGGTCACTAAAATGGATCTCTTTGAAACAGCCTCAAGATACAGAGGAACAAACATGGGCGTGCAAAACCACACAAGGCAGTAAACGCCTGTAAGACAGAGAATAAAACAGATGAGGTGAATAAAGATAACGTGCAAATGAGGCACAGAACACACTTTGTACTGAGTGAATGGTCTGTCTATTAATAAATAGAGATTGATATGTATAAAACAACACTTTTCCATCCTCAGTCAAGTAAGTGGCATTGAATCAGCATTTTAATTGGGCCTTTTGTAGACAAAAATGCCATTTGAGAAATTCAGATTTTTTTTCTAGTAGCTGTTAAGAGCTGCAGTTTTCCTGGACTGCAGTTTTGCTTGAAAGGGTCTTAGATTTTATTGAATAGTCTCTGGACAGGAATAAAGTAAAACATAGCCTTGGCAAGAAAACGGGATAACGTAAGAGAAAAAGACAATGGTGCAAGGAGTTCATGGCAAAAAATCAAAGGCAAGAGTTGTTACACTCATCAGATGGAAAGCAGCAAGGAAATAAAGCAGTAGCAGCAGGACATATCAGTGAAAACAGACTCATTGTTTTTGTACCCTATTACACTCAGTAAATTACACTGGGAGTATGATATCAAAGTTTTTGTCTTGACAACTCATTTACCTACACTGACATTAAAAAAAAAAAACGTAGCATTGGCACATTCTTTATTTCTTGGCCCACAGCTGACATTAACTAATTAATTAACTAATAAAATATCGCTAATTGCAGAGACAGCAATACAAGCCAAGGTTCCGGAATATTTATTTTGATAGCAGTTAGCACTGCAAGTCACTGCTGAGTATTAAGAACAGAGGGTAATCTGATGTATTTTGCAGACAGAAATGCTTGCCTGACAGAGCATCACATTAATGAGGGAAAGGACGACTTTTGCACAGTGGAGAGATCAAGACGTAAATATCAGGGCGTAACCCTGCAGAGGAAAATCCTCTAAAGACTTGTTGAAAGATGTGGTATCAAATGAATCGCTTACTTCTTACAGACTGCTTTGATATTTATTGGTTCAAATTGCTCCACTGACTCAGTCTTGCATAAGCTTTCATGCTCCATTTTAATCCTGACATTTTGGGAAGCCAGTCTGAGGCAGCATAATGACTAGGTTTATAAAGGATCAAAATGAAAAAGAGGCTGGAGCGAAATAATTGCAGTCTGGGTAAAAAAAAATACTTGAGAAAGCAGAGCGAGAAGTGATCATATAGTAATGAATAGAGCAGTAATGCCAAGATATTTAGAAAATAGAGCCTTACTTTGAGAAATGAGGCACTCCTGTGCTTGCATCTCAAGGCACACAAATAGTTGTTCAGCACATGTATATGGGAGTGCCATCTTCTCTACACTGTCTCCTGAAGTCACATAGCTGAGGTCGCCATCCCTGGAGGTGTTCGAGGAAAGACTGGATGAGGCACTCAGTGCCAAGGTCTAGTTGATTGGACAGGGCTGGGTGCTAGGTTGGACTGGATGACCTTGGAGGTCTCTTCCAACCTTGTTGATTCTATGAAAATCTTTTTTCTATGAAAGTCTATGTGCTAAGAGTCACTATTTGGGAAATAAATTTCTCTATTCACTTGCTCCCTTAATTCAGTAGATATGGGGAAACACACTGGGCTGAAAATGGTCTTACCTTCCAGAACAGATGACCCTAGAGTTTCTGCTTTGCTCTTTCAAATTGGTACAACTTCGAAGATGAGTTTTGTTGTTCAATACTAAGCATAATAAACAACAACATCAGCTGCTGGTGGACTTCACCCATCACACTCTGCTCAACAGCAATGATGGAGTATGGGATAAAGTTATCAGTAAGATACTTAGGGGAAAAAATTGTCTTACCACAACTTGGGAAGGCTATTTTTTATGGTAGAACAGAGCAGAGTGAGGCCAGCTCTACTTTCCTCTTTCCAGCTGACCTTACACACATTGTATGTCAGCCTGTCTCTGCTACCTGACAGATGGGTAATGGAGACAGTTGGGTGCCCACTAAAACAAAGAGTTAAGACTGCTGGGCCCATAGCTTTCCCGTAGTAAACACTTTTAACAAGGGAAAATACCAACATGCTTCAGATATTAGTAAATAAATGATTCAAAGCAGACACTGAAGCCCACAAAGACAGTGATTCATTGCCTCAGGAATTCATGCCAGTTTCAATGTTCACCTGAACAATACCTGTCACTGGTAAACTCAGTGGAGCAGTCTGCAGCTCCCTCTCTGTCAGTTCTCGGTCTCATTGTCTGGACATGCATTTCACAGATGAAACAGTGAGAATGAAATCAGAAATAGCTGTGGTTAACCCATTCATTCAGAGAAAGATATGTGCCTTTGCACTGAAAAAAAAAGCACCTTCTTGAAGCTGGCAGTGCACCTTCTTTTCTAGCATGCTCACAGGCAGTCTTTAAGCACAGCACAAACTTAAACTGTGGGCCCTTGGGGCAGAGATTTGTCGGTGCTTTCTGATACATAAAAACTGTCCAGTACTATCCAACATACAACTGTTCAAAAGTCTCAGAACAGGTTGAAGAGTCTGAGGCACTGGACGGAGAAGAAGGAAGCCCTGTGTAGAAATTTGCGTGTACCTTTCTAAGATGGATGCATGATCCTATTCTAATAAACTGAACTTTCAGTATCATTTCATGGCACATGCAATTTATAAACACAATACACTCCAGATTAATAAATTGCTGGGGGGGTTGAGGTTTATTCCAGAGTGGCACTCAAAGTTGTTTTTCCCTTAAGTATTATTGCTCTACATAATTCTAGGAGGTAGCATTGAAAGCTGAGGTAAAAGAAAGCTATTATGATGACGTGAACTGATTTGTCCTACATATCTTGGTCCAGATACAATTTTCACCTAGATCATGAAACAGGCAGAATCATGCTCTTAGCCTTGCCAGTGAAACTGGGAGTCAACCCACTGATGTCAGGTCTGATCTGAACAAACACAGAGATATCTGGGAGCACAAGAAATCCAGTACAGTCAGGTTGTGTGTTGTTTCTCAGTATTTGGGAGTGTAAAATCCATCAACTTCTCTTGAAAACGTGAGATAGTAAAACAACAACCTTTGAAAACTTGGAATTTTGGTTTAAAGTTTGTGTAAAAAGCTTTCCTTGAAGTTATGTAGTGATGAACTTCCAAGGCACACACAAGCTCACATACATGTACCTAGGAGAAAATATTCCAGTATTCAGCTTTGTACTATTAGTCTCTGACAACGGAGAGGAATTTCGAGTGGTGTTCTGATCCTAGATATCTACAGCAATGCAGAACCTAGCAAAATGTGGAAATAAATGAAGGTTTTAATGGTGCTTTTTTTTTCCCCTCCATTTAATCTTTTAACAGAAATAGAGTACTGTGTTCTCCCAACTGCTGCCAGCTAGGAATAACTACTTTAAACTTTTGGAGGACGAAAAGTAAGTCGCAAAAAATACTGACACACACCAATATATATATACATTTGGATATGCAAAATTTAAATCAAGATCAACGAGCATTTGGAAATTGGGTCAAACAAAAATAAAAGCAGAAAAATGCTGGGACTGTCAGGACCAGACCTTGGCAGTTCATAAAGCAAGTGAGGAGAGGTGTTTCACCAAGCAGAGAGACAAATGACCCATGATTATTGATTCCCCCTTGAACCGAATCAGTCTTCCCTGGAAGTTCTTTGAGCTTTGAATAGCATTGATCAACATTTAATATAGATCAGTCTTGGTCTAGACCTAGGCTGGGCTTAGTTTCTTTTCTCCCAAATACTCCCACCTCCCTGTAAACACGATTAAAGTGTTCTGATTTCTTTTTGAGATGAAGAACTCTGTCTCCACGGAAAACAAAAGAAGGTTCTGTCGCAAGACAAATTGAATCAAATTCTCCGGGAGTTTTTCGATTCAATTAAGATGTGGGATAGTCCATATCAGAGGTGCAAATCTCTCCATGCATTATAGGACCACAGACAGGGATGTGGCTAAAGGTAAAACTAGGAATTATGTCTTTAAGGACTCGTTGGAGACACTTGTAATCTTGTTTTATTGGTGGTACCCTCCCCAACATAATGAACTTTGATGAAATAATGAAGTAGCTGTGGCGCCTGTGAAACTGAGCAGGCAGCTTTGCCAGTTAAAGACCTCCCATGAACATAATCGCCCGGGCAACAACTCTAGACTGCAGTGAAGCCAGAAACTCTGGCAAGTCACCTCTTCTCTCTTAACTCTTTGCAATTCTGCTTTTCAAGCCTTCATATACATATATATATATATATATATGGATTGTCCATTTAGGTTTGTGGTCAAGGGAAACAACTTTACATATATATATACATATATATAGTGAGAATCTACTGCACTGTTTAAAATAGCTCCAAGTTCAGCAGCCAGCAAGCTTACAGAAACCATAAGGCTGGCTCTGCCACTGAACAAGTTCACATGTCTAAGGAAATGAATACATAGAAGACTTTAAATGGAAATATTTTTAATTCAGCAAGGTTTCCACCCCCTGCCAGACTTGGAGAAAGAACAACAGATGGTAATAGGAATCTGTAAATTCATTGTTTTTAAGTTGGATCCGTGGAGCACAAACATTTAATAATGGATCTAATTAAATTCTTTGCTAGTTAGTTTGAGTCAAGAGCCAATTGGCACCAAAATGTCATTTCATTTACATAAGATACATAGACATTCTGATTCAGAGAACTATGATTTTACAGAGTTGGAACTACAGATGAAATAAAGATAAAAGAAATCAGAGTTAGGAACACCCCTCTGATAACCTGTCTCAGGTTTGAGGTTTAGATATTCAAACTCTAATCTTTATAATCAAACTCAGATTCAAATCAGCTAAAAGCACAACCATTTTCAGTGTGACTAATGACTTTGGGCACTCCAATTTCCAGATGATTAAATGAAGATGTCTTCAAGTGACCTGATTTTGATAGACTATATTAAACCAAGTCTGCAAATCAGACTCTGCTGGTGGTGGAAAACCCATAGCCTCAACTCACGTTAGGAGATTTCTGCCGTCTTGATAATGAACTGTTCTAGGAACTGCTGACTGCATTTTCAATAAACATGAAGCTACCTTGGAAAACTTTAACTGAAAGTTGATCCAGATGTTTAATCTGAATATCCTCTAGTTGGCCCATCTCTACATAAGAAAGAAATGTCCTTTTGGTTGAAAGTGAAACTGTAGCACTTCCTTATTTGTTGGTTTGGTTTTTTTTTCCTAAAAACCATGAAATTATTTTAAGCCACTGAGACCAAGGAAAGCCTCCTGGGATTACTTATTGTTGGGAACTTTCATTTTGAAACAGGCTTCATGCTTTAATAGACTGGTTCTCAGCAACCCTTGAGGTAGCAGCATATGAAAGGAAACAAAAATAAATTGGAATAAAATCTCAGCCAGATTTCCCAGGAACGCTCAGAGCATCAATCCCCATTAGAGATTCTCAGGCCATGTATTGGGCAAACACTGATTGAGTGGAAGACCTGGCTGAAGACACACTGCCTTCTCATTCCCTGCCTTCAGCCACTCATCCCATTGCCCTGCTGCTTCCTCAGTTATGTCTCCCAAATAACTGAAAATATTTGACTGGAATAAATAAACAGGCAAATTTTGGCAGTTCTCCTCTAACTCAAGCCAATTGCCTGATCTAGTTCCGTGACCAGGTTCAGAAACATCTGTGCTGGCACAAGTGAGGAAGATAATACCTACAAAATTGGAAGAAGAATGGGACAGAAATAGGCTTGGAAATAATGCCTAAACAGCTATGGCTGGTGAATTCCACAATGCCTAACTGCAAACTCATGGTCCAAATGCCATCCTGCTCCAAGATGTGAGAACACTCACACTCAATTCTCCCCAGCATCATTCAGCCATGGCCAGAAATATCCCAGGCTTTGGGTAGTTCAGGATCTTCCTGAGGCCATGCAATCTTGTATTCATCTATAAATGGGACAGTTGCTCCCCACAAAGTCTTGGAAGCACTTCAAGAGATAAAACTGTCCTTGCAGCTATTTTTATCAACCTATATACAGGACTGTGTGCAAGCAAAGGTTGAAGTATCCAGGGTCTGTGCAATCCTACAAACAATAGACACAAGTTTGTCAGACCGTCACTGGGGGTAGTCATCACACTGGTTTTGTGGTTACAGAGCTTGAGATTGTATAATTTCCACAGTAAGCCTCTGACTTCTCATGAAGACTTCATTTCACATTGAAGGGCGGTGGGGTCTATTTTCTAATTCTCCTAGGGCAAATCAAATTCCAGCTATGTCCGTCCAAATTAAACTGTAAAGGCAAGATGAGTAACAATTGTGTAGGCGCTAACCCATCTCTGGTCAGTCATCACTGAAGGAACAGTTACCCGATGTCTTTTTTACCTGAAGACTCTAGAAGTACATGGTGCCCTTTTAATCTGGAAACAAAAGAGAACAAAGGCAAACAAGTGGAGGCCAAATTATCTAGCCCTGAGATCTGAGTTTTCTCCATATTGAACTCCTGGTACCTACTTAATCAGGCCGTGTTGTTGCTCACTGGTGAGTGAGAACAAAGAAGAGTGACTCATGCTGCCTCGTTGTTGTTACATAATCTATACAAGTAATTTATGTTTATGGTTAATTACTGGATTAGGTATATTGGAAATGTAAAGAGATGTGGCAGAAGGAGTTACAAGAGATTCAAAGCGGTGTCTGTAGAACTGCACAAAACATCTGTGTGTGGAGGGTAATCTGCATAAAGTGCAGCTCCTTGCGAGCCTGATCATTTGTGTTAGCCCTTCTGAGTGCAGCTGGCTCCCTTTCAGCCTCAGTAGGCTCTCGTCCTACTGAGGGCAGAGCTTTTTTTTACAGTGACAACCTCCCTTTTACCTCTGTGAATAGTTCCTGCCCTTACCCACTGGGGGAACCTAGAGACAGTACGTGGTTCCTTCTCACATGAGTAACACAGAGCTATTTGTATAGCCCCCAAAAAGCACTGTATTAATAGCCATAAAGTTGTGAGAATATGGGCTACAAACCTTTCCAACCACACTCAACTGCTAGAGATAGGTTTGTGTTTTTATTAAAAGGCAGCAACAATAATTATCCCAAAGTGGCATCATACACCTAACTATGCAGTAGACGTCCAAGTATGCATTTGAAGCTGCAAAAATCCATTGGTCATGAAGTGACCTAAATTAAGGTTACATGCTGAGGCATCACTCTAATATGAAATTACTCCTATGTTTTTGTTGTAATGACCAATTAAGGATCAGCACCTCAGAAACCTCAGGTGGCTGGTTTACATGAAATAAACATCGACCTTGAAAACCTGCCCCTTTTCAAATCCTAACGCTGATGTGTTCTGAAAGGGTCAGCCTGTCACCATGGTGTTGGCAGGGGTGAGTTGTGTTTGGCTGCCGAGTGCCGATACATCCTTGGTGCCAAAGATTAATTGTGAGCAGGGAAGTTGCTAGGAGCCTGGGGTAAACACGAATGCTCCCTGCTTTCCATACAACTCCACTTCAAAGTCACGCAGCGCACTCATGAAAGTACCCAACACTCCTTTAACAACATGTGGTGCGTGGGGCAGGGGCTCATATTGTGTTCTTTTGGGTCTTTTTAAAACAAATTTTTGTTTAACCTCTGCTTTGACCCAGCACATAAGTGTGTTGCCCAGATATGCTCCATTTCAGTTTATTTAACCAGAATGTTTGCTTACTCAGTGACCACTGGAGGGGAACTACTGTTCTTATTAATTCCACAATGGGCATTTGTTGCTTCTTGTTTTCTGACATTTTCTTTATGACTGTAATTGCGGAGTTCTTGTGTTCAGATAATAAATGCACGTGTCTATTTGCTTTGGTATTATGCAATTGATCTCCAGCTATTAATTAAAGATCTAGACTCCGTGTCTCTGAACCTGCCTCCGGATATTTGTCCTTATTGTGTCATACCTTGGATGCACAAACAGGGAAACCACATACAGCTCGGCGTGTACACTGCTCGTTCCCTTTAATAAAGGACTCTAAATTTAGGAGTTGCAAAGAAGGATTATACAGAGGAAAGAATATTTTTCTGATGGGATTTTTATTCTTCCTTCTTTCCCTGGGCTGCCAGCGCTTCTCTCAAGATGCTGACACGCAAGCATAATGAGCTGTTTGCTCTGCACCGCTCTCAAAAAGCCTTACAGACTAAAGGGAGTTTATTTTTCCTTTATTGCCATTGCTGTTAATGGCAGGACAGACTATAGCTGGCACCGGGAGCAGGGTGAAGATTTCACGGGTGAAAAGAGAAATCAGAGATTGCACATTTCGCTGCAGAGGGAAGCTGGATTGGTTGCTTCCATTCCCAAGAGCCCATTCGGGCAAGTGTGTTATGTGATCCTGTGAACAAATTGTTACTTTTCCAGACTAGTCAGTTTTCTGTGTAAACACTTTACTGCAGCAATGTACAAGAACAAGACTTCCAATCCAAAATTCAACAAAAATAGACACTCCAGAACATTTGTAAGTCGTTAAGACTCCAGAAGGAAAAAAGAAAAAAGAGCCTGCAAAAAAAAAAACCAACAACTTTTCACCTCCTAAATGTCCTCATTTTAAATTTGTTTAATGATATAAAAGTCCTGCCAAAGAGCTCTGAAGCTTTTCAAAGCTCAGAACAGCATGGGTCCCCTCATATAGCAAAGGCATAACTTAGAAACTGTTTCCAGGTGAATTAGTAAGAAATCTTTACATTTGAAGAACAAAGTTAATGAGCAAGCCAGGATTGGGTTCCTACCCTTTTTGTATGCTTCCTGTTCCCATTGGGAAAATCACCTAACTCCTTTGTGACTCAGTTTCCTTGCCACCAAATAAGAATAGCATTTTTTGACCTCACAAGGAGTGTGTTTGAGAAATAGTTGAGTACCTAGAAAAATGGAGCTACAGAAACATGGGTTTATCACCAGCAGGTGTAATCATTCTATGGCAATGCAACAAAAATAATTCAGGTGAAGAATCTTCCACTGGGAAATTCTGATTCTGTGAAATACAAAATGTTTGGTGGCAAAGAAATAATTTTGGTTTATTATATATGAAAAATGTGCTAAATATTTTGTTTTGAGATGCCTCAAGATTGAATCCACAGAGTTAACAATGTTATTGATCAGTTATAGGGCAGTCAGAACAGTGCTGATGTTATTAGAGCAAGGTCCTTCAACTTTTTCTGTAGGTCAGTGCGCTTTCCTTGGTGTTTCTAAAACTTCACTTTTTAAAGTCTTGCACCACTAGAAAATGGAAAACTTAACATCATTTCTTCTTGTCCCTGACAAAAGGACCAGCCCTGGCCCCCAAAATAAAACAGAGGTTTGGTTCTCGTCTCCCTGAGTAGCCATGGCCACCCAAAGACATGCAGGAGCATTATCTCTACAAAAACTAAACTCACTAACATTATTTCATCTCTGGGAGTGCTGTCAGCAACCCAGAGTGTACACAAGTTAAAATAAGACACTAGAGTTTCTGACTTGATCAGAAGCTGGAAACTCTAGGTGTTTTTTCATTGTTCTGTTCCACAGACAAACTAAACCTTGCTCCTACCGCTCTTATCACTGCTGTCTCTTTCATTTGGGTTATGAATTGAGATGTAGGCATCTCTGCCTACTGGTGCTCTGAGTTAGAATGGACTGCTGAAACCTCACAGTTCTGTAGAGATAAGGAATATGCCACTTCTGATACAGCATCATAACATTTTGGCATAATTTCATCCTACATAATAAAATGAAAACCATGAGAACACGGGCATAATCTTTTTGCTTCATAGGTTTGGCTGCTGAGGGCTCAGCCTCTGAAGGTTTAAGTTCAGATAATATTCCCAGAACTCAGGTTGTCAACTATAGAAAATAATTACTTGTCCAAGTCTTCACAGTCTCTGCACTAGTTTAATGACAAGTAATTAGTTGAATAAGTCCAATTAATGCCTTTTTACAGAGCTGAGATTGGAGTAAGATTGTAGGTCAAGTTTAATTTTTAAATACATTAGACTTTCTATCACTACATACACTCCCAGGACAAAGCTGTTGCAGGCTTTCCCATTAATATCTGTGATTCATTCTTTGTTCTGACATCTCACATGTATTTCAGTTTCTAAAGCCTACCTAGAACTCTAACATTCACTGTGACTGGGGATTCCTTTTCCTTCCTTTCTCCAGTACCTGTGCTAGAGACAGAATTACCTCTGACCGAGGATGGAAAGAAAGTTACTGCACAACAGAACAACTGCCTTGAAACCCTAAGCATGAGTTTTGTATTAGATGATGCTTCATGGAGGGTCCTCAAGTGTTAATAATAACAAAATGTTCCAGTAGATCCACACCTGACCAAAGCTGTTTTTCTCAGAAGCATTACTCTGGCTTCAAGAGCTATTGAGATTCATATATTTTAATGGCTGACTCTGTTGCTCCTTGCTTCAGGGCTCTGACGAAGTGCGCTTCAGTGCTTGGCTCATGCTCTGACAGTGCAGAAGCAGGGAGAGGCAGTTTGTGCAGCTTTCTCACTGAAAAGCAGCATTTGCTTTTGAGATTAACGGACCAGGCTAGGAAAATTTCACAGCCCTCCAGACAAAAATGTTGTCAAGCCATTATAAGTACAAAAGGACACGCAGTTGTTTTGCAAGCAGACTCATTTACTGAGTGTCATTAAAAGCTCATATGCCTCCCTGTTGTGATGTTCTCATTATTAAAAGATAGACAATATTGTAGTAATTGGAGGTGTGTACTTTAAGTGTTATTTCTACGCTCTGTGAGTCACTTCTCTTGGTGGTCTGAGCTATCTGTTCTTGTCACACACTGACAAATTCCTCCAAAGTGGCTTTAATGTGAAAGGTTAGATCTATCTTGAACCTCTGTCAGGTCTATGCTGATGTTGGAATTAAAATTTGACTCTTTTTATTTCATAGATCATAGATCATAGTATCATCAGGGTTGGAAGAGACCTCATAGATCATCAAGTCATTGGCATTCTGCACTGAGCTGAATCAGGATCCCAGCGAGATTGTTCCGCACTATGTCAGTCAGGCTGTGAAGTTTGTGAGATAATAATAACAGGAATTAGAATAATAAATCATGTTTCTAGACATGGATATTCAAAAACTTTTTTTTTTTTAAGTAATAACTGTCATTTGAATGTAATATGAATTACTTTTATGACTTCAAAGTCAGTCTGAAAGGTTATTCAGAGTAGTATAAAGGAATATGAGGTTGAAAAACCAAAAAGCTG
This sequence comes from Tricholaema leucomelas, assembly GCA_013400475.1. NCBI lineage: Eukaryota > Metazoa > Chordata > Aves > Piciformes > Lybiidae > Tricholaema lacrymosa > Tricholaema leucomelas. The sequence goes on from WAAF01001397.1 coordinate 211,309, forward strand.
TAAGTGTCAGACCAAAGTTCATGTAGTCCTAATTTGGTGTTTGTGTTATTCAAACAAAGGTACAGGGACATTCTTCTCTTTGTACATCCTTCTAGTTTCAGAAGTAGATGATGCAGGGACTTTCTGATTCAGAAAGCACAACTAGAGCAGCTGATGGAATCTGGCTGTTATGATTTAGGCTCCACAGCTCCTTACAGCTGTGACATCCAGAGCTTGTTGACATGTTTTGTGAGCAAAGACTTTAATTGTTAATTTGAAGTTTGCTGCCTGCTAAGTTCAGAGAGCATCACCTGATTCTTATGCTGGACAAAGAGAAACACAGTGTGGGTAAGGTAAGCTGACAGCAATCATCTTGGCAGGTTATTATTGTTTATGATGTGTAATTTAAAAGCCAGATTTTCCAACAATTTATGCATGCAATTATACACCTAATTTGCACAGTTATTTTAGACTTATGTGTAATATTGGCTAACTGCACATTCAGCTGGGCTAATACAGGGCTGGAACAGCACCAAAAGTTCCCTGGTATATTTTTTCCAGAGGATGATGCCACAGTTAGCATAATCTCTTCTAACTACAGTGAACAGTAAGTCAACTCACTAATAGTTTCATACCATCTACAAGCCACACTATTTTTCAAGGAGAGCACATTTTGTTATCATCACTAAATGCTGTGTTGCAGAAGAAATCTTCTGCTTTTGGAGCTCAGCAGTAGTGTCTACTGGTTAGGCATAATTTTAGCAGCACAGTTCTTTTTAAAGTGTAGGTCACAGTATTGGTGCAACTTGTGATTTTTCATTCAGATTTTCAAGTTGTACATGTTTGTATGTTTCCAGCTCACATATACATGTGTATGACATCAACTCAAGAACTATTTACATGGCAGAGCTTTGGGCAAGTTGCTTTAGAGACCACAGCCTCTGAAGTATGCAAAAGCTGCTGTATTGGACAGGCTTGCAAATCCTTCCTTGTCACGCACACTGAAAATGAAGTGGTGCAATTTCTGCTGTAATCTTGCCCAAAGCCAAGCCAGTAATGGGGCCAAAAGTTTTGGATGAAAAGGCCCATAAAAGCTAAGCTGTGAAATAATTTTCAGGAAGCTGCTTCAGTAATTCAAGGTGAAATGAACTTAGTGTTTTGCTTTGCCCAGTAATACACTGTGGAGAAGAAAACGAAGGATTTCAGAGGGGAAGGGCTTTGCTGTTGCTGAAAAAGCCCAAAGGTAAGCAATTGACCTAATGGCAACAACAAAAGAGAAATAAATAGAAAAGAGCAATTACAAAACTGTAATGACTCATCTTGGTGGTTAGACAAAGTGCTTTACACAGCTCAGCTGAACTGAATCCTTCATAAAAGAGATTAAGCTGAAGAGTACGCATATGAAAATCTGTGTTACACTAATTTATAGGGAGGACTGTATGTAAATCATTGACACAGTTCTTCTCTACCTGCTTTATGGTAACAGAACCATCACATCACACAGTAAGATAGAGGTGACTCATTTCACGGTAAGAGGAATCCTGGAAGCTGTTGAAGCTCTAGGAACTGGAGCCATTCATGTGTATTCACTTTGTCTTCACGGTCTTTAAAACCTCTACAATAACTTTGAAGTGAGACTATAAAGAAAAACTACAAACAAATAAATTTAAATTTACTAGGTAATACACAATGTCCACACAAATACCTGACCTGAATGAGTGTTTGACAAATGTAATTCAAATAACAAATGGACAGCATGGCACAAAAGGATGGAGTCACAATTATGGAGCTTAGAAATAAGACCTTCTTTCCAAGCTTCTCTGCCTTCAAAGATATTTAAAATCCAAATCTCCTCCAGCATAGGTTAGTGTCAATGGAAAATAGCTCTGCTCAGGTCAATGGGTTTACACAATTGCAAAATTAGTATAAGTGAGAGGACAATCAGAGCTTTTTTATGCCACAAAATTCTCTCTCTAACAGCAACAGCAATAGAGAGGGAGGTAGGTCCCTTTCCAGGACAGGCTGGGTGGATAAACAAGAAAAACCTGCTGAGCTTGTAAGCAAGCATTTGTTAGGAGGAGCTGTAGCACTAATTCAGTCATTAATTCACTCCTTTAAAATTTCCCCTTTCCTATCTTATACTTCATCTGACATGTTTAGCAGTAGCTGGGCTATAGATTTAACACTGAAGTGCAGAGACATGGTCCCCATCGCATGGGATCCATAAAGAAGTATAGAGGTTTAAACTAATACACTGGAAGAAAAGCAGAGGCTAATGGGTTGTTCCTTGTGAAGATGTCACAAAGGGTATCCAGTGCCTCTCCACTCTTGTGCTCAGTCTCTGGGCTTGCCAAGTTGTAGGCTGCCTTCTGCAGAGTGCAGCTACAACTCCACCAGCAGAGAACTTGCCCGGTTGCTGTATTTGTGTGATGGTTCCAGGGAAAGGTGCCCTCAGGAGACATATTCTCAGCTGCAGGTTCATGTTACAGGTATCAGCCTAATTTCACACGCAGGCATACTTATGTCAGACACCCCTGTTCTGTGACCAAAGGAGAGGGTCATCAGAATTCCACCAGCCTCTTGTGGCCATCCAAAAGAGCTGTTTTTCTCGTGCTGTGCTCAGCACTTCTGACAGGCAGTGTGAACTCACTGCAAGGTGCGAGGTCAAAACAGAAGGAGAGGACATAATACAGAAAACTTTTCTGTTGTGTGACTCTAGATTGTAGATGTGTCAGAAGTGGATTTGTTCAACTTTTGTAGCAGGTCAAATTCCCAGATCATGGAAGCCACTAAAAACTGCCACTAACTATGCCTTTGTTGGAATTCCTAACAGAACCAATGACAAAAATACATGGAAATGTGGGGAAATAAGCTCATACTTCTTGCAGGCAGAATTCCCACTGGTCAGTGTTTTGAGAAGGAAAGTGAGGTGAGAAATGCTTCACTGACTTTAAAACTGCCATCTTTTCTACAGGAAACAGGATGCACTTACATCAACAGATATTTGAACCTTGTCAGAGAGAGGAAAATGTTTTTATCCAGGACAAAACTTTTGTTAATCTAACTTCCCCAAAACCACTGAGACTTTGCTAGCAGATTAAGCCACAAATAATTTACCCAGAGAATATGAAGTCAACAAGCTTTAGAAGTGTGTGAAGAGCAATTGGTGAATAAATACTTTGTTAATATCATTTAACTGAGGGCATTTATAATGTCACAAGGTTATAGAAAGATCAGTACATTACTGATAAATGAGGATCAGGCTCTCAGGTGATAGCAGTAGCATAAATTCACTGAAGCCCAAGTACCTCAGTCGCTTTGGGTCACTGAAATAGACTAAGCACTTGGGAGTTTCTTCTCCCTTTTGAGCTCACATCACAAGACCATTAACTGCTTTAGAGTTATTTAGAGGAGCAGAACATTTCTTTCTGATGCAAAAGCTACTTTCTAGCTAATGAGAAAAACAGAACAGTTTTCTTCTAGGAGATAGAGGCCATGTGCATGAAAGACAGATGGTAGACCTGTCTAAAGAAGTCTGTATTTGTTCTGGCAGAGTATCTTTGCCAACCCAGGACTGCCCTGGAGACACATTTCTTCAGAGCTTCTCTCTGGAGCCCTGCAGAGTCTTTGCATGCTACCTTATAGCTTATACTGGTTTTAATTCAGCTTTAAGGAAAGGCTAGAGTTACAAAAGAGATAACCCCCCACCTGGCTGATGGCACTACCATTGCTCTCAGCAAGGCTTCCTCTTTCCTCTCTCTCATGCGCTTGTCTGATCGTGAACTGACCCAGCAGACAGACTGAATCTTGTGATTTTTTTGATCACCACCAACATTAAAACGTTTCTAAGTTTTTGTCTAACAACAGCAGGTGGTTGGGTTTTCTCTTCCTCTCCAAGAAAAAATTGAGACAGAAAATACAAAACTCTTGAGGGCTTTTATTTTTGACATTGTTATTCAAATTTCATTGCCTTGAAGGCTCTCCCAGGCAGTCTGTCTTAGTTCAGTAGGGCACTGACGCTTTTTGCATTCTCTCCTGCTCTTGCTAACAAACAGCAAGAGGAAAATTTGGGAACATCACCTCAGTTGTAAGATGGTTTCTCATTTCATTTCTTAGGCTCCTGTGGCTTTAGAAGGGAATCCCACCTCCAGACAGCTCATAAAGTCATTTGTGACACAGGATGTCCCAGTTACTATACAAGAATGTTGAAAGCATTTTATTTTCTCCCCTTTGATTTTTATTGGTTGAGCTGCCAGTCTTTTGTGAGTAATTATACCATTTGCTTTATGTCTTGCTTTTGTAATGACTAATGCAAAAATATCTGTGCAAGCAAATGGAAGCATATTACTGAGTGATTAACAATGAACAATTAGGATTAATTAAAGTAATTATTTTAATAAATAAGAATTAGTAAAATCATCTGTAAACAAAGCTACAGTACATATTAAACACAGCTGATGCAGGCTAAAGAAGTAGAAATGTGACAACTGGGAACAGAGGTGAGGAGGAGACAGAGATGATTAAAGAGAAGTGCTTCTGCACATAAAAAGTGTAATTAGACATGGGACAAAATGGACACATCCAGACTGCTGTATCACTTGCAAAGATATTTCATTTCACGTATTACCACTAGGTAACACCTGATTTGTACACAGTCATTTATGGCTAATTATGTCCTTAAACTTCTATTTCTTTCATAGTGACCCAAAAACATAAGGAAGTCTTGAAAATGCCCTAAGAAACAACAGGCAAAATAATTCTTTTCAATCACTGTCTAGTAGCTCAGTCCTGAAAGCTGGTCATAGCATCTCCCCTGCAAGTTCAGCAGTTAACCAAGATTTACATCAGCATCACTAAAACCAAAAGAGACAATATAAAATACTCCTTTTATGGTTTCTGCACTATTCATTATGGTTTTCAATATTCAAATGTTTGACTGATTTTGGATCAGCTGAAGCATTTCTCTTGTACTATCATATAAGCCTCCACGTTTGCCCTCTTTACCACTGAAAACAACAATGCATGGAGTTGCCACTCTGAAGGGTGATTCTGCTCCTGTGGCACCACGAGTGAGAGTTTTCCACAGGCTAATCTGTCCAACTAAATGGATATAGCCTATTAGTGGCCAACAGTAACCTCTGGCACAATCAGATCAACAGATGCTACAGCAGTAAAGTCAAGGAAGTAAACCTCAAGATTCCATGTGCTAGACCAGTGCCAATAGTTTTTTTCCCTCTACAACAAAGTGCTTCAGTACACTGGGATGCTCAAATTAGAATCAAATGTCAGTAAATTGTTGCTAGAAGGTTTATAACAAGAGCAACAAGGAAGTATATAAAGAGAGTCTGAGAGTGGTGCTCCAGACAACGAAAGCAGTAATTCTGGGGAAACATTGCAGTATGAAGAATATGTTCTGATATTTACTGATACTATCCAGTAAAAGCTCTTTACTCTGGGATAAAATATAGATTTTTTTGGTTGAGGGGGAGGTCTTTTTTTTTTTTTTTTGGAGGGGGGTGGTGGTGTTGTTTGTTTTTCATTAGATGCATTAACTGTCAGTCCCAGAGTCACACTCTCCCCTCCTGCAAGAGTCCAGCTGCTGACTCAGCACTTGTTTGTTGTTGGGAAGAACTCTAAGTCTCAATTGAGCCTTGTAAAACAACTTTGCTCCGGTAAATCATACTGCCTTTTTGTAGATGTTGAAGGTCAATAGAATGACAGGAGTACACTGACAGTTAAGAAACCAAAGCCCCCAGCAGAGACTTTCTCAAGTCTGTGCATTGTTCTACTTGAGTTCTTTGTCTGTTCTTTTGGCTGTGATTAAGCAACAAGTTTAAGCACATGGTTAAAGGCTTTCCTGAACTGGTGCCTGAACTTGTTATTATACAGCTGAGTTTTTTGTTATTATCAAGATCTTCTCCAGCCTGTAATCAAGAGTGTGTCAAGGAGGGTAAAAGACAGAGCAAGACAGAGACCAGAATTGTGCACCCCATTGTTCCAAGCCCAAACCAGATGCTTCCAGGTATTTTACTGACTGGAAAACTGTGTGCTTTCAAGGATAAAGTAATTCATTACATCAGAGATTAAAAGCAAAACTTCAGAAAAAGTCTACTTCAATCCATTCTCAGAGAATAAAAAGAAAACGTTTCTTTTCTTTAGCACAAAAGAACATCAGAGGGGAAGCCCTTGGGAGAGATGGAATTGAAAGCATTTTAATTCATAAATATCTGACTCATTTCTCTTCAAAAGCTTCCTGGTAATCTAGAGGGAAAGGGAAGTTCTCATTTTATAGCCACTTCACCAAGGCCAGGTAATGCAGTTCACTTATGGCTTATAATCATTGATCTTCACATGGGCAAATACAGACACAGTGTTGACAGGCTCTTTTCCTTGCTGCTGCTGGAACACAGCCCTTCCACTCTGATTTGGAGCATGTTATGACCGTTTGATTGAGCCATCATTTTATCATATGCCAGTGGCTTTTGTAACCAGGCTCTTGCCTCACTTTCATGATGCCGATAAACCACAGTGTTGCTCTCTGCCATCTGCAGTTTTGAAGAGGAGAGAAGATTTAAAGGAATGTAGGAGATCTTGAGGTCTGCTGTTTGGAGTTGGCTCTGCATTCTATTTCGCTGTGTAAGCAAACATATGCACAGTTTTCTGTTAAGGTTTTCAGTCAGAGTGATTCAATAAGCAATTTCCTGCAGTAAGTAGTGTTATAATTAGGATTGCCACTGGAATGAAACACTGTGTGCCCATATTATTGTATTACACCATGTTAGCATTTAATTGTTACATCTGAGAGACTTACACACGCCCCTATTTTGAATGGGTAACTTCTCGTACGCTGGTTTTTAAATCATGGCTTTAAATTCCCTTTATTATTCCTCAGTAAATGTATTTATAGTTGCATGTGATCAGTAGGGGACCACAAATAATAAACTATTAGAGAATCTCGTGGTTGTTGGCTGTTGCTGCAAAGGCACATACACGTACACCAGCATCTTGGTTCAAGTGAAGCAGGAATGACAAGAGAAAATGTTTAGGTTTGGCGATCAAAGAGCATCTATGAATCTTTCAAACTCAGCTGTGCCAACTCAGGAATCCTTCTGAGTTTTGTTCATAAATGTGAATCAACTGAACCTGTCCAAATTACCACACCAGGTCTAAGGAACCAAACTTTCTGTTTCCACCCTGGTGAAATGACAGTTTTGACATCAGTGACAGCATTCTTGGAACCTTTATTATTCATGCTTTACATGATTGGTCTTTAGGCTTGCAATGTAACAAGGGGAAGCTAGAAAGAATAACAGTAATAAGAGACTGCAAGCTGCAGGGGTGACACATCTTAGGAGCTGTTCGTCTGCGAATCATTTCTGCTTATAGGCAAGAGCCACTCAAGTTCATTAAGAGCAAACGGAAGTCCTTCAGCCCCAGATTCCTGTCATTTCATTTGAAGAGGAGGCCTCTGGCATGTAACCAGATATCTTCCGGGTTTTAAGGCTTGCTGATCTTTGCCTTCAGACTTCTGGACAGTATTAATTTACATAGGCCTGAAAACAAGCGTGGCGCTACCCGTCTTCTTGAGTTACACGCGAGGAACACCAATAAACTTCCTGATGTAACTAATAAAGGAAATTGGGAAGGAAGGAACAGTCTATCAATTATCAATAGGATAAAAGTTGCAGGAATCAGGCAAATTAAAGTTGCAAACCAAGTACTTAAATACTAAGATGAGATTCCGAGGGAAACTCTGAGCTTTCTCCCATTTTGACATGCTGAGTATAAATCCATTTGCAAACCGGTACTAGAAAAGAAGGAGGGCAGGAGAGAGGACACTAATGGCAAGAGAAAACATGTTTTGTAAAGGAGAAAGAGAGGGGTGATTTATTTCTAGGTGGGAGAGATGAAGATCTGCCACTTTTCATAAGATGCAGGAAAAAAAAAAACAGCTCATTTTGTGAGCCACGTTTCTTGGGGCACTTCTTTGCGTCATTGTGTCGGTGCGAACTGGCACCACTCTTATTTTCCTCTGGTCATCAAATAAAGAAAAAATCAAAAGTAATGTTGTGCAGCTTATTAACTGAAGTGGGAATGGCACCTTCGTATTTCAGTGCTGAATCTGACACAGAGAATCCAAGAAACTGCAACACCAAAGTAGAAGAAGCAATCCTACCCTTCTGAGGTCTTGCTTTGACTGACTCCCCATCACCACCCTCCAGTTAATGTTTCTTTTACCAGTGGCTAAATCTGCTATATTTCCAAAGATAACATACCACATCTCAAACATATTAATACACTTCTGCCTTGAGTCTAAGTTTTCCTCCAAAATATTTTTGTTATTCTTTCTGCAACCTATTTCTGCTTGTTTCCTAATCGGGAATAATGGTAATAGTAATCATTATGTTAGCAATAATAACAATAATAATGATAATAATAACAATTTCCCAATGGGTAAATGAGTTTTCACATTCAAATTTCACATCAATCCATAATAAGTAGAGAGAAAGGGAAAAAAAAGAGCCAGGAGAGCAAGGGTACATGTTTTGCCTGAAAGACAGTCCCGCAGGATGCTTCCATGAAGTCGTGGGTCAGGAAAAAAGAGGAATGAAACCCTAAAAATGTGGCACGCCCTTACGCAGGCTTTCTTAAAGCACATGCCCAAGACTGAGCACACTACTAAGCCCTTCTTGGCAGACAGACTGAGCAGAGGGATTTGCTTTGCCAATGAGCAATTTATGATTTGCTCTTTTCAGCAGTAGGAGTCAGGATTGGGAAAGTTGTTTATTATTCAGCCATCTTGTCCAAAGCACGGCAAACACCAGTTATAGGAAACTTCAAAAGCCTCTGCCACAGATATCAAGCCCATATTCTATATGCCTTCGCCAAGGCAAATTAGGTTATTTTACTTGATATTAAGTTTGACAAGCAAAGAGCCTGTGAAAACCAGAATCCCAACTGGGCATGCCTCCCACAACCCAATTTTTAGTGCTACGGTTCCTACAGTAGCCCTTTTCTTCACTCTCGGCTTATATTTCCATCTGTATTTATCTTGTCTGGAAATTTCCTTCATTGTGTTTTAGACATCTTCTAATATTCAGATTCTCCAAGAACGTGAACAACACAAGTAGACTTTGTTTAGGCCAGCAAACCAGTTTTACCACGTATGAATGCCACTGTGGGCTTTGGTTTCTGTTTACCTCAACAGATTATAAATTTTATTATCATGCTAATTTGCAGGTCCGCTGAGTGTATCAGACTTGTGGGCTCCTCAGTCCTGTAAAAATACACTGCTGCTACATCGTTGCCTGACGGGGACAATGACAAGTTAATTTGTGTGTTAACAGCAGCAGATAATTAGGAAAAATGTTAATAACACACTGCAGTTTTAAAAAGCAGGGCAATCTCTTTAAGGATAGAGTAAGCATGAAAGATTTTAACTCCATACAGCCAACCCAGAAAGAGCTTCCACTAACTTGCTATGAGCACTTCTCAAGAGCAGAATCGGACCTTTGAGACCTGCAATACTGCAAATTTCAGTGAACTATTCAAGCAGAAATCATACTTGCACTTTGCTGAATAAACATACTTTAATTACAGAATAACTTTCCCCTGCATTTTTAGTGGTTTGCACATAACCTTTGCAAAATACTCAACATATGAAAGAGGTAACGCAAACAGGATAATAATTCAAACACTGTGCAGTTCATTTTTACTTTGGGTGTTTTAAAAGGAAGATTTTTCACAAATAGTTGCCTTCATCTTGGACATAATATCCTGTAAATATGCATGAAAATGTTTGTACTTCCCTTTCTTCTATGATACCCAGTCCTATCTCTTTCCACAGTTGCTCAGCAAGGACCATCCCTCCCTGGAATAATTCTCTTTTATTCAGCTTCCTGACACCAGCACCTCCTAATGTCGCCATCTCTTAGCACATCAAACTTTAATTAAAGTCCTCTCAAAATCTTTAGAGCACATCAATACTTAGAGGAAGCTCTCAATGTCTCCCTGGCTGGATAGGAGAGCCTCTTCTCTAGCATGCTAAGAAGGCACTTTGACTCTCAGGAAATATGAATTGCCTCTAGACCATGATCTCTCTGGCACTGCATGGTGTATGGTTTAGTACTCTTATCTCCAGGTTTGTACTAATGTACGTGGCAACCAAAACTGCAGCAGCATTTAAAGGTATTCCTCAACAGATTGAAATAATTGATCTGTCTTAAAACATTTCAGAATCATGCCATTAAGAAGTAGTATTTCTCACTTCTCTGATAATATCCTCAGGCTGGTGTGACATGATTCTCATATTCTCCAAAGTAGACAGTGAGAAAAGGAGATATCAATTGGATTGGTAGAAGTGTATGTGAAGGTGACATCCACCTGATCTTTGCATCCACTTTCCTAGTTGCTGCCCAGCAGAAGCATTTCCATGCTCCCATAGGAGCCTTAACTTATCCCAGCTATCGATGTGATATGACAAGGGGCCAAAAGGAGCTCTGCGGTGGTGTAGGAGTGGCCTTTTGTGCCCACTGTGCAGTCACTCTGACTCACTGTCGTCGGAGGGCACCCCTTTATAAGGAAATCCTGACACTGCCTTACTGGCAAATTGCACCAGACTGGCATTGAGTGGCTGTATCCCATCACAAAACCTAAAATAAGAGAGCTTTCCTTTGCCACAAATGGAGGAAAAACACTTGAGTGTAAATCTTGTGCAAGTAGGAGCCTGCAGTTTTACAACCAAGCAGTAGGTCAGCGTGTGTAAATTTAACTGTCACAGTCATGTACAATTTAATCAGTCCACATAAAAAGTCTGAGAATGCCACTTTATTGACTGCTTACTAAATGCAGTGTGCGTTACAGGAGAGAGTCTTGTCTTACATCCTGGGGATAATGTCACTGGTTTGGGATTCATAAATGAGGTCTGTACAGGAAGAGGGGATTACGCTGGCAATGCGAGAATTCACCACAAGGAATATTTACAAGCTATAAATCCAGTTGTTAATTTCAGGTTATCAAAACCAATCACTGTATCTCAGTTCTCAAACAACATCTGATCATAATCATCATCATCACACCAGTAATCAGCCACCGCAGAAGGAACACTCAGCGAAGCTGAGTTTCCATAACTGTATTGTGCTCATTTCCTTCACTAAACATTGAATTGCAACCTCAATTAACAAGACGTTTCTTGCTTAGGCAAGAGTGGGGGCAGGAGGGGGAGAGGTCTTCAAGATGGCCATGGAAATACATGCACAGCTTGCAGGAAGTAGAAATGTGTTTGTAATTTGCAACAGAAGGAAAAATAAAAGGCTGGAAAGAAAGATTGATTCCAGTTTTCAGACTATTAAATCAATGTCAGCTTATCAAGTCCTTGTATTTCCTGGAATGAGAACAAAGGTAACATAAATTAATATGCTTCTAGATTTGTGATCTGTTTACAGTTATATTGTGCACTCATTAGCAGCATGACTATTCAACCACAATTAGAAAGACTACTGTAATTTTTTTTCCATGTGTAAATTTTCCACTTAAAAAAGTGATAAACAGAAGTCAATCTCTTACAGGAGCTGTTCAGACAAGTACATTTCAGACTTTACTACCAACAACTCTACTGAAATACTTCTACAACATATATGCACCTCTGCTATGAGGACAGGCTGAGAGAGTTGGGGCTCTTCAGCCTGGAGAGGAGAAGGCTTCGAGGAGACCTTATAGTGGCCTTCCAGTATTTGAAGGGAACCTACAGGAAAGCTGGGGAGGGACTATTTACACGGTCTAGTAATGTTAGGACGAGGGGGAATGGGTTTAAGCTGGCAGAGGGGAGATTCCGACTGGATGTTAGGAGGAAGTTCTTTACAGTGAGGGTGGTAAGGCACTGGAACGGGTTGCCCAGGGAGGTTGTGGATGCTTCCTCCCTGGAGGCATTTAAAGCCAGGCTGGATGAGGCCTTGGGCGAGCTGCTCTAGTGGGAGGTGTCCCTGCCTATGGCAGGGGGTTGGAGCTGGATGATCCTTGAGGTCCCTTCCAACCTAAACCATTCTATGATTCTATGATTCTATGATTCTATGTTGCCAGCTGTTCTAACCTTACACACCATAGAGCTCATACAATGTCTTGCAGCTTTCTTCCGTAGCACCATCTCCCAGGCATTGGTTTAGAGCCTGTCATTCATATTGCTTTTATATATCTGGTTTATGGCAGTGCAATTCCACTACCTTCCAATGGACCAACTATCCATTTACCCAGCTATGACAGCAGGGCATAACCCAAAGTCCTACAAAAGAAAAAGACCCTTCAGATGGTGAGGACTAGTGGGTTATCCATTTACCCAGCTATGACAGCAGGGCATAACCCAAAGTCCTACAAAAGAAAAAGACCCTTCAGATGGTGAGGACTAGTGGGTTTCCTACATCCCAAATTCGTGAGCCATCCCAATTTAAGGGCATCTGCAGTGTAGTTTTCAATATGTTCTGTCCTAAGTTGTAGCAGAGATAGAAGGTCTGATCTTTTTTGCTCTCTTCTCATTCAATCTTACTTTCTAATTTTGTACTAATCAGCTCTTATTGTCTCAAGTGACAGGATCTTTATTTATCTTTGGGGATAATAAACTGTGGTGCACTTGGGCTGTTATTTTGATGAGAGATTGACTGGGCTGAATAAACAGGTCAATCCTAACAGAAAGATTATCATTGAAAATCAGTTGTCAAAGGCCCTACTTAATTTATTCTGACCTCATATTAGAAAAAGCAACACAAATCCTTCTGGAAATACCAGGATAGTTCTGGCATGACTCCAGCCATGACAAAGACATTTTGATCAATGGCTGTGCATGTTGTTGTTACTATGAAATTAGGTGTGGTATGTCTTCACTGGAATCCAACAAATTATTGCATGCTGCTTATTCTTCTCAATCTCTTCTCCATGGAACAGGATCCAGCAGATTGGATTCAGAGCACTGAAGAGCTGGTGCAAAACATTCCCTTGGATTTCACAGAAAAGTCTTCACTGCTGCTTTTCCCACAGTTGTGTTCCTCATGTTTTGCTTTGCTTGTGACCCCTGACCAAAATAAGGTCTCATAAGAGTAAACCAGAATGTCCATATCTCTCAAACTCTGCATTTTTCTACCATTGCTCACTTTCAACAAGTCTAGAACCTGGAGGAAAATGGATGCACTTGCTGTAGTTTCTCTTTCCTGAATTACAGTGGTTTCCTGGTCCTATTTCAAATTAACAATGAACTTTGGGAACAAAAAAAAAAAAAAATATATATATATATAGAATTAGAATAATTTCACCTGTGGCTGTGCACGTTTCATTCACATCTACTTGTGGTTGGAAATCTGCAAACCAGAGGTCACATTCACAACAGACAGGAGTAGAGTCATATCTCTCATATCAAATATACTACAGCCAGGAAAGAGTGTTAAGATGATTTTGACAAAGCATTAGGCACATTAATACTTCTTTGGTCTTGGATAAGGGAATTTTCTTCATGTACCTCTAATGGGAAGGTTCCACCAGGACACTGCCAACAGGAATGTTTGTTTGGGGGAATGTAGGGGAGAGAGACTTAGTGCATATTTAGTGCATATTTAGTCTCTCTTATTTTTCCCAGTCACATGCTGCATCCACAGAGTGTGTTAAATTATATTACCTAATGGAGCCAAAGTGCTAAGAGTCTAATGGGCTATGCAGCAACAAATCATAGTATCATCATAGTATCATAGTATCATCAGGGTTGGAAGAGACCTCACAGATCATCAAGTCCAACCCTTCACCACAGAGCTCAAGGCTAGACCATGGCACCAAGTGCCACGTCCAATCTTGCCTTGAACAGCTCCAGGGATGGCGACTCCACCACCTCCCTGGGCAGCCCATTCCAGGGAGGAATAAGCCAAATAATAATAAAATAATAATAAAATACTAATAATAAAATAAGCCAAAACAGATCAGGAGGTCTAAAGGACAGGACAGACAGTGCTACTGAATGCAGCGAAAGTTACAGTCACCTCTGGAATTGCTCTGGCCTAGAAGTCTGGAAAGGAAACACATTCAGAGAAACTGCAAAGTTTCTTAGCTGCTTAGTTGGAGAGGAGATTAGTAAGAGGCATCCAATAAAGTTTTCTAAAGCACTTGCTGTTCTGTCTGACCAGATTAATGCCTCCACTCCTCAGAGTACGCTAGAAAAATCTCAGGCAGCATGGGTGCAACACCATTAAAAGAGAGACCTGTGTCAGGAGGCTTTACTTGAGAGGCTTTCACCCTCATTTGTATGTCGTGATAAAGGTTTATCTAGGTGGAAAAAAACATCAGATTTAAGTGAGTAAAGCCTGGGAATTAAATCAGAGAGCAAACAGATGTAAACATGTTTCTGAAGGCAGAAGTCAAACTCTAAGAATCTAGAGGTGAGTGAACCTTTCTGAGGAAGATTCCACTGCAAAGGCCTCTCCTCCTTTGCTCTGAAATGAATTTCTGTGATTATGGAGCAGTTCAATTGGCTGCAGACTGCTATTGTTTCTGTGATATCACAAACTATCTGCCGCAGCAGACAACAGAGGTGCCCTTGTGCTGGGAAAGACAGGCAGAGGACAGCGAGGAGTGGCTTCTAGGAAGGGAAGTCAGTGCTACAGGTTCTGCAGTCTGCTGATAAAGGGATTTCTCGGAGAGCGATGATTCAGGGTTGGTAAGAATTACCCTAATTGTGTAGTGATGCCCATCCAGCTGTCTCCTTCCACACCTGTGCACAGCAAGGGAGACAAGAGAGGACAGTTACACCATGGGAATGGTGCTTGACTACCCATGGCTGCTCCACCTCATACTTCTCCAAATGGTGTCCTGAGCAGGTACCGGCTGTTTGACAGGCACAGGTCAACAGGTGATGTCTCTGGGTTTTGTATGCTTTGTAGCTGGCACTGGTGGGATTTAAAATGTTACAGAAGATTTATGTGACCTGAAGACTGAAGTCAACTGTCAAGTGCTTGAAAATGAAATGAAATCATACAGGAATTAGGGCTGTAGACCCTTCGTATGATTGGCTTGCGCCTGCTACATCACATCAAACAGAAGATGTACCAGGAGGACCTCCAGAAGTCCCTTCTCTCTGGTCTGTCTCCAGCAGTTTGCTTAGCTTGCATCCCTGATGATTAGACAGAAGAAAGCAAGGACAGGACCATGTGAATTTAGACAGCCTGTGGGGGTGGAGGGGGAAGGGAAATGAAAGAATACTTAAAATAAACAAATATACATCCCAGGAAAAGCTCTTCCCAAGAATCTGTGGAGAGCTGCCTGTAATCAGTTAATCAGCATAATTGTTTCTAATAAGGCTCCAGAGGCACATCACAAACATCGCTGGCTTTGCCGAGAATTGGGTAGGGGTCTGGGGAGTGCAAAGAGGAAAAAGCTTCCAGTGCTGTATTAATGACAATCATAACTCTCTGCACAGCCAGGGAGGCTTCTGCTCTAATTAGAACCATTCTTGCTGAAATGGGAGGCGACATGATTTGTGAAAAAGACACCCTCAGCATGTAATTTTCTATGTAACAAATCTAGAAAGATGGATGCTCTTTGATCTCGATTCTCCTGTTATTGCTGTTCACACTGGGAAGGGCGCTTTAATGAAACAATCTCAAGGTAATTTACTGCCTTTGAAGTCCTGAAATGTGCTGCCAACAAAATTTCTGGTTTAGTGGAGGCTGCTGCAGCAGTCACTCAGGGTTGCTTAATAGAGCACCAAAACTGGAACATCAAGACATCAAAGGTGAAGGTGCCATGTGATTAATAAACTAAGCTATTCATTTGTTTCTGCCTCAGAGGCAATCTGACAATTTATTGTCACTAGCTAATTTACACTTTGTGAGCGCTCCCTCTTGCTAGTTGTGCTGCCTATAGAACAAGATAAGTGATGTTTACATGAAGAGGGGAGGAGAATAGACCCTTTTTAATTCTGGGGGAAGAGGGGGAAAGGCATTTTCCAAAACAATTGTGGACGCAACCCAGACTGTGGAATTTTAGAGAGGGGAAGCTGGGCCGAGGGGGGACCTACTTCTGCATTGTTCCCTCCCCCTGCCACCTTTGACTATCTCCCTGTTTACATGCTGTTGCCAGGAAGCAAATCCCAATTAAAAGTGGATTACAAGGCAATGAAACAGCATTATTATGAGGGAAGAGTTACACCAATCCGTTTCTATTTAATTTGATGGCTAATCAAAGGTTTTCAGCAATACTGGGCTAGGGAAGGTGAGTTTTGCAAATCTCTGCTGATGGCTGGGGTGGTAGCAAGTCTGGCCTTTGAGAAGACAGTTGTGCCCATCAGCTCCTCTCTTCAGCAGTAAAACTGTGTCATTCATTACCTACTGGAAATGCCCAGCTACCCAGTCCAGCATGGTCTCATTGCCTTGAGAAAGCCTACAATGAAATGAAACAGCACCAGAGAGAGAGGAAAAGATGCTTTCACAGAGGAAGTAGAAGCCTAGTTGAGATAATTTAGACTGATGACTTTTGTGATTGTCATCTCATCTACTTCCCCTACTAGTGGAACTCAGCCCTCTTTCTAAACTGAAAGCAATGTACTTGTAGACTCATCTCATGCATCAGCAAGTGGAAACAAAATATTTGTTTAAGAACTCTGGGAATATAATTGGGATGTGGAGTCTGATAATGCTGCCTGCAATGAGTTTGGGGGAACATGAAATGGGAAGGGCTGAAAAGCAGGGAAACAGTGTTGATACCTCCCAGATTAGATCTGCAGTTGAACTCTCACTCTCTGTTCTTGAAAGATGTTCTTTCCCCAGGTATGCCACTAGAGAGGAAGGTCAACTGGCTGCCAAACTCCCTTGCTCTCAGGCAAAGGAGCACGGGACATCCTGTGGAAGGTACTCAAGCTTCATATCTAGCCTCAATATTAGAACCTTCCAAAACCTCGAGCTATGGGGAGGTCATACAGAAGGACTTTGATCTGCTTTGTGTAAAATGCCTAGTTAATTAGGAAGTTCTTCAGCATGAGAGTGGTGAGAGCCTGGAAGGGGTTGCCCAGGAAGCTGGTTGAGGCCCTATCCCTGGAGTTGTTTAAGGTCAGGCTCGATGAGGCTCTGGCCAGCCTGATCTAGGGTGGGGTATTTCTACCCATGGCAGGGGGGGAACTAGATGATACTTGAGGTCCCTTCCAACCCTGGCTGATTCTATGATTCTAAGATACCTCTCATCAGACCCCATCCCAACACAAGAAGGACATCAAACTGTTGGAGTGAGTCCAGAGGAGAGCCACGAAGATGCTGAGAGGGCTGGAGCAGCTCTGCTATGAGGGCAGGCTACGAGAGCTGGGGCAGCTCTGCTATGAGGGCAGGCTACAAGAGCTGGGGCAGCTCTGCTATGAGGGCAGGCTACGAGAGCTGGGGCTCTGCAGCCTGCAGAAGAGAAAGCTTCAAGAAGGCCTTATAGTAGCCTTCCAGTATCTGAAGGGGACCTACAGGAAGGCTGGGGAGGGACTGTTTACAAGGTCTTGTAATGACAGGATGAGGATCAATGGGTTTAAACTGGCAGAGGGGAGATTCAAACTAGATGTTAGGAAAGGGTTCTTCACAGTGAGGGTGGTGAGACACTGGCACAGGTTGCCCAGGGAGGTTGTGGCTGCTCCCTCCCTGGAGGTGTTCAAGGCCAGGTTGAATGAGGCCTTGAGCGACCTGTTCTTGTGGGAGATGTCCCTGCCTATGGCAGGGGGGTGGAACTGGATGATCTCTGAGGTCCCTTCCAACCTAAACCATTCTATGAGTCTATAAAATTTAAATCTAACTTCAGACTTTCAGTCCTCTCCCAAGAATCTGAATGGCCAGATCCAAACTCAATTTTCATTTTTCAAGATCAAGATGTTAAAAAAAACCTCCAACAACAAAGACTGAGGTTCTAACGAAAGAACAAGTCTGATCATGTTGATTTTTTTTGTTGTTGTTTGGTCTTGGTTTGGTTTTATTTAACTAGAATTTGATTCTCTCCTGTGACACAAATGCACCTCTGCCTGCATCTCCATGGCAGATATTTTCAGCAAGAGATCATGTGGTGTTTGTACAGTGTGCAGGCTGCTCAGTGGTTTGTCCACAGGGACATTGCCTCAGGCTTGTACCCAGGTCAGGCAAATATCTCATAGTCCTTGGACACATACCAGAACGTTCCAAAAAGTTACACCTTGGCTTGCCCTGGCAGCATGGGAGACAAGGCATCCAAGGATATCCTACCACACCCAGGTAGGGAGAATGGAGGAGCCAGACAAACTGGTTACACAGGCATGGTTAGGTGGTCTTGAATTCACAGCAAAAAATAATGTGCCAAACCAGTTCGTAGGAAGATCTCCGTCTGCCAGGTAAGGATGTCACAACTACCAGCCATATTAACCACACTATGTGTGGGCACAGCAAATATTTATAGCCAACCTCTTCATGAACTGCTTATAAACTTGGTTCACAGTGGAAATGTAGGCAGAACCTATGGGCTATTTCTGGCCCTCAGAATGAGGCTAGAGATATGAGATCTGCCTCTTTGATAGCATGTTGCCTTTCAGTGCTGGGTGGAAGGCAGTTCAGAGGTATGTAAAACTAAGGAACAATTATTTAAAAATAAACTAGGGAACTGCTATCAAATCTGTTGAAGGTATTGGGTCATGAGCTGCTGAAGCTGGAGGCAATAACTCGGTTCCTGTTTACGAACTCCTGACAATCTACCTTCTCTAAACCTTACTGTGTAAAGAATCATGTGAACCAAAAGCTCCAGCAAGGCAGAAAAGAGGGATTGATTTTTTTTTTTTAATATATATGTATATAATTATTTTCTTTTTTTAAAGAGGGGAAAGGAGTCTCATCTCTTTGCTCTCTGGGGGTTAACATGTAGCATCCTGGCTCCCGTCATGAAGGAGCACGATAAGACTTCAAAGAGTACAGTGCAGATACAGGCAGGCAACAAGAACTGGGACTAGTAAAAAGCTTGTAAAAAACAAAACCAAAACCCAAAACAACCCCTCAAACAGAAAAGAAACCCTAATGAGCCACCCAGATCATATATGATACAATCGTTGTCCATCTTAAATAGCCTCCTTTTATTAGCAGGTTTAGAGGACTCCAGGCAGCAGCAAAATATTATCTGAGGTCCATAGCCATGGGCATAGAGCAAAGAAAGTGAATTTGAAGACCTAGCTACATCTGGAGTTTATCAGCTCCTTTCCTGGCTAGTATTACAGTAAACAATTATCTGTAGATCAGGAGACAGCAGGGACTTTAAAGACCCAAATTACAGAGAAAGGGAGAGAGAGAAGGAGAATACAAGAGATAAAAAGAAGTCTATGCATCTTATCGTACTAATGAAATCAACCTGACAATCATGGCAGGCTGCAAGGGTATTACACTGTCTGGTATTAAATGAGCAGTTACAGCACAGGCTCCTGTGTCAAACAGCAAATAGACACGAAAGAGAAGAAAAATGTACCGCTAGGTCACGACAAGTGATTTATAGGGAGCAGTTAGACAGCTGGTCAGTTTTAAAACCTCCTCCAGAGTGCTGTCAGGATAACAGCGTATTCAAATCTTTCGATTAGCATTTCAAGGAACTGGCAATGTTCAGCAGAGAAAGCCTCAGCGAGCCCTGAAATGCAATTAATGAGGAAATAACAATTCCCTGCAGCTGTTGTTCGTTTTTGCGCTGAGCAACAATCACCTGTTGCAAAAGCAGGAATAATCCAGCCTGTTCTATGGACAAATTTGACTGATTTCCACCCTTTGGAGCCATGATGCCTTACTCTCCTTGAGCACTGCTGGCTTGCAGCAAAACAGTAGCTCTGCTACTAGCAAGTGGAATCATACAATAGGTTAGGTTGAAAGGGACCTTAGAGATCATCTACTCCAACCTCCCTGCCACAGAAAAAATGGCAGATCTCAGGACACACTGGATGCCTTCCTTCACTGCATTCAGTTGCGTTTCCTGGTTCAGATGGGCTTGCTCAGACCTGGATTAAACATCCCTACAGGTCTCCATTATTGCTTTTATTGTCACAATCACTATTGAAGTCCTATGTCTGAAAAGCCAGCGGAGTTATCTTTTTTATTAAACCAATAAAAACCACAGAAAGCTGTTGGCAGTGCAGTTCCCTCACTTGAGACCTTGCTTCCTAACCACCATTTAAAATCTCTTTCCTCTCTGCAAGCATCAATTCCCTTCCATCAAGGCAGCACCTGAGACACTTTGTATCATTTAACTATACATGAACACAACTAGTGCATGTTACTGCATTTCAAATTTCCAGTTACAGTAAAATTAACAATTAGTATATGGAATGAGTATGAGATACTTACAGGTATGAAAGGCAAGTTAGTCACAAAAATCTCTGCAAAACATATTACAAACAAAACTAGCAACAACCACTGCTGTCATTACACAGTAACTATGAACAAGCATAACAAGTGGAAGTAGCATGGACTACATCTGGTCCCAAAAGGCTGTTTTCTACTACTAAGGGAGGCAGGATTACCACGTTCCTCAGCAGACTAGGTGCAGTCATAAATGTTAAGACCTTGTATTTTCATAAGGACCTGATGCCTGATACATCTCTCTTAGAAATTGTCCCCTTTTTTTGACCCTTTTCACCCATGTACTTTCTGGGTCTTTCAAATGGAGACAACAGCCAGATAATTCTACCCCTGGAAAGAGACAGAGAGTAAGTGGGCTTTGGGATTGCGGCCGAAATCCTGTAGCGCTCTTGAGTAATCCTTTTGAGGCACCAGGGGAGAGTAGCAATCTCAGTACTGCTTCTGATAAATGCAGCTTCACAAAGTCACTCACTCCCTGTATAACTTGGGTAATGACACTTGTTTTCTTAATATTAACACATGACATTGGTATGGAGAAAAAGGTGGGGAGAAATTAAGCATGGCCATTAATATTTATCCGTTTCTGAAAAGGAGAGAGATTTGGCTCTGAATTGTTTCCCAGCACTCAAGCTTGGTTTCATTTTCAACTCTAAACAAGTCTAATTAACAAGAAAATTACTGGAAGCAGCAATCTTAAGCAACTTGTGCAGAATGTTATTAGTAAGGAAATTCTTGGGCATTTTTGCTGCTCCGAGGAGCTAAAAGACAACCACAGTTCTCCCTCACACCACTCCAAGCAGCTCCCAGAGTACTCACATACCAAGAAGGAAACACATTTCAGGACTGAAACATGACTTTGGATATTTTGCTTTGGCAACTAACCCTTCTAATAGCTTTGAAACTGTGGTGAGACTGAGCCTGGTTGCTGCAGCCAGAGGTAAAGCCAGGAACTATATACAAGATCAAATATTCTCCTAGTTTGACCTGTGGCTAAAGGGCACCCTAACAATTTTGCCCTGAAGCAAAAGAAATGGATCTGAGGGCACCAAATGAGAAATATTTTCAAGCACCTTTTGGTCAAAGATCAGAAATGTAGGACAGAAAACTCTGGAAAAAGATCTAAAGAAAAAAAAAAAAACCCAGTAACTCTTCACAAACAGAAAAAGAGAGAAAAGGAAGCAGAGGGAAATCATCATTTGTTTATTATGCAATAGTCTACTCATCCAGCTCTTCTAGGTTGCACAAAGCTGGCAGAATGTTCAAAGCTCAGGCCCAAGTTCTAGGACTGAAAATATATTGATAGGAGCTCCTCGTGTTCACAGCCAAATCTCCTCCAGCTGAGCAGAGTTCCTTGTGGCTCATCTGCTTGCTCTTGAGACAGAGCAACAGCTACTTGCCCTGTAAGACAAATGCACCTGGAGAAAGCCTCCCCATCACAATGGCATCCTGCTACAAGCTCTTCTCCGTGGCCCACCATGGCATTAAAGCAGTCAATATGATCAATTCCTGTACTGCAGAACAAAGAAAAACCCAAAAATAAAGAGCTATATTTTGGAAACTTTGTGATTAAAAGATTCTACTTCTTTCCCATCGATGGATTTGACAGCAAAATCAGCATCTTCTCTGGGTTGAGAAAAGATACAAAAGGTCTCATTTTAAAAACTGCACCTAAAAATATGAAGTGAAAGTGGAATTGAATGTCCAAGGTTTGCCTGAAACAGAGTGAGAAATCAACTAAATGTAAATGAACTGAGGTGGGAGGGGAGAATGAGGAGCACAGGCAGGCCACAATTTTTGCTGCAGGGATGAAGGCAGTGTACCAATTTTCCTGACTAGTAAATTCTGTAATCCTATAATTGGCAGCTTCATATCTGTACATGTGGGACCAAATGCAGGGTTTTTTAAAAAGCAAGTCAAGCCACAAAAAACAAAAGCAGTTCAATACTTAGAACCATAGAATCAACCAGGTTGGAAGAGACCTCCAACATCATCCAGTCCAACCTAGCACCCAGCCTTAGCCAATCAACCAGACCATGGCACTAAGTGCCTCATCCAGTCTTTTCTTGAACACCTCCAGGGATGGTGACTCCACCACCTCCCTGGGCAGCCCATTCCAATGCCAATCACTGTCTCTGTGCAGAACTTCCTCCTAACATCCAGCCTAGACCTCCCTCGGCACAACTTCAGACTGTGTCCCCTTGTTCTGTTGCTGGTTGCTTGGCAGAAGAGACTGACCCCCACCTGGCTCCCTTCACAGGTACTCTCTGTCCCCCAGACTGGGGACCAGATAACCAGGTAGGAAGTACAACAGTCTAGTACAAACTGCTAGCCAAAGGTTCATTCTGAATCTTGAAAAAATTTAGTAAACCTGAGAGTTATTTTCTCCTCTCGTGTTTTTGGACTAAGATATATCACTCTGAAGCAAGATGGGTCTTGGTGTCCTCGGGAAGAGCAAACACTGACATACTTCCCACCATGACAATGTGAAGTGCAATCTGCACATCACACTGACACCAGGGCAGTGCCCAGAGGTGTCCCTTGGGCATCAGAACAACTTTCTGAAGACGTTCAAGCCTACTTGGCCCATCATGCTGATACATCCCAGATCAGCTGGGCTACTTTGAGCATCAATGCCCTGTACTTTCCCATTGATCCTCTACCTGGGTATCCAGTTCTAATTGTTGTCTGTCATGAAAAGGAGTCATCTTGATCTCTAATAAAATTTCAAAGAGCAATATTTTGTCCAAAGAGAAAGAGAAAGGAAAAATCAAGTGACAAAGAGCACTAAATTAGTATTACTCCAGATGTTGACATTTGCACTTGAAGATTAGCAATATGATGTATTCCAATTCCCATTCCTTGAATAAAAATGCCTTTTTCCCTTTCTTTTCTTGTTTGGGTTGTTTGTTTTTTTTTAGCTTATGATGTAGCTAGAATATACTGATTAAAAATAAATAAAAACACACTAATATTTGCTAATGGATCCATATTGTCTAATGGACAAAGGACTAGATTCTCTTATTTATACATCTGGCCAACCTGTGTAAGTCAGAAAGACAATGGAGGAAGAATTTGCCTTTTGCTGAGGGACTCTGGTGTAGCTAAAGAGTGATGAAATGTCTAACAACGTCCTGATCTAGGGTAGGGTGTTGTTTGGGGATTGGTTTGTTTTTGTTGATTACAGCTAAGTTTGGATGGTTCTTCTGAAGTAAATTCCCCTGGGAGCAGTTCAGGACCAATCAGCTGTCTGTATATTGAAAGCATGCTAGAGCTAGTGGCAGTTTAGTGCTCTAGAAGGTCAAGGTTGGACTGCTTACAGTCATTAAAAAGCCCATAACATTTTTCTCAAGATTAATAACAGCAGCCTTGGAGGAGAGTTTGAGAGTTTCATCTGAAGCAAATTCCATTCTGCCTGCCATGGTCCTCTTTGCAACTTGAGCTGGGCATGATTTTATCATTCCTTGCTTCCATTCCTGGAACACTGCCATATGTTGCTAAATAGCAAAGATGATGCACCCCTGACTTGATTATACTTCATAAAAAATACATTGATCCCTTTGTAATGCTTGCAAATGAATGCTAGTTACAGATCAACACCAAGAGATACTACAGAAGCAGAATATAGTCCTTGATGCAATATAGCCTGATGGAAACATACCTCAAAGTCAGGATGTAAAGGGTTCAGATATTTGTGGCAAACCAGAGGAATTATCTAAAGCAGAATGAAATACAACTTCAGCACCCTGAGGGATGGATGAATGGATGAACAGATAAATGGATGGATGGATAGATGGATGGATAGATAGTTAGATGGTTAGATAGATAGATAGATACATACATACGCACATACAAACATTCATGCATACGTACATTCATACATACATTCATACATACATAAAGAGCACTCTGTTGATGGAAAGCCTTCCCCAACCTCCTGTCATCTTAGAGAATTACTCCAGAGCACCAGTGGGGGGAAATTTCCCATTGTTTGGAGAATGTGGGTTGCTGCATACCAAAACCAAAGATGAAAAAGAGGGGAATTCACATCAATAAAGGATAGGAATTGTTTTAAGCTTCATTAAGCAGTTTGCAGAACTACAATTCTGTTTGGTCAGACTGGCAGGGTGAGGGATGGCTGCTCAAAGTAAAGGTTTCTTTACTGTAAAGAAAATTAGTCCTTGGCTAAAGCTCCAACTTGTACAAAGCCAAATACACAGTCTTGAGCAGTTATCTCTTACTGTGTACTCATAGGAATTGGAAACCCCAGGTTGAACTGGAATTAGGGAGGGATGAAGCAAAGAGAGACAGAATCATCTTTGCTGTCAGCTTTCTGAGGGTACAGGGCTGAAGAAGGGCATATTAGGAGAAAATCCCTTTGTTTTCCCAGACACTATATCAAAGGTTTAATACACAGCCAAAGAGATCCTTTTTTAGGGCTAATGATGGTCAAATCTCAACACGTTTTCAGTGTCAGTTTAACTTGAAAGAATCCTGCCAAAGTCAGATACATCAAACATAGGAAAAACTGCCATATTCCTTTAGGTCTCCCATCCTCCCCTTTGCTAGATTTCTTCAAACACTAAATCTGAGAGCCCTGACCTCAAAAAACACCTCACTCTAGGCAAGGTTCTTTTGCCAACTGGAATCAAAACTCAACCCTCCCCAACACTAAAGGAAGCTTTCAGCTTGTGTCTTCCAGATTCATGCATTTTAGGAGGAGTTCTGTGCGTTATTTACTTATCTCTTTGATCCATTACTGCTAAGTCAGTCATTCTTTATATTTTTTTTCAGCCTAAATTGTTATACATCCCTCATTTTCTTAGTCATTCATTTTGGGTTTGCCTTTCCTCCTTGGTAAGGGAACTTCAAATTTAAAATGTAGATTTATTTGGGGTTAGTAACACAAGGGCGAAAGAGGAATGAAAGTAGTCTTGCATATTTAAAGTTTTCTTCCTGTGTTATAAAGTGGTTTTTGTACCTTGAGGCCAGTTGCCTATATCATAAGGGTTAACATTCCTAATGCCAAAAAAAAAAAAGCCTGGTGCAAGACAAAGCATAATTAAATGGTCAGAAACAGAATAATTATTTCCATATTTTTTCACCTGCCAGCAGATGAAAACCTCTCCTTTACTGCTCATTTGAACAGCTGAAGCTCCTCAGCTAATGTTAAATGAACATCCAGCTTAATTGTTGACTCAAAATGCTTTAAAGAAGGAAGTTTGGTCAAATAATTTGTTCCTTTTGCATCTTTGTTTTCAGTCTGACATGGGTCTAACCTTTGATCCTAATGTCCATGTCAGCCAGGTTCAGCTTTAGTCTCAAAAAGTAAAAGTGTCACTGCTGCATTATTTTAAGGGAGGAATAAAGTCTCTGTTCTCTAAAGATGAACAGTGAGGTATTGCAGGGATGGTGGCAGAAGATGCAAGAAAAAGGTTTTCCTAGAGAACCTCTTGAGGAACAGCAGGAACCAGAAAGGAGACCTGGGTGTGTATCAAGCTTTACAGTGCCTGTAACATTTCTTGAGGGACTCCATCAGGCTTGCAAAGCTTTGGAGAGCTACTTCTTGTTTGTTTATTCCTTTATATGAAGGTAGAAAATGCTATTCTGACATTGAAGATGTCCTGAAGAGAGAACAAATTCCTTGGGACAAATCCATCTCACCTAAACAGATGCTTTTGCTTCCCTTTATAGTCAAGGGAGAGATGAAGATACCTTCAGAGGGAACTTAGGCATGTTGACATTCTGCCATTCACCTCTTTCATCCTTTTTTCTTACTTAGGCTGAGTCTAGACTGCTCAACTGTTCCCATTTCCTTGGATTTCTTGGCATCTTTTTGTCCATCACATGTGACCTGTCATCTGGCACCAAAAGTGAAATCCCACTATGATTCAAATGTGCAAAGCAAATGCACTCTTAGCCCGGGGAACCTAACGCCACAAGGTCTTGCTGAGGCCAAGAGCTTAGCAGGACTCAAAAAGGTATTAGATGTTTGTATCATTAAGAGGAATAGCCAGGTATAATAATCAAGATTAAAATAAATAAATAAGACTTTCGAGAGAGCCTTAAATCTACATTCTTCAGGGCTTATGTGAACTTCTGACTAATGAGGATTTGGAGTAAATTTTGTCCAGTGGAAATTTTCTGGAATTTATGTTTTAACTCAGGCACTTTTGAAATCACACTGCCTTGGCCTGTGGGACTTCTGATTGATCCAGGATGACATTTTCTGTAGGCATATGTTCCTAATCATCAAACAATGCACAAATTTGAGAAAAGAAAAGAGAAGAAAAGAGAAGAAAAGAGAAGAAAAGAGAAGAAAAT
>WAAF01001397.1:238113-381518 GCA_013400475.1 Tricholaema leucomelas
GAAGGGAAGGGAAGGGAAGGGAAGGGAAGGGAAGGGAAGTTAAGTTTCTGGATAATTTGGAAACAAACAAAACAAAACTTTTTTCCCAGTAAATAGACATAAATAATTTGCTCATCAGGATTTTCTTCCTATGTTCATGTGCTTCACACTGTCTGTTCTCACTGCTTTCCTGCCTGTGTGATGTAAAAACCTGGCCTGTTGTCCACTCATAATAACAGGTCAGAATAGGCATCAAAAACATCACAGATGCTTTGGAGGTTGGAGTGAAGGTGGTAGGAAGAATACCTGAAAGAATTTCCATTCTGTAGAGCATAGAATTCAAATCTAATTATGCTAAAGGAAAAAAATAACTATATTTCTTCAAACCTGCAGTTAGGAGTATGGTCTGCTTTGTGATGCAGCTTGTTTTATATGTTTTTAATGACTGTTGTCATTTTTATATGTTTTTAATGACTCTTGTACTTTGAGGAAGTGCAAACCTTAGTTCTTAATATCTGTCACCTGGGAAGAAACTTTGGAGCACAGATACTCATCAGAGCATCATGGCCATCCTCTAGCTCTTCTTAGGAACAAAGATGGGTGCCTTCAAACATGTTTGCCATGTAGAGAGTAGAGAGAGTAGAGAACCAGTGCCTTCCACCAGGCAGACAGACAGGCAGGCAGAAAGGGAGGTGCTAAGCTCAGCCAGGATTAAAGGATGCAGAGGCTATAAAAAGAAGGTTATGCCAAAGAACTAAGCAGTACATGTGCTTAAAGCACTCAAAATCTCTCCTTGCCTAGTGCAAACAGATGAGGTAATCATAAGCTAGAAAGGGAAAAGCCTCAAAATTCTGAGCAGTCCTTTGTTCGCAGTTTCTCCTCTGTGCTTGGAAAGATCACAGTGCAACACGCCTTATATAAAGGTCACAGCATTATACACCCTGCAACGTGTTACAATTATAGCATCCCTGGTAGCTTCTAGTCATTGCAAAATAATTGTTGTGAATTTTTATAGAAAGTCTTTTGTGGGCTTTTTTTTTTTTTTTCACTCCTTCTTGATCTGTGCAGCTGACTCATGAAGCTGGAAGAGGAGATGAAGCAGCTAATTGCTGCTGGAACTTACATCACCAAGCTGTTGGGCTTAGCACCCGAAGCTGCTTTCATTTCACTGAAACCATGACACTGAAACTACTGTTTTGTCATTCTACAGAGCAGGGGCTGGATGTGTGTAGCTGAGATTGGAAACAAGCAAACAGCAGGAACAACTGAAAGATAAAATTAACAGGGAGGCTCTTTGTGTTAGGCAGATGGTCTTTTTACATCTACAAAATGTCTTCAAGCTCTCCTTAAAAATCCTTTGCTGCCCTTTTACTGTTTGAGCCTTGGTCATATCAATCAAATTTTACAGCTGCCAACACTGAAGAAAAGCTACCATCCATGACATCCTTCTTTCAGGTCCCAGAAATTATCCCAAAGAAATAATTCCAGGGCTGGATCTTCAGAGATGATGAAGAGGTCACATATTAACACAGTTCTATCAGTATGTGCCCCGTGTACTTTCTCCAACCACAGGAGAAAGAAGCATTTACCTAATTGTGTTGCCACCTTCAATATCTTTCTCTCTGTGCCGTTTCACAGAATAGCAGCACACAGATTTCATTTCTTCACATATGGATGTGACTTTTCCAGATAAGTTGATGCCTAAATGATAGGGAAATCACCCAGGCAGTCTTGCTTGCCTATGTACTAAGACTTCAGTTTGCAGAAGTCTCGTTGGGACAGATTTACAGATGTTACTATTATCCTTTGATTTTAAAGGAAGAGAGAGGTGTCACTGATGCCAGCAAATTTATTTTAGCACATGATTAAGAAAGCTGTTGTGAAGCAGCAAAACAGGACCTTTCCACCTTTCTAACAGAATACTTAATCACATCTTTGCCTCTACTGGGCTCTCTCAGCCAGTGTGCACATGCGCTGCTCCTGATGGTGTGAGCCGGCTGCCAAAAATCCTCCACGAGGTTGTACTCGCGTGAAGTTGTGGGACAACCATCTGTGGTTGGACACCCTGTGCTCTGTCCTTTCACAGGGATTCTGGTTTGAAACAGCCAGATTGCTGTAGGGCTGGGAGCTGGGGGGCTGCTGTGGAGTCTTTTACAAATCCCAAAGTTGAATCCAAGCTCTCTGACACAAGCTTCTGGAGAGTGTAAACAAGTCTGAATTACCACTGGACTCTGAACACCCACTGCAGCACTACCACCACCTGAAACATTACTCTACTGCAGCGTTGCCTCTCCCATAGGCAGCTCAGATTGTGGAAAGGGAGTATTTCTGCTCGGGGAAGCAGAACTTGTACTACAAATTGCATCATAAGCACTCGTTTTCTCAGAGAACATGCCTAATTGAACAGCAGTGAAATGAATCTCTAATTCCTGGCCACCCACCCACTCAGCTGAATTAATCAGTTCTCTCCTGGCAGCCATGGGGGAATCACAGTTGACAATGCAGTGAGAACATGCTTCAGTGAAAATGATGCTTTCTGTTTCACAGATCCCCTGTACTGTTCCCTTCTCTTCTTTACACCAGGCTGCATATGGCTAATGTGGGTCGTTATTGATGAAAGCCAATCACGAGTCTAAGTATTACTATAAGGACTGGTTTGTTTATTCAAGGTTTTAACCATCGACTTGGAATTGTCTGCAGCTTCTCTCATCCTGTGTTCAGAAGCTTTCTATATAGCCAAAGAATTAAAAGCTTGTTTGCCCCATGTTTTATTCTGCTTTGATTTATGATGCACATTGATTCCATTTTCTGTCTACAACCTGTTAAATCACTTTAAGTAGGTGTAATGATAATTCCTAGTGGAAGCCAGTACCTGGTGAGGCATTTGTTTAAAAAATTGATGGGGCCAGCTCTCTTAGGATTATAAATTGGCAGATGAGTAGAGCCTAGTTTGGTCTTCACTGTATTATTCTAATTAAATAACACCAAAGGCAGTGTGGGCAGCAAGCAGGCCCTTTTTAAGTGTTATACACAGCAAAAAAAAACCCCAAAGCATCTGTTTAAATAAATTCCCTCTGATGCATTCTCAATAGGGGCCTGGGTTAATAGCTCACAAACCAATTGAAACCATTCTTCTCAGCTTTGATTTCCATCACATATGGCCATGTCTATCAATTGCCTATCATTGTCCTTATCATGTTTATCATACCTTTTGCCAGTAGAACATGACTGCCTTTCCCTACACCCAGAAATAAGGCCAGCAGTTTCACCAAGGAGCTGAAAAAGCAGCCTGCATTCAGTCTGCATCCATGTTCAGGTTGATTCTTCCTGTAGAACACAAAGCTTTTTCCATTTTTCACCTGAGAAATATTTCTTTTTAATTTGTTGTCCTGTCCTAAGTTTTCCTGCTTCAGTATGCTGAAGGCAGGTTTTAGTGTGGTATGGGCAACATTCAATACTCTGAGCAAAAGAGAGAGGAGAGAGACTGTAACCTTGGTAATACAAAATGCATGTAAATCAAGCTGAAAGAAATCTTTTCTTTGATATGATGAAGGAAGTCAAGGCATAAAATGTCATTGATGTAATGGTGTGAGGATGTTTGGGGTTTAAATATGTCAAACTAGACACAGTTTTGATAATCCATCAGTGGAAGAGAAAGAGAAGGACCAGAGCCAAATTTCTGAAATCTGAAGACCTTCAGATGTTGACCTGTTCAACTGACCCATGGCTTTACAACAGGCTAGAGCTGAGTGTTGCCTCTGTACATCTCTGGAACCATCTCTGAGGGTTGGACTTGATGATCTCCTTGGGTTCCTTCCAACCCCTAATATCCTGTGAATCCAAGCCTCTTTCTAGATTTTGTATTACTCCTTCTTAACACAGAAAAGTTATAATAATCCCATTATATTCCTGGAACTTTGACTTCATTTTCCTTCTTTTTCCCGTAGCTCATTAGAAGTGATACTGGATAATTTTATGTTTATGTAGCTATTCAGGCCTGAGCAGTTATAAAAGTAGAGTTTTGGTGGTCTAATGGAGTATTTGCCTGGGGAAAGAGGAAGGTAAGTCTCCTGTTTGATGTGACATTGTACATTTTGTTTGCACTTGTAATAGGAGAATTGAGACCTGATTCTTGTTTATCTTAGATTTGATTTCTCAGGTACTGCCTGTGATGCTTTTATCATGAAACTTGAGCTATCTTTCATAAGAGACCTGCTTGTTGAACCTGACAGTTTAAAATATTTTTAAAACATTAAAAGTGGGGGAGGGGAGGGTTTAAATATCTCCTGAGGATGAGGAAGGACAGAAATTAAAAGGGAAAAAAAAAAGTGTTGGCAAACAAAAGTTTGAAACCAGAGCTCATGTGTAGTCTGGAAGCTCAGAAATCATTTTAAAGCCAATTAACAAACCTTTGTCTCAATGTGCTGAGTGGGCAATGTGGCATTATGTCTTATCAACACTTTACACAACTACTCTGGAAATTATTACTGGCTGTAGAGTCTATCAGTGCCATGAGACTGGGGAAGCTGTCTTGTCACCAACAGAATAAGAACACCAGTCTGAGAGCCAAGACCAACCAGCCAGGGAGAGAGCCACCTTAGATGCTGTAGTCAGTACAGCTCTTGTCATTTTACGCCATGCTCCTTGGTACCTCCAGGCCTTTCTGTATGCTCCATGTGACAACAAAGAATCTTTCCTTCCTTCTAGCAGGAAGGAGTTTTGATCCCATTCCCACAAAAGGCAGTGGACTGCTGGTCTGAACCAGTATGTCAAATCCCACGTTAGCTTAAAAAAACATTAAAATGATAACTTCATCTCGAGTTACTTTCCTATTCATCTATAGAATTTCTCAATTATGTATGACTAATTTTGCACAAAGTCATTATTTGGAGCAATTTGTCTAAGTATGAGAGGCAACACCTTCAACCTTCCTGGATGGTGGGTGGGGAAAATGTCATAATCAGTTCTGCTTTGGCATGAGTTATTAAGCGGTCACAGGAGTTCAAAGGAGAGAAATAATGAACAGGTAAGTCATTACATGCAAAAATTCTTCTTCTATATTATCAAAATACAAATTAATTACAGATAAGATCAGATGAATTTTCTTTAATGTCAGTTTTTTCCCAGAGATGGTAATGAAAGCATAGAGTATGTGGGAGGAGAGGAGTGGAGATGCATGGAAGGGATGTTTTATTAATGTTGGCTTGATTTCAGTGGGAAGACGTTGCTTGTGAAAGCAGCAAAGGAATCAGGAAAGGCTCTGGGACATGCAAATAAAATCATTTTTATTGCACTTAGTGTGCTAACTCATGCATGATCTCATTCAGACTCTCAAAGCAATCATAAAACTATCTCCATGCAACAATTACTCCATCAGCCAATGCAATCAGCAGGTAGGGCAGCTGGCAGGCCTTGCCACAGGATCCTCCTGAATTCATTATCTTGTGGTTGGGATGCCTTGACAAGGTTTCCATTCTTGACTTCTAAGGGGATGACCGTAACTAAAGTAAACGTGGGGCTTATCACAGTCAAGAACAGGAGAGCCCACCCTGCTCCCCTCCCCCATTCTGCACTCAATGCTAATATTCACACAACAAACGTCTTCAAAATCATGGTCCTATATACTTCAGACTAATCAGAGCGGGCGCCATCCAACTTGCAAAGGTAGCAATTTTCCTTCATTAAAGCCAAATCAGGAGAGAGAACTTCAGGATTCCTTAGGGCTAATTACAAGGTGTTAATAATAACAATATAATGGCAGCAATTTTCTAGCTTTGCCCAAACCTATAATCTGCCCTAAGTGCCTTATAGGATTGTCTCTGAGTTTATATAAAGCCAAGTGTTAGCTCAAAAATGTTTTAAGTCATTTTAATTTTTACATCATGTCTCTTTTCAGCCTGTTTGCAGCAATGTGGTAATTGTCAGTGGAGAGAGTTTTTCTTGGGGGAGAGGGCAAGTAGAGACACGACAGCTCCAAATAGCCCTCTCCCATCTTTCCAGAGCACCAGAAAGGCAGAATTCCCAGGTCTGACACCTCCGAGCTCAAACCCAGCCTGCCCAGAGAGACCACAGCACCATTTCTTTGGCCCCTCCTGCCCCACAGCGGAAGGGAGGGAGGTAACTGATTATAGAAGAGCTGGAGACAAACAACAAACCGACAAACGTACAAATTATTTTCACATCCACCGCCTAATTGCTTGCTAAAAGCCCTCAAGGAGTCAATGATCAAATGTAACACATTGCTGGAGCGGCGATGAGTCACTTGTCAGAAATGTTCAGCTTCAATGGGAAATCAACAGCCCTGGCACAGTGAGTCATGTTCAGGCTACCAGAGAGGGAACTGTGTAGCCTCTCCAGCGTGAACCTAGCCAGCTCTTCCCAAGGATGGATCTCACCAACACCTGCAGGGTTTTCAAGGTCAGGGCATAATCCTGAAAAACCCTGTAGCCTCACGTGCACAAAGGTGAGAAGAGGCAGCTTGACACAAGCACGAAGCAGAAATCCTGAAAAGAAAATTAATCTCTTGTCAAATATTGAAATTGTGCCACTCCTGGTCTGGCTGCGCAGCCTGGCAGTGTCAGCGTGCGCTGCAATGTGATCGGGGCAAAGCTGGTGTGAGTCGTGAGCTGGAGACATCAGAGACTCAGTTCTAAAGAGGGGAAATGCTAATAATATAGAATCGTAGAATCAGTCAGGGTTGGAAGGGACCATTGGCTACTGGAATGGGCTGCCCAGGGAGGTGGTGGAGTCGCCATCCCTGGAGCTGTTCAAGGCAGGATTGGACGTGGCACTTGGTGCCATGGTCTAGCCTTGAGCTCTGTGGTAATGGGTTGGACTTGATGATCTATGAGGTCTCTTCCAACCTTGGTGATACTGTGAGACTGTGATACTTTGATCTATTCCAACCCCCCTGCCATGCCCAGGGACACCCTGCCCTAGATCAGCCTGGCCACAACCTCATCCGGCCTGGCCTTAAACACCTCCAAGCACAGGCCCTCAACCACCTCCCTGGGCAACCCATTCCAGGCTCTCACCACTCTCATGCTGAAGAACTTCCTCCTCACCTCCACTCTGAATCTCCCCACCTCCAGCCTTGCTCCATTCCCCCCAGTTCTGTCACTACCTGATAGCCTAAAGAGCTTTTTTGCAGGCCCCCTTCAGATCCTGAAAGGCCACAGTAAGGTCACCTCGGAGCCTCCTCTTCTCCAGACTGCACAGCCCCAACTCTTTCAGTCTGTCCTCACAGTAGAGCTGCTCCAGCCCTCTGAGCATCCCTGTGGCCCTTCTCTGGACACACTCCAGCACGTCCACATCCCTCTTCTAACTGGGGCTCCAGAACTGGATGCAGTTAATATATTTATCTTTTTTTCTTTCTCAGAGAAAATGTGTTTATCTACAACATGTCAGATTTTAGCCTGCAGCAAAATCATTTATGAACAAATTTGAAGCTTCTTCACAGCTGACAAGTTAATTCCCACTAAAAAAAAAATAAAAAGAGGAACTATGACAACACTGAAGAATGTTAACATGGTACAGAGTCTAACTGAATAAAAGACACCTCACAGAGCTACGGTGCAAGCCCTTATTCATTTCAAAGCTATTTGCAGGCTGAGAAAGTTCAGAAAAGAAAGTTCAAGAACTGGCTGGAAGGCCAGGCCCAGAGAGTGGTGGTGAATGGTGCCACATCCAGTTGGCATCTGGCACTAGTGGTGTGCCCCAAGGATCAGTGCTGGGCCCAGTCCTATTCAATAACTTTATTGATGATCTGGACAAAGGGAATGAGTCCAGCATCAGTAACTTTGCAGACGGCACCAGTCTAGGAGCAGATGTGGCACTGTTGGAGGGTAGGAGAGCCCTGCAGAGGGACCTTGCCAGGCTGGATGGGTGGGCAGATGCCAAAGGGATGAGATTTAACAAGGCCAAGTGCAGGGTTCTACACTTTGGTCACAACAACCCCAAGCAGCACTACAGGCTGGGGACAGAGTGGCTGAGAGTAGCCAGGAAGAAAGGGACCTGGGAGTGCTGGTAGATAGGAGCTGAACATGAGCCAGCAGTGTGCCCAGGTGGGCANGTAAGGTGGAAGTTGTTGCCAGAAAGAGTGATTGCCCTTGGAATGGGCTGCCCAGGGAGGTGGTGGAGTCACCGTCCCTGGAGGTGTTCAAGCAAAGCCTGGATGAGGCACTTAGTGCCATGGTCTGGTTGTTTGATTGATAGGTAAGGTTGGGCTGGATGATAGGTTGGACTGGATGATGTTGGAGGTCTCTTCCAACCTGGGTGATTCTATCATTCATAAATAAATAAATAAATAACATTGGTACTACAAATACCAATGTCAAACTTGTGTGAGTTGGGAAATTCACCCACTTCAAACCTTCAAAACTTAACTGTGAAATCTCATACAGATGGTTTTGTCTGGAAAATGTCTAGTACTTCTCAGATGACAAATGATGCTTGATTTTCAGGTGAAAACTGGCAGAATGAGAAAAGAAGCAAATAGAGTGCCCAGAGTCACCCATCATAACGGGGTTGCCCTACAAAAATGGGGTGGTGAGGGCATGACTAAACTTTGCATGGAATGTCTGAGTAGGAAATAACTTCTCCTCCTCCCAGGATCACATAGGTTTAGGAAAGGGGAAAAACAGTCCTAAAGGATTAAGTGGAAAGCTGGAGTGGAGTCAGATGAATTCAAGCAGTGGTTCTTTGTCTATCATGGAAGATAACCCTAAGAGAAACAAGCAGCTCTTTATTTCTGCACTGTGTTTGCCCCCTCTTTTCAAAAGCCCCAACAGCATTATTCAAAAGTACTGTATACTTTGATGTCTAGAGATGAAAAGTGGTTTTTGAGGTAAGAAATCACAGTTTAGTCCTAATCTAGAAGAAGCTGTGGCTAGTAATGATGAGCAATTTAATTCCATATGAGTAATTTTTATCTCTTTATGGGTTTGTTTAATGAGATACTTATCAGGTCAAATGGTGCTCAGTGAATAAGTGAAGAGGATTTTTTGTGCAGAAAAACTGAGTAAAAGCTGACCATTTTTTTTCTATCTCTTCCCAGTTTACAACTCTAATGTTAGCACAGAGCTTGTAGTCAAATGCACTGAGTAAATTGAACACTTCACACCCATTCACTAAAGTAAATTTATTCTGATTTATCTTTTATAGTTGTCCAAAGCTGTGCCAAGATGTATACACAAACCATTTTCTTGGATTGTTTCAAGCTAATCATATTAATATATTTGCTTTATTGGCTTTGGGGGATTTCCAAGTGCAAATGATTGAAGTAGAATCCAAATGCAGCTTTGTTTCGTTGCCAGTTCTGGTGCTAATGTGTGCCTCATTGGACTTGACTGTCCTTGTTAATGAGTCTGAATTTCCATATCATGAGGTTTTCAGCGGCAGCTCAGCAGCAGCGTATCTCTGCAAAACGTTCTACTTAGTAAATCCATTATTTAGAGCAGAAAAGTGTGACATTGAGGCTGCAAAAAATGGTGCTTCTCCACTGCAGTCAGAGAAGTTTGGTGCATGCACACAGGCTGAAAAGCAGATATAATAATAAATAAGAAATAAACAAATAATAAGTAGGAAATGTTGAATGCAGTGAAGCAACAAATTCAGCAGACCTCAAGGGAAGAGAAGATGGCACTACAGACCAAAGAAGTTCATACCATAAGCATCTACTTTATCAAAACTGTGAAGAAGGGAAAAGTTGACCTAGACAAATTGTCCATCAAGGCAAAACAACTTTGCCCATGCACAAAAACTAACTAGACAGAGAAGAAAAAAAAAAAAAATGACAGTTACTGTATCAAAAATCTCCTTTACTCTGCTGCTCATTTCCCAGACATTTGAAAATTTGACCTATATGGCTGCGTTGGACTATTCTGAGCCATTCCAAACTCTCTACTTTCAGTTTATGGAGAAGCAGGATGAAGCAGGCCAGGCTTACAGAGACCACACTTTGGGAAGGAATGCAAGAACTAAAAATCCCATTGGTTTATTGATGCAAGTCGTGGCTTGTAGCATAGATACAGTTTTAGTTATGGTGAAGCACTGAAGGTGCGATTGAAAGACAGAGTAAGAAGGGTGTAGATCTCTTGCAGAAGCACTGCTGAGGGTGGGAAAAACAAACAAGACATCTGCACAGACAAGAGACATTGAGTAACAGTGTTACTATGCTTTCCCATCATTTCTTTTTGTCACCAGATGTCTGGGTCCATGGCAGAGAGGTTTGGTTATCATTAACACTGGTTTACAGCTACTGTATCTGTGGTCCCATGCAGTGATGTTAGTTGGCCTAGAATGCTCCTAGACCAGCAGCAGAATCCAGAACTTGGCCAGTTCTGGACCCAGACCAGCACTCAGAGCTGCTTATAACTCTTGTCTGTGGGTCTCTTTTATATACATTTATTTATTTATTTATTTAAGTGCTGTTGAGAAATGCCACCAATTGTGTGCACCAAAGAGTGCTCATATGCTGCAAAACAACTAAACCCAAAACCTCACATGGATGATTTTTATAGCACAAGGTTTCAGCCAGCCTGTGTCTATGGTTCTGCGTCCCTGCACTCTGGTTCTTGATACCTCACAATGGAGAAGACTTCAGAGAAAGGCTCTTTGAACTGTATGAGACACCAGCACATAAACATATGCTAAACAGTAACAGTAGTCTTAAAAGCATGAATTCAGTGACCTGTGTCTTGTTATTCCCTTCATTTGTGTCTCCTCTCTTTCTTCACATCGATTTCCCATTCTTTTCTCACGGAGGTGACTGAGATTAAAGGTTTACTGGGGCTGATTGTTCAGGAAAGTCCCACTTTCTAAATCTGCTTCTAATTAAAAAGGGGCGGGAGGGGAGGAAGGGAAAAAACCCTTTTTACTGTACACACAGGCAGCCTAATCCATCCTGCTGACTTTCATAGGCATGAGCTTCTACCATAGTATTAATAAACCATTTTCTGAGATTTATATTTCTTAACCCTCCTCACCCCAGAGATTTTTTCGGATGTGAGCTGTAGATGTCACTTCAAGAAAAGATGGGCATCTGACTTTAGCCTGGACATCAGTTTATTTATGAGGGAAGGGGCCAGGAGTTCAACTCTTGTGTTCATAACAGGGCTAAGCAAACAGCTCCAGCCCAGATCTAAGCCATTCTAAATAGACGGAGGAGCTGGTAACCCAACTCCCCACCACGGCTGGAGTTCACGTTTAGGTTGTGATTTTACTCCATTCCCAAATGTCACTTTATCCCTGCTTTTCAGGAGCTTATTTTCAAGGATTTATGAAATGTGAGATGACAAACCTGGTGCAATAATGTTGTGGAGATTTTGCCCTTAACTCACCCTAGAAAATTCTACGCAAATGGTGCGGAGGTAGCTTCCATGAACAGCCTTATTTCCCCTATGAAAAAGAACATCTGAGCTGTGTGCCATTAAAATGAAAAACTCAAGGAGGGTGGGAGGGGACTGAGAAGGGCATTAATCAGAACTGCTAAAAAAAAAAATAAAATGCAAGATTTCTCTTGCCTGGGGAGAAAAAAAATAAAGCTGCTAAGATGAAAAAAATAAATGAAGTCACAGGAGGACAGAAGAGCTCTACCAGGATTTGCCTACAGGTTGCACAGCAGGCAGCTGCCTCCACACAATTTGCTTTTACCAGAGACAAAAAAGTTTCCATTTTTTCCTTTTTGACTATATTATCCTTATTACTGTTTGTTACTAATAACACAGAGCCCCTTAACTGTATGCAGAGATTCTCCTGGCCCCACAGGGTTCCACAAGTACTTTGACCTTCAGATCAAGCATAAGTCAAAGGTATTACTCATCTCTTCATTACTTTATTTTTAAGTGTTGTGGTTTGATAGAGCTTTTGGGAAAGAGGTATCATACAAGAGTGAAGACTCTCCCTCAAAATTCCAAACTCTCTTCCCACAGTAGTTTCCCAGTAAGCTGCCCTTTTCAACTTCTGCAGCGTGACTTCTGTTTCTGGTGTTACCAGTTGATCCAAAGCAGAGGTCTCCAGAAACAACAGAAAAGGTCTCTACATATGTGAATATTAACAGAGGAGAAATTTGAATATAAGGAAAGAGAGGGAAGTGGAGAAAGATATTATTCTTTTCTAAGGTAAGATCTTCTTTTCCCAACTCATTTGCAGAGTCAATTAACCCAAAATAAAGCACAGTCACATGGATTGCCCAATCCAATTCAATTGAGGACACCACAAGGGAAATTTGATTACAGCCATATTCCCAAGAGAATTCCACCTCACATATTCCCTATGTCTTCCATCAAGCCAGCTAAGTAACATCCTGCAGAAAATTTCCTACAATACACTCAACACCAGTGTAATGATCTCATAACTAATGGGAGCATATTCTATTCAGGTGTCTCTCTACATCCACTCTGAATCTATCACATGACTTGGCAGACCACTCTCTTAAGAGAAAAGAGATCAGGTATCGCTTGCAGCCACCCTGTCCTGCTCCAGACCCGTACAGTCCTCAGAGCAAACTTGTCCAGTGACCTCAAGAAGAATTGCCAATTAAAAAAAAATAATAAAAAGGTAAAGCAAAACAATTTTACTGCAGTAGGAAGCACAGAAGTAAGTATTGTCAAATATTTTGTGCTTCTTCTCTAGCAGACAGAGAAATATAAAAAAAGAGGGAGGTGGGGTTCCTGGCCCACTGGGTATCTATTTGCAGGACATAGCAGAAATGGAAAGGTGATGAAGGTGTTCATTCTTCCAACCCCTAACATCCTGTGATCTTCAGGCAATAGCTCCTCTTGACTTTTGCTGTGCAAGTATCACATCATTTTTTCACAGCTCATCTGCTTCTCGGAGTCCCAGATGCATTGCCAGAGCAGTTAGCACTGGGAGCAGCAGGATGCCCATGCCCTGTGCCACCTGAAATACCCATAGGGACAGAAAGCAGCTGAAGGCTGCAGAGAGAACTTCATTTACTGGAGTCATAGAATCAACCAGGTTGGAAGAGACCTCCAAGATCATCCAGTCCAACCTAGCACCCAGCCCTGTCCAATCAACTAGATCATGGCACTAAGTGCCTCATCCAGGCTTTTCTTGAACACCTCCAGGGACAGTGACTCCACCACCTCCCTGGGCAGCCCATTCTAATACAAATCACTCTCTCTGCCAACAACTTCCTCCTAATATCCAGCCTAGACCTCCCCTGGCACAACTTGAGACTGTGTTCCCTTGTTCTGTTGCTGGTTGTCTAGGAGAAGAGACCAACCCCACCTGGCTACAGCCTCCCTTCAGGTAGCTGTAGACAGCAATGAGGCCACCCCTGAGCCTCCTATTCTCCAGGCTGCACACTCCCAGCTCCCTCAGCCTCTCCTCACAGGGCTGTGCTCCAGGATGAGAAAACTAATTAAACTAACTAGAAACTGAAAAACTGCTGTGAATTATCTCTACAGACAACACATTAGAGCACAGAGAGTTAACACTGGGCTTGATTTCTCCTGATTACATGGCAGGGAAGGGAAAAAAGAAAAGAGAGAGAGAGATAAAACAATTAACCAGTAAGAATGAAAACAGCACCTTGGTTTCACATATAGGTTATATATCTCATGCTTTGCTTGATGCAGGGTTTCCTTCCTGGCAGCTACAGGAGAGGAATATCTGCCAGAAATCCCTTTGCCATTACTTGAATGTTACTGTAGTAATAGTGCTGTAGAGCCTCTGAGGCCAAGGGGATGAAGAGATCAGTGTAAATGCATCAGAGATGGTGGTTGCATTAAACAATGTTGGACATGTTCACATAAAAACAATCATTGGGATGCTTTCATGCCACATATGTTTGCATAAATATCTGTATGTATTTATAACCCACCTCTTCTCATAAAGATACAAAGATATCTCTCTGGTGATTTACATTGTGTATCTGTAATCTGCTGCAAGGTCAAAGCAACTGCACTGAGGTCTGTGGAGCTACTCCAGATTTACAATAGCCTAATAAAGATCAAAATCTGGCCCTGAATATTACCCTTCCTATTCACAAACATATTTTTATGTTTCTGTTATCTTCTGCCTTCTTACATTCCTGAAGAGTTTTCCTGCTAACATATTTGGACTACAATATTTTCTCTAATCAGCTAATCTCAGCCCTTTTTTTGAGAGAAGGGATAGTCATGTTAAATCACAAAAATGACAGCATTATATGACTAGAACTATCAGTATCTAAAACCCATGTTGAGTATCAGCCACTGCTGAGCATCTAATTATATTGCTGAAATCCTGCAAAAGTTCCACTTCATTCAAACATTTCATCATGCAACTGAAAAGGTAAACTATGCAGAGGATGGAACAAAACCAATTCTCTCTGCCAACTGCACTTCCAGCATTATCCTTAGGAAAATAAAACCCAAAAATCTTAATGGTCAATTCTTCATGTGTAAAAAAATATATCACACTTGGGATTTTGGCTGTGGGGATGGGAGGGGGCATTGGTGTTTATTTGTTTGTTTTTATTACAGCTGATGCAGAGATCAGCTCACTGATTATTCACTCATTGATCAGCTCATTGATTATTCACAGAGAGAGTGATTGGCATTGGAATGGGCTGCCCAGGGAGGTGGTGGAGTCGCTGTCCCTGGAGGTGTTCAATAAAGACTGGATGAGGCACTTAGTGCCATGGTCTGGTTGACTGGATAGGGCTGGGTGCTAGGTTGGACTGGATGATCTTGGAAGTCTCTTCCAACCTGGTTGATTCTATGATTCTATTCAAGCACCTTGTTGAGAAACACGATTTGAAAACATGCTGCAATAATTTTTCCTTGAAATCTAAAAGATATCAATCACACAAACATGGTACATTAGGAAGAAAAGGAACCAGGATCAAGATCTGACAGCTGCCCATTAGCAAACATAACTCTCTTTGCAATAAGTGATATCCAGGCAATGGAAGTGTCATGCCCAAGGTCCATAGGACGCTGTTTTCAATGGCAGGCTGAGATTGTAAGAGTTCCCAGAGCCTGTGCATTCAGCAGTTCTTTCACCCATTGCACCACTTAATTCAATCTTGAAAAAGACCCACCTATTTGTACTGTAAAGTTTATTGGAAACCTATAATGCACAGGATTTTTATAGTCCTTGGAAAAGCTTTAAAGAAAAGAATAAAAACCAAAACACTGCCAGACATTATTTAAGAGTACTCTGTTCTGTCTCAGTGTAGGATGATACTTTCATTTCACTTTTCCCTTCTGCCAATCTATATGCTTCTAAGTTAAATAATCACAAAAAAGCTAACTCCAGATGTAGTCCTTTTCACCACCAATACCTTCGCCAAAGCTTAACCTATGTCATTTTCTTCAACGAGAGTGTTTACACTTCCAAACACCTACTGTGAATGCCAGCTGGCTTTACATGTAAAAATTACTGAAGAGGAAAGAATATAAAAGCTGCAAAAGCTTTTTTTAAGAGACTTCCCCCCTACCTGAATCCTAGTGAAAGGTATATCGTAAATACTGAATGAGCTTTTTAAATACCTGACCCCAGGGATTCAGTACCAAAGAAAAGAAGAGGGGCAAGCGAGTCAATTAATACAGCCTGACACAGTTCCACAGCCCAAGTGGCTAGATCCTTGCAGGCTAATGTTCTCAGAGACACAAAGAAATAAAAATGTTATCTCTCTTTCAGCTGTAATCTCTGATTAGAACGTTTAATCAATTAGCATTGCTGTTGTCAAAACTTGTTCCCAACAAAGGATGAGAAAACCTGCCTAAGGGGGATCTCAACGGCTGGCCAATTCCAAACCATGCAGTAAGGAGGGGGACTCGTCCCTGCAAGAAACGTCATGTTTTACTAGGGTGCAACACTGACTTCTGTGTCGTGAGATGAGAACGCTTACCTTGCCTTATTCATCTCAGAAGTACCAGCAGAATGTCAAACAACCCCTCAAAAAAAAAAGAAAAGCAGAAAAGCT
The DNA here is from genome assembly GCA_013400475.1 of Tricholaema leucomelas. Lineage (NCBI taxonomy): Eukaryota > Metazoa > Chordata > Aves > Piciformes > Lybiidae > Tricholaema lacrymosa > Tricholaema leucomelas. The sequence continues at coordinate 254,030 of WAAF01001397.1, forward strand.
TAATGCCAAGAATTGGAAGGATCAGGTTACACTAAAGAGGGTGTCTTTTTCTGTTCTCCTTTCAGAAAAGCAGGGGATTCATCACCTTTGGAAAGTGTGCTGCTGCTGCTCTTTAATTTAGATAGATAGATAGATAGATACACACACACATATATATACACATACATATATACACACACACACATACATATATAATAAAAGTAACATGTTTGAAGACCAACTATGGCATGCAGTGTGCCCAGGTGGCCAAGAGAGCCAATGGCATCCTGGCCTGCATCAGGAATGGTGTGGTCAGCAGGAGCAGGGAGGTCATTCTGCCCCTGTACTCTGCACTGGTTAGACCACACCTTGAGTACTGTGTTCAGTTCTGGGCCCCCCAGTTTAGAAGGGACATTGAGATGCTTGAGCGTGTCCAGAGAAGGGCAACGAGGCTGGTGAGAGGCCTCGAGCACAGCCCTACGAGGAGAGGCTGAGGGAGCTGGGATTGTTTAGCCTGGAGAAGAGGAGGCTCAGGGGTGACCTTATTGCTGTCTACAACTACCTGAGGGGTGGTTGTGGCCAGGGGGAGGTTGCTCTCTTCTCTCAGGTGGCCAGCGCCAGAACGAGAGGACACAGCCTCAGGCTGCGCCAGGGGAAGTTTAGGCTCGAGGTGAGGAGAAAGTTCTTCACTGAGAGAGTCATTGGACACTGGAATGGGCTGCCCAGGGAGGTGGTGGAGTCGCCGTCCCTGGAGCTGTTCAAGGCAGGATTGGACGTGGCACTTGGTGCCATGGTCTAGCCTTGAGCTCTGTGGTAAAGGGTTGGACTTGATGATCTGTGAGGTCTCTTCCAACCTTGGTGATACTGTGAGACTGTGATACTGTGATTTACTGCATGTTTTCCTTGCTGTGTGAGTCACCTGGAGTTTAGTCACTCAGTGCTGGTCACCATTGGAATTCCAACAAAAATGATAAGAATTTCTTTTTCTTTGTTTGTTTCAATGAGTTTTTTTTTTATCTCTCTCATTAACCCAACTTTTGTGTTATAGTTCTCTGAGGTCTCAAATAAGAACAGGATCTCATTGTGCTAAGCGCTGTACAAACATATAATGGCTAAAATAAACAGAAGGGAGCATGAGAGACAAAGAGTAGAAGAAAGAAAATACAATTGTTCCTGTTTCATACCCGACAACCTGAGGCCCAGAGAGGTCATAGGACTTATTTAAAGCAAAGGACAATGTCCAGGGTTTAAAAATTCACCCATGTTTCCTGTGGGAGAGTATGCAGCGTTAACCACAGAATTACCTTTCCTTTCCACCTACCTAGCTGCTTATGAATGCACAGCCTGTCGTGAAATCCCTGATTGTTTCCTGAAATGCAGCAGAGTTCCTTGTTTGTCTCTGGCTTTCCATCAAAACACTCCTCAGAGACTTCTGCTTTGCAGCTCATGAGCCATCTGCAGAACTGTAAGCTGCAGCACAGGAGGTTCCACCTCAACACAAGGGGGAACTTCTTTACTGTAAGTGTCATAGAACACTGGAACAGGCTCCCCAGAGAGATTGTGGAGTCTTCTTCTCTACAGACTCTTAAAGCCTGTCTGGATGCATTCCTCTGTGACCTGAGCTAGATTATATGGCCCTGCTCTGGCAGGGGGGTTGGACTCGATGATCTCTTTGGGTCCATTCCAACCCGTAACATCCTGTGATCCTGTGATCCTCCATTCTGTGCTGTTGTAGTAAATACTCTGGCTCCATTATCTGTACCATTGATTTATCTGAGCTGTGGACATAGCTGCAGTGTGGTGTAATCTTGGAATCTGGCCAGATGGGTGTATTAACTACAAATATTCAGGAGAAATTCAAATGTAGGTCGTGGTAAACAAAAGCACTTGAATGAAGATCATTTGTTTAGGGGTGGAGAAGTAATAGGTGAGTTTTCGGAAGACTTTATGTAAGGCTCTTCTGCAACTGGATAGCTGTAGAAAATAAACTGCTATTTTGGGACAAGGGAGAGAGTATCTTCTTGCCTTAAAGCTGCCAAGGAGCAGTACATACACCAGAGCAAAGAAAAGACTAGCTGAGGGATTGTTCTCATGTCAGAGGCAGCAAGATTTAATGTGCTGGATTTTTTAATGAGTTGCAGAGAGAAGTGGACAGTGAGGTGATGAAATTTCCTGAAGTGCTGACAGGCTAAGACGTTCCTACTTAGTTATGGGAAATGCTGGAATATGCATGTTAATTGCTATGACTGGTTAGGGTTGTATTCAAGCGTGCAGCCTTCTTGGAAAGAACTGTATTGGTTTCATGTGCACCTTTTTGATGTGGTGTTCATTCCTGAGCCACGACTCCATCTCTTAAGGATTGGAAAAGACAAACAACCACGGCAAATGTGGCAAGAGCAATGCCAGAGAGGCCCAGGCTGGATTGAGAGAGGTCTAAAGGGAGCTTTTACACTTGTAGAAGGTCTTAGGAAAAAAAGTGAGAGCAAAGCAAGAGCCACCAGGAGCAGAAGCAACGTGGTCTGAACCCCACACCAGAAGATGACAGCTGTCATGTTCCTCTTTGCATATAGCATCCTAATTTCATGCTCAGAATCACAGCCTAAAAACTATGGACAGAGATCCACATTGTCCTAGTTGATGGGGGGGCTGACCATGAGACAACAATGTGCACTCGTGGCCAGGAGGGACAGGGCCATTCTGTGGTGCATTAGAAACAGTGTGGTTAGTAGGTCAAGAGGTACTCATGCCCCTCTACTCTGCCCTGGTGAGGTGGCATCTGGAGTACTGTGTTCAGTTCTGGACCTCCCCATCCAAGAGGAGCATAGAACTGCTTGAGAGAGTCCAGTGCAGAGCCACAAAGATGATTAAGGAAATGGAACGTCTCTTACAAGGAGAGACTGAGGGAGCTGGGGCTCTTTAGCTTGGAGAAGAGGAGACTGAGAGGTGACCTCATCAATGTTTATAAATATGTAAAAGGTGAGTGTCAGGAGGATGAAGCCAGGCTCTGCTCAATGATGCCCAGTGACAGGACAAGGGGAAATTGATGGAAGTTGATGCCTAGGAAGTTTTGTGTAAACATGAGGAGGAATTTTTTCACTGTGAATGTGACAGAGCACTGGAACAGGCTGCTCAGGGGAGTGGTAGAGTCTCCCTCTCTGGAGATATTCAAAACCCACCTGGACAAGTTTCAGTGTGATCTGGTGTAGATGTTCCTGCTCTGACAAGGGGATTGAATGGGATGACCTTTGGAGGTCCCTTCCAGCCCCTGACATTTTATGATTCTATGGTTCTATGATTCTGTTTCATACTGCATCACTCAACTCTTACGTACTAACAAAAAAATATTAATTAAAGACAACAATACATCTATCAGTAAGATGAGATGAAATACTGACACCACACTCTTCAGCTATTGCAGTGCAATGGCACAACTGAGACAGCTGGATGGGAGAAACACAGCAAGTTGGAGATATAATTAAATGACAGAGCAGCTACACAGTAGCATTCCCCAAATGTACTTATAAAGTGACAGTCACGCAAAATTAACCAGAATATGATGGATTAATGCAGGCTGCGGCTTACAGTGGGAACATTCAGCTGCTCAAAACACTTCACAGCAACAGTGTGTGGAATGACTGGCTGACTCATGGGTTGTTCTGGTTTTTTTAAGTCTAAAACCATAACCAAATGACTATGAGAAATGGTCAAATTCACACCAGAAAAATGGTTGGCTTAGCTACAACTTTTTTATGATCTCTTTTGTCAAGGACTTTTATTTCAGGGTATTTTCTTCATTCACAGTCCTCCAGTTTCATCTTACAAGTACCTAAATAACCTAAGTAACTCCCTGGGGATATTTTTGTACAAATTTCAAATTGAAAGTTAGGATCTCTCAGGCAGGGTGACAGTGCTAGAGAGCTTTTCTAGAGTTAGGAACCCAGAGCACTTTTCAGGAGTGGATTATACTCTAATTTTTGCAGGTTTCTGCTGGAGAGAGACAAACAATAACTTAATCCTGAAAATCCAGAGTGGCCCCACCCTCATTTATCTCAGAATTTAATCTGTGCAAATCTGAGTTTACTGACACGTAACCAAGTTTGCAGGATTAAAGACATAAACTGAATTAGAATGTTTCTGTTGTCATAGTTGACAATGAATTAATGAAAGAGCCACATTGAAACCTCGGTCTCATGCTTTACTCATTCCTCTAATTGCCGAGAGCCTGTTGTGTTAGAAAAGGGTGTAATAAGGACAGGTTGTCCTAGACATTGTGTTTCCTGACATTTTGTTAACTGGACACATTTTTGTGGGTTAACAACCTTGCTTGTTTTTCTGATGCTTACATTCAATTGCAAAAGCAGCTTGGAGGGGGGGCGGGGAATGCAAAGAAAGACTAGAATAAAAGCCAAGAAATCCTTCTGTGGAAGTGTAGGTGTTTGGACATAGCCTTTTGGCAACTGTAGAAGCTGACTCTTTTTTTTTATTCTTTTCTTTTTTTCCTTCTTAGGTGTTTAAAGAAAAGCAATTACCTCTGTGATGACACTTAATATGCCAAGATTCAGCCTTGAGCAATTTTTTTATGGCTGTGTTATAAACTGCAGAAACGACGGAACACACTGGATCCACTGAAAGATGTTTCAGTGCAGCAGTTCTGGCAGGATAGCAGTGGTTACACTGGCATCTGAAGGTCCTTGGGAAAAAAAAAAGGGAGAAATAAGCAAGCAAAAAAAAAAAAAACATAACCTCAGTGGTTTAAAAGAGTGGAAATGCTGCATCACTGACTACAGAAGTATAATAAATGGGCTGAGATTCTTTGTCTTTTTGAAGCTTATCTTTACGTTTGGAAGCAGATTTTTTACCTCCTGTGCGTTTGTTTCTTCGAGAAGCAAATATGACCTTCACCAAAAGGATGAAAGGAGCAGGGGCAGAAGACGATGATATAGTCAGAAAAGGCTTTGCAGCTCCCAGACAACAGCTCCACAGCTCTGTATGCAGCAGCAGTTTATGTGCTTAGGTTAGGATCAGGGCTTCAACACCCAGTCCCCAAGTCTATGTCATGGGCAGCTGATAACTCCTCGAGAGGTCACTGACCACAACAGGGCTGAACTCCATATTAACTCTGGCTAGGAGGTCATTGTAAAAATACAAGTGGTTTGTGCTTCTTTAATTCCAGATGTGCATCAGGCAGGTTTCATTAACGGCACAAGCAAGCTGCTGGCCAAAGTGACACCAAGCTGCAGTCAGAGTAGAGCCTTTTCCAGAGCAAGAGTGATGCAGACCCCAGCTACTGTCACTTCTCCTTCCAGGCATCATGGTGTTGTGTGTGGGGATTTACTGTGGCTGTAAGGGCAGCAATGGATTCCTGCTGTAAATTGGACAAAACAGTTGTTAGATTAGATTAGTATTAGTATGACATCACAAAATCATAGAATCAACCAGGTTGGAAGAGACTTCCAGCATCATCCAGTCCAACCTGTCACCCAGCCCTATCTAATCAACTAGACCATGGCACTAAGTGCCTCATACAGGCTTCTTTTTAAACACCTCCAGCATGAGTTGATTTCCTTTACAACAGATATATGGCATCAGAAGGGGGTTTGTATTAAAGAATGAACAGCACTAATAGTTCAAGATAACTAATAAATGTGCCAGGGCCTCAACTATGGGGGAGTTTTCCTCTATTCTGACACTTATCCCCTCCTGACTTGTAAACCAGGGAAGAGAAATCATCGTGCAAAATCAGGGACAGAACAGAAATCTGTCTAGTTGTGGCCCTGACTTTCTGTGTATGTTCCCTGCACGTTTTGAACAATATTTTCTCTAGCATTCCAGCAACTGTAAACTGTCATTCTAAGAAGCCACAAGTTGCAACATGAAATCATGTTTTCAGATATGCTCGTGTTGTTTATTTTAAGGATGTGTCTAAATGTATCCTTCTAATTGCTTCATGGAAAAACAAGTTTACATTATGGTTTGAGGGTGTAAGGCTGGCTATCATATTACTCCTGGATTTGTGTAAGAGTGACTCTTCAAATGGTTGTGATAAGCTACTGAGCCTGAAGAGCTACAATTAGATGTTTCCAGAAGCTTGTGCCCTGTCAGTCAATGTAAGGTACTATGGATCTTGTAAAATACCCTGCACTGAGCTACTTGGAAATACTCAAAATGAAATCTATTTTAAAATAGTCTTTTTTTAAGGGCTTTATTAATTTGTCTTCCAAAACTATTTGGATGTTTTAATCAGATTTATTAATAATTGTGAATAAAATAGAATAGACTAGAATAGAGTAGAATAGAATAGAATAGAATAGAATAGAATAGAATAGAATAGAACAGAATAGAATCAACCAGGTTGGAAGAGACCTCCAAAATGATCCAGTCCAGCCTAGCACCCAGCCCTATCCAGTCAACTAGATCATGGCACTAAGTGCCTCATCCAGGCTTTTCTTGAACACCTCCAGTGACGGTGACTCCACCACCTCCCTGGGCAGCCCCTTCCAATGGCAAATCACTCTCTCTGTGAAGAACTTCCTCCTAACATTTTTTAAGTTAAAAAGCACAGTACCTATTAAATTGTGTGTTTGGATCCATCTCTATAACTCAACTGGTGGGGGGAAAAAAAATCTTATTTTTAAAGGAGTAAAAAAATCCCACGAAGTGACCAGCTGTATGGGTACTGCCTGATTTTGCTGTTAAAATAAATCCAAAACCCAAACCAAACATCTGTTTTCAGCATTTACAGAATGTGAAAAAGAAAAAAGTACCTCTCCTTCCTGAAACCAGCATGCTTCATAAAAGTGCTCTCCCAGCAGGGCAAATTAAGATGCTTATTCAAACTCGCAAACAAAACCCAGGAAGATCCTTTTGGCGCTGGGTATAAAGCCATTATGCAGGTGATTAACCCATTAATTTTCAAATGTGTACGTTGTCAAACATGACAAAACAAACGAGAGGAGGATGAAAGCAAAGTTACCAATTACTACGCTGTATGAAGGAGTCAGCCCAGATTTAAGTGACAGACCTTTCTTTTCCCTTTAGGTTAATATTGCTTAAATTGCACTGAGCAATTTGCACATATGATGCAAGTTAAATAGAGCTCCTGCAAACTCAGTGGAGAATTCTGCTGGCTCAAAGCACTTCCAAGTGGCAAGACTGAATCAACTGGCTTCAATTGAAATGTATTTTTGACTGGATATTGTGTTTCCTTTGACTTAAAATGCAAATTGCAACTAAGTTGGCCAGATCTAGCTTTGGATGTGGGAAATGCCATTCAATCAAATGGAAGTCTGAGCTCCACAGCTTAGTTTCTGTTTCAAACACTGATTTATAAAACTAATGTCAGACAATAATCTTTCTATGCTTTTGTCTTTGTGTTAACCAGCTTTTAATTTCAGACTGCATGACTTTAATAATGATTTGAGGTCTCAGCAGCAGAGATCTTCTTCCATGTGGTTACTATAAATACATGTGTAGAGAGATATACATACACTCTAAAATAAATGTTAGGGATCACATCTCAAGGGTTCATATGCTGTTGCTTGATGAAGATATAATTTACAGAATACAGAGAGTTTGTCTGGAGTTAACCAGAGAAACCCTGGTACTGTCCATCTTTTAAGTCATCTTGAAAACACAGACAATAAACCAAACGTGTTCAGAGAGCTGTAAATTACTTTCATGACATCACTCCAGAAGTAACAAACACACATTACTCTGGATATTTGGAGTAAATTTTAGGGCTGGAAAAGCTGTTATCAGTGTTGGTCATTCTCATTAGGTACATTGTTGTTTTTTTTCCCATTTAATTGGTAATCAGATTTTTTTAGATATCCATTTTACCAGTTCATAAACTTCAGCCTAATTCTGCTACTGCCAACATCTGCACTTAAGAAAACAGAATTTCAGATATTATTTTTTTTTTCCTCTTTTGCTTTGAGTGTGGAAGTGCAAAAGTTGCTGCCATTTGCATTTATGCTTTTTTTTTTTTCCCCATTCCTGGCACCACAGAATCTGGGAGGTGGTGATGGGGATTTTAATTATGTAAGATAATCCTTTTAATTGGAAAACTTAATATCGCCCTGTTTATACTTTCTTACCTTCTTGATTTCATAAAAGAAAGATGCTGTTTGTTTGTTTTACAGAATCCAAATGTAGCCTGAACAAGCCTGCAGAAGAGACAGTTAATAAAATTACTCAGTATTTATGCTTCTCCCTCAAGATTGCACAGAGCTAGCAGGAGAATATACACACGAAGGAGTGTCTGTCTCTCTCACATCTAACATTGGATGATCTCATGTTTCTCCTGCCTTTTTATATTGTCGTTGGAAACATTTACCTGAAGGGAAAAAAAAGAAAGAGGGAAGAGACAAGAGTTGATTTGCCCTTCTGACAGAAACATAGACACTATGGTGGTTAAAAAAAAAATCTCTCCTTTCCTCATCTTTTCTTTAATAATATGATCCCCTTCCTCCAGCAGTGGACAACCTACCCCACTCATACATTACGCAAGAGCCAGCCTATAGTCTAGTAGAAGGACTGAATAAAAACTGTTGGAGGGAGAAGTAGAATTGGTTCTGAACACCTGAAAGCAACCTTTCTCCTCGGTACTGAGAAACTACCCCTTCAGTGGAAGTTAGAGCAATCTAGCACAAGCTAGGAAACCAGGATGCAACGAGAGCAGGAAGAGGGTAGATGATTCTCTTGGGAGTAGGAGAAAAAGCACCAAAGAGACAACATAGGAACTCACAACCTCTCCCTTTTACACCTGGGCATCACTCCAGCATCTGCTAAATCAAGCCCAGGGCTGGAGGCAGTGTTTAAAGCCAGAGTGGGGGCAACAGAGGTGAGTGGGGAGACAGCCTGCTCCCTGGCCATGGGCTGCTTGGAATAGATCCTGAGCTAGGAAGAGAGGATGAAATTGCCCTCCTTCTAGGTGTGGTTGCTGATCCTCATGCTGTCCCATTCCTCCTGCCTTGCCAATGTTGCAGGCATGTAGCCAGGCTTAAGAAAGCCAGCTGTAAAGCCATGACACATCTGTGCATATAGGATCATGCTGCAGTCAGGGATGGTCAGAGCAGAATATTCATCAATCACAGACCATTTCCATCAGCTTCTTGGGGTCACCAACAATGATCTGAGAGAAGGAGCAGCAGACACCACTTTATACAAGTGTTATTCCATGTGGGCATTTACTACCTTATTCTACCTGCTTTTTTTCTCATGTCAAAGCCAAGGCAAAACTAAGAATGAGCCCTTTGATTTCTTTAGGACCCTTTGGCCCTCATAGCACTAGATACGCCTGCAGCAATCTTCTGGCTTTGAATCCAAGTACCAGTGGGAATACTGAAGGTAAATCAAGGACACCTATGTTCCTGTGCTGTTCATAGCCTGCAGAAGCTGCTTTTCTTGGCGCTCATCACCTTGAAAGAGAACATTTTGCATTTTGCTGCAAACTGATCCACAGAAAGAAAATATCCACACATCAAAATCTGATTTTATATGCTAGCCTTTTTGCTAGTAAAGAAAAGCAAAAGCATAATCATTGGGGATAATGCCACATTTACAATAAATATTTGGTACAGAGCAAAGCATATATAGTCTTTCCCAGAAGGCAGCAGCAGCTTTCATATTTATTGAGCATAATCTACCCTTTGCATTATCCTGTTTGAATTCTACCACGCCAATCATAACTCTAATCATATCTTAAGCAATTACCTCCAAGATTTCCTTTCCTGCCAGTTTCTGATTTATTGCTAACTGGTAGATGTTCATGGAAAGGCCTTTTACTTCTTTCCCCATAATCATCAATACACTTAACCTATTCAAAACATGACCAAGAAATCAAAATCTTACTGAGTAAACTAAGAATTTATACTTGTGAATGACGTCTTTATACACAGGAAAAAAAAAACCTATGAAGTACAATTTAAAGCACAAATGGCACTGCAGAAGACAAAAAGGATACTTCACCTTTCTGTTGATGTCTATGCTAGCATAGATACGTGTTGCAAATTTAGCTGGTACTGGTCGTGCTTCACTAGATCTGGTGGGAATTTTGGATCATGCAAAACCTTTGTTAACATATTAGACCTTGGGTTGATTAGACCAATTGTAATTGATGTGTAGTTAGGTCATAATGAGATTGACTTTGTCGGACCTACATTGATAATGATGGAGAAGCAGAGCAAATGTTATCGCTGCAGACCAAGGCTGAAAAACCATTCTGACTTCTGTTAGTTTAAAATTTATGCCTCTGCAGTACAGAAAACTGTTAACATAATTTTAAGATGGTTTTCTTGGCATACATGGATCTGGCTTTCACTGCACTGTAAAAAGCAGCAGACACCTCCCTCACTCTCTCCTCCTCCCTCTGTGCAGCGTATGGCTCTGGAATCCAAACTGCCACAGATCCAAGTGTTGCCCAGGCTGTTATCTGCTATGGGCCAAATGAAAATTCATTACTCAGATACTCCTGCATGCTGGAGCTCTGGTTGCTGTCTAAGTCTCTGTGTTGTGGCTGAGAACCATCTGGAGTAAATCAAATGAAATAAAACCTCTATTAACTGAACCTTAAACATCCAGAGCTCGCCATTATCACGGTCAAACTCCCTGACATTGCAAAAATGTCTTTGCTTGGTACAAATCTCTGTTTCCCACGTTTCTTCAGCATTGTCGTTGCTGCTCAGGAAATCAAGACTGAGATGGTTGCCTGCATCCTGAAGTATTTTGAACCACATTGTTATGTAGCACAATTGTGGAAGCTGACCAAGGCCAAGCCACTGACAGGATTGAAGTCCAGCTACAAACCAAATCCATAAATACAGAGAGCATCCCTGAGCACAGCAGTCTTGTTAGCACCACTTTAAAAAAAAAAATACTTGATTGTAGAGCAACTGAGATATTTGCAAATGAGGAATTGTGGGAAGCTACTATCCAAGGAACTTTTCAGTGGAACAAAATGGGGTTGTTCAGTCAGGAGAAAATGCAGACATTTAAGAAAAAAACCACACAAACCATGAATCAGTCTGTTACATGATACAAAAACATATAACAGACCTGGTGTTGTGATGCAAACTCTCTCTGAAAGTCCTTCCTCCCCACAGTCTCTGCAAGCAACCACCTTGAGACTTTGTTGTTGTTGTTGTTTTAACCTTAGAGACTGTGCATTAAATTGTTTTAAATGTACTTTGCAAGTGCATAGGCAAATATAGTAATTACATTGGAAAGAGGGTCATTTTCCAGAGGGAGACTGTGGAAATAATACAATGTTAAGATATTTCTACTTGCCCTACATGAACAGCAACACATGTATAGAAAGAGAGAAAGCTATAGTAACAGATTGAAGAACAGCAAACTGAACGAGTCAGTAATTCTTCTTGTCTCTAATTCCTGAGAGGCTGTGTAAAATAAAGCTGTATAAAAAAATGTTGCATGGATTTAATTTCATTATTTGCTAAATTAACATCCTTCCAACATCTGCTCTATTCTAAAGCATGATTTGCTTTGCTTATCACAGCCTTCTGTGCAAATACATATATACACATACAAACGAAAATTGTTGCCCTTTTTAAAAAGACTTTGCACCAATTCAATCTACAGAGGAATTAGGAGCATCCAAGTAAGTTTCCCACTCCTGCATAACGTGGCCGGGACCCTGGTGGCATTCTCTACAAAAGCTAATATCATCTCAAAATGCAATCAGAGTAATTGCAAACCCCGCGAATGTAATTAAATAAAGAAGTGGGGGGGTGGAATCCCTGTAACCTTGGAGGGCTGGCTGGAATCCGGAGCGGAATGTGCTCGCTCCAAACTCGCTGCCCACCCCACTCACATCCCGCGCCCTGGGTGAGAAATCGCCGAGAATGAACAGGACACGGCTGGGTGTAAAAACACCTTTGGGCTGAGAATTTTAGCTCTCTCCAAATTCCTGCAAGGAACTCCGCGAGTTTGGCAGCAGTCGGCTCTGAGCTCAGCCCCATCCTGTCTGGCCAAGGGCGGCGGGCGCGACACGAGGGAGTGTGGGGAGTGCAGTATGGGGGACGCCGGGGCCACGGGAGCGGCTGAGCTGGAACTGCCGCTCTCTGAGCATAAGGCTGAGTCCCATCGAAAGCATCTCTCGTACCACCGTGCAGAACCAAACCCAGTCCCAAAAAATGCTTTACCAGATTCACTGCGTGAATCAGTCCTTCGCCTTCAGTCTGTTTCAGCATTTCTCTGGGGGAAAAAAAGTGTATACATATATATATATATACACACACACACATATATACATATACACACGTACACATATATATATACACACACATATATATACGAAATTGATGAAGATTTACGTTTTCTTTAAAGAAATGGTGTTTGAGAAGTAAAGAAATGAGCCAGGGTCGGCCACTCTTACAATCAATTTGCACCAAATTTAAGCCTGTTGCTTAAAAGTTATTGATTGATTGATTATATCAGTCTGGATAATCAAAAAGAGATGGGCAGGTACGGGAGAGAAACCATATATTGCAAAGCTGCAATCATCTAGGGGACTCGAAATAGATCTGGACAATAAAGACGGGGAGCTAAGCGGGGAAAAAAAAACCTGACAGCAGATAATTGTAATTTGAGAATTGCGTCAAGCGTGAGACATCTCCACACTGTGAATGTAGGGCATAAATAATAGGGGAGTTACAGGAGCTCCCTTTGACTATGGGATAATTCAGAAAATGTTCCATCTTACACCCTCCTTGTATTTCCTAGATGAGTGCAGCGAAGCAGGCAAAGCACCGAAAACGAATAAATAGGAAAATTGGCAACTAAAAGTAAAAAAGGTGTATCAAACCAAGCTCAGCGACTTGTTCCTACTGGGAGATGGACATGGGTAGGCAATCTCTGGGAATAATTGGGTGCTCTAGGCTAAGTCAATGCAGGAGCTTTTAGTTTATAACACTCCACACGTTATTTTCTGTGCTGGGTGAATCATTTTGATGTATTCATAACCCAGAGAAGCAGGAAGCTGTGTGCGATAATTAAAATTCATTTCAACGAGTTCGATGGAAACCGTTTGCAAACGGAATGACAGAGCCTGGGAAGAAGCTTTGAGGTCTTAGACACTAATTTTTATCCCTTTCTTTCCCACTCTCTCTCTTTTTTTTCCCCAAGTAAATAAATAAATAAATAAATAAAGTAATTGATCTCCAAAACCCCGGACAGTTGGTGCCGGTGCCGCCCGCCCGCGGGCGCTGCTTGCAGGGAACGCGACCCCTTACGGGGCGGCGGCTTAGAACCGGCTGGTCCTCATATCTGCCCTTGTCTTGGGCCAAACGCTAAGGTATTTTGCCTACGTTATTTTTTTCCATGTTGGGTTCAAGGTGTCCTGTGATGATTTCGAGAGGCATGGAGCTAGCAGGTGCTATGGGGCTCACGCCTCGAGGCCCGATCCTGCGCCCCGGCGAGCAGCGCCGCTTGCTCTGGCTTCGACGGAAGAGGGGTCCGGCCCTCGTCTCCAGGACAGTGTGGGAACTTCTAGGATCCAGGGTCTCCCGAAGGACCCCTTGTCACTGCTCGTGGCAATCAGCACTCCCAGAGCCCCACTCTTAGTGGCAGCAGCGATGGGCGGTGTATCGCCTTCGAAAACCAAGTCTCTATCTGAGCCTCTTGATCGCGAGTTTTCTGCGTATAAATACAACCTCTGTGATTGTGCTTTCCTCCCTCCAAGCTTTCCCATGTGTTTATTTAAAACGTTATTGCCTCGGGGGAAAAAAGAAAAAAAAAAAAAAAGGGTAAAAAAAAGGGGGGGGAAGTCGTTTTCGATCCTTAAGGGCAAAACTGTTAACTGCTTTGAGCAGGAAAACATCTGATCTCTCACAACTATCTTCTGCCTCTTGCCAAACAGAATAAATATCTGATCGTAAATTAAATACCTGCGCAGAGGGAGAGAACAACCCTCGGCGGGTGGGAAAGGAGACTCGTATTATGCAATAATCACGGTTCACTGTACACTCACTGTCTTAACGAGTGGATGACACCGGTGCGATAAATAGGAACCATTGTCGGGTGACACAGAGGACAATTATAACGCGTGATTGCACTTACTGCCCATTTCCCGCACCGAATATAGTGCTACTTTGCTTCATCACATCCACCTTCCCCGCGCACCCGGAGCCGGGGCTCCGCGGGCTCCGCGGGCTCCGCGTCCTACCGAAAGGAGCAGGCACGCTCCGCCCAGATGCCGAGTGAAGCCTTCCCGGGACCGTGGGACATATAGGTACCCCCAGAGAGTGGTTAAAGAACGCTCCGGCGAAGAGTAACCCCGCAAGCCTCCCAGGCGCTAGCTCGGGAGCTAACAACCATCATCCAAAACGGCTTCAGAAACAGAGTTCAAAAGACTCATGAAGTGGATCCAGATCGAAATGTCTGTAACCGGACCTGATCTCTCAGAATCCCTGATATTCAGCTCGTTTTAATGCCTTTCTAGCGTCTGGAGATAAACGCATAATATCTGTCATTTCAGCGCCTTTCTCTTCGCTCCAAGTCTCATCTGGAGCAAGGCAACGAGACAGGAGTTTCCCAAACTCCGGTACATCAAATATTACCTTCGTATACCCTTTATTTCGGGGCCAAACTCAGACTTGATGCACACTTCGATTCCATTTTCCTGTCATTCTTTCTTGTTGAATCGAGAGCCTTTGCCTTTCTTTAGAAAACAGTTTATTAACCAAATTGATCATAAATCCGGGAGAAATGCTTGTGAGGTTGTCCCTCCCGGAGGAAAAACTCACTTCCCACTGCCCGCGGCTGTTTTGTCTCCGCGAGCACCGAGCTGGTGTTTTGGGGATACGGGACATCGTTCGTGTAGTGATCCAAATGGGCACCGCGCCCTGCTTTACACCGATAAGGGAGAGAGGGATGGAGAAATTGGGCAGTCCCTCCCAATTCACCAGCACCAGCTATCATTGACTAATGATGCTATAGCATCTGGTGATGAGGATGCTGCCCACGACCCGATGGATACAGGAGCAAGGATGCTGTGGCATCCCAGGATGGGAAGGAGAGGCGAAGGTGGGTCGAGGGACAGTCTGGAGCCCTAGGAGGGGGAGAAGGGGAGGTGGAAGGCGGAGCTGGCCGGGGCGGCCCGTAGCTGCTGCTGCTGCTGCTGCTGGAGCCGGTCAAACTGCACAGCCACTTCCCCCAGGAGCTTCCCTTTCATCTACCCGCTCCTGGCGCCTGCAAAACAGCCTCAGTTTGTCTGCAACGTCTCTCCTCCCCCTGTGCTCCCTCCCTCCCAGTCCCACTCCAGCTGAGAGCCCCAGGACTGAGGAGCTCAGAGCCCGCCCCGGCTCACGAAGACTGATGCTGCCGGAGGCGCAGGGTAGAAGGGCTGAGGGACACAACGGGTTAGAGACTTTCAGGGCATCCTTGTGATAGGACCGTGCTCAGTGCGGCGGTTTCTGAAGGCGGCTAGGAGTCGGGGGCAAGCGAACTGCAGCTGGGAAACAGCCCGAGGGAGAGGGCGTCCCGAGAGCTGGGCGGCCTCCCCAGGAACAGGGTATCACCGGGGACACAGTGGGTAGCCCGACGCAGGGATGAATCCCCTGTCTGCTGTCGATTCCCCGGGTCAGTAAAACTCTCTGCTGGTCTGGCAGGTTGGCCACTCCGAGATCATGGGTATGGGGAGAAACCTTATTCCTATCAGTTTTTCCAAACCCCATCTCGGCAAGGTTTCCTCCTGGCATTCAATACCGTGTGCAGCTTCTATTAACGGACAGTAGGAGGGTAGAGATAAACCTCCAAGTTCAGACTTCAGACAGAAAATGTTTTAACTTCACCGTGGACTGACACTGAAGATTGCAAATACCATGAGCAAATCCTGACATGCTTTGCTGTCCCTGGTCCCACTGTGGCACCCAAAAACCTTGGCTGGATGAACCAAGTTCTGCTATGTGCTTCATAGTGCTGAGGGAAGCTTGCCCCTTGGTCCCTGCCCTTGATCCTCCAGCCTCTGAAAAGATGGCAGTGCAGACAAGTTTCTCCAAGACTGCAGGGACAGCTTGTAAGCTTGCATACCTAGGCCAAAGCCGGGAACCTGGGGAGAGAACCTGCACCCAAGAAGGGATCTGTGTCACCATGACCTGCCCTCCTGTGAGCTCTCCTTCCCCAAGTGCCCTTCCATTGGGCATTGACTTTGGGAAAGCAGTATAATTACCTGTAGCATTTTAAGCAACCCCACAATGGCTTTCTATGGGCAGTGCATTGTTCTTGACACACATGCATTGTTCCTGGTGTACATCAATTCTCATTTACTTGTCACGGTGCAGGAAGCATGGAGAAGGGGAAGGAAAGGAAGGAGGGGAGAAGAGGGACAAGCTCAACCCTATTGCATCAGCAGAGTTTGTAAGGCCTGGGCTGGCTGAGTGCAGTCCTGTGTCTCTCTGCAAGCTTCTTCCAGTAGAGAGATGAGCTCTGTAGGGAAGCAGAAGTGACAAGTTTGGAACATGAAGAACTGCTGGAGAGACATCACCTTGTGTGAGCAACTATTCTTTTTCACCCCTGTAGAAAAACCTTAAACAAGGCTTTGTTGCCTGAAATGTTGTAGGCTGCCTTGGCTAGGTTAGTTGGACTGAGGCAGCGAGAGACATCACTTGTCCTTGCAGGTCTTGCTCACCTTTAATCCTTAACCCAATAAGTAACACTGTTAGCAATAAGTAACGAGTGCGCAAACCCTACCATTAGTCCCACTGATGAGTGGGGTTTTGTAACACAGATTCTTGTACATGTACTCCCACACTCCTTCCCACACAGTCATCATATGCCCCGGTCCCAATTTGCCATCTGTGGCACCAAGCCAATTGTTATCAGGGCTAGGACAGAACAGGTACTTGTTGGCTGACTTGGGGGTTGGGGAGGAGAAGACAATGTAGGGGATGTGTGCTTGGATGATCAGGGATGTAAGGACTCAAGGGTGTGTGGACATTTTTGGATCCAGTGCAGCACGCCCAACGCAGCCCCATCTGCAAGTTGCTTTCTGGCCTAACCAGGTCTTTTCCAATCTTTTCAGTTCTGCGGCTCTGTGAAAGAAAATCCACACAACACTCATTCCATTCCCAAAAAACAGCTCCCAAACTGCCCTCCAGGAAAAAAGCATAATCACACAGGTTGTGGAGAGAGTTGGAAGTCATGATTTGTGTTATCTGGACTGGAGACTTCAAAGGCTGTTGCAAGCCTGGCAGCTAAGCAGGGAGTCCGAACTAAGCATAAGATGAACTAGTGAAATCTGCATGTTTTGCGGAAGGAATATAACAAAAAACTGCACAGTTAACCAAGTCCTGCAGTCATTCAGGACTGAACCCACATCTTTGCCTGAGCCACCTCTGGAGTCAGATCTTGGGCCAAGGAGCTGCCCCACACAGCCGCAGACCTTGACAGACATATTGCCACCTTCACAAGTTATTTCACTTTTTTAAAGGCTCAGATAGAAATTATAACACCAAAACAGCTCTCAAACTCCACATTTCCTGGACATTAAAAAAGAAAAACAACAAAACCCAGGAGGTTATGGACACTGCATGAAATAATGCCTAGTGTAAGATTAAAATAATTACGAGAAGAACAATATACATTTGCTTTTATCCGCAAGGTAATTAGAAACTCTTTTTAAAGGATACTCTTTATTCATACCGCTGGTAGGAAGTCAAGAAGTGAGAGAATCGCTTTCATAGCCCTGGTTTGATATGCCTCTTAATTAAGGGCTGCCTGCCCATAATTTATTAAAGCTCATCTATTCATCACGTGTGTAATTGACACTGGCAAAAAATAATAATTACAGATCTAACCTCTGCAAAGTGTTTTTGCCTGACTTAAGTTCTACTGCTGTTGGAATGCAAATAACAACAACCAAAAAAAGCCCTTTTCTGATGAAAAATGAGCTGCGCCCAACAGGCGACTACGTTTCTCGGTGGGAGAGTTTCTCCGAGTTAGAGTCCTGCATCCCTCCCCTCTTGACCCCTTGCCCTCTGCAAAGCACCTAGTTTCAAGGGACCCGGTAGAGAGCCGGGCAGACCCCTGTCCGGGGTGAGCCGGCGGGGCCAGCGGCGCAGGGGAACGGCACTGCCCAACGGAGGGGCAGGGGTGCGACCGGGGGATGCGGGGTGGGAGGCGGGAGGAGCCGGGCCGGCGGCGAGAGGAGGCAGAGCCGCGATCTTCTAAAGTTTCCTCTTCGCCTAATCATCAACCTTAATTACCCGGCGGCTTTTTTTCTTGCTTTGGTATGATTATAGCTCTGGACGGCTCCTTAATAGCACAGCTCCGCTGGCTGCCCGTGTCATTAACTCCTAATTCATTTCGGAGGGGATGGGGGGAGGGGGAACACCCCAAACAAAATAAGCCCCGGGAAAAAAAAAGGTTCCAAAAAGAAGAAGGAGAGCGGCTGGTGGCCGCCCTCCCGCCCTCCCGCCCCGAGCCAATGGCGTGACTCACACCGCGACGTCAGGCTCCGGCGCGGCCTCTGATTGGTCGGCGGGGCGTTTACTCCACTTCCCAAAGGAGGAAAGAGCCGGGAGCCCCCAGAGGGGGGAAAAAAGGGGGGCGGCCCTGCAGCGCCTCACTCGCGCAGTCCCCGCGCAGGGCCGGGCAGAGGCGCAGCGCAGCTCAGCTCCCCGGGCGGCCCCGCTCCAGCCTCCCTCCGCATCCGCCATGGCTTCTCCTTCCAAAGCGAAGGAGGTTTTCTCCTCCGACGAGGAGGGCCCGGCGGCCAGCGCCGAGGAGCACCACAAAGTCAAGGTGTCCAGCTTGCCGTTCAGCGTGGAAGCCCTCATGTCCGACAAGAAACCCCCCAAAGAGCTGCCGCTGGCCGCGGCTGGGAGCAGCGCCGACGGGGCGGCGGTGGGCACTTCCAGGAACCTGATGTTGCCGGGCCACGGCTCCCGGGACGCTCATAGCCCGCCTGGGGCACTTACAAAAACCTTCGATACCGCTTCGGTCAAATCGGAGAACTCGGAGGACGGCACGTCCTGGATCCAAGAAGCCGGGAGATATTCCCCTCCGCCAAGTGAGTGGCCGGGGAAGCGAAGGCAGAGGGCTGCGCGGGTCCGTGCGGGAGCCGATGGGTAGCCAGGGCGGGCGAGTGGGCATCGCTGCGGCCCCGGGCCCCCGACCTCCCAGCTGCGCTGTTCCCTGTCGTCGTGGTGCACAGGGGCATTCTCTATGTATACTTATATATTATATTTTATATATGTGTGGGATTCTTATGTATGTTACATATTTCTCGATATATATATTGTATTTGCAGAGTTAGAAAGTTATACTGTTATATTTGTAGATATATTTATATACCTGCGTATATAAATATATAATGCTTCTAAAAACCTAGAAAGCTCGGGAGCTACTTCAGACTTGCTCATTTTCCCGACACACGCTGTCACTTTGTCCATTTAGGTTATCACTTTGAAGCGAGAACTGGAAATTATCTGTTTCCTTCCCCGCTCAAGTTGCAAAGCGATTTCTTACATTCGGTGACTGTCCCTTCCAGCCTTGCGCGCTGTCTGCGCGCTGACTCCCGCCACGATCTCTCCTGGCATGGTGTTTGTGTATCTCTCCTTCGTTGCAAGCAGCCCGTCGAAGTCTTCTGAACTGTGCCTGACATCTTTAGCCTCTGCTGTCTATCCCGAACCTATCCCTACCACCTTGGGGGAGATGTGATTCGAAAGTAGCAGGTCACTTTTTAAACGCTTGCTGTTTGAGTCGGGCTGTCATGTCTGCGCTGAATTGCATTTTGCTTTCTGAGAGATCCCTTTAAAAGAGAAGGAGAAAAAAAAGTTGCTTTGGAGAAAAAAAAAAAAAGAAAAAGAAAAAAAAGAAAGGAAAGGGAAAATTCTCAAAACTATCTTTTGGAAAAGGTGAAAAACGTATCTCGGCATTTGCTAGGTTTCTTTCTTCCCCTTACCGGCTGTACACCTGTACGCGCAGATCGATCTGTGCTCCTCCACGCATCGCTCACTTGCTTGGTGTAAATGAAATGCTCTGCTTCATTTGAGTGCTTCATTTGACTTGAGAAAGGCGAACTATTGAGCAGGACAGTCTCGCAGAATTTGCTCCTATAACCCAATATTGTAAGCAGGAAGTTCAGTTCTATTACAGCTTCTATGATTTTGGGTTTTTTTAAAAAGATTGGGGAGATATTTTTAGTTGACTGGTTTTTGGTTTGGTTTGTTGGGGGGGTTTTGTGTATGTGTTGGTTTGGGGGTGGTTTTTTTTGTTTGTTTGTTTTGTTTTGTTTAGGGGTTGTTTGGGCTTGGGGTTTGTTTGGGGTTTTTGGTTGGTGGGTTTTTTTTCTTTTGGACAATCACTTCAATTTGGCTTTCAGCCGCTTCCTTTCCTTTGTGATAACCCCAAAATAACTTGATTTCCAACGTGTTGAGAGAGGGCCTGCCAGGAAAGCAGCCGTCCACTGCAGCGCAGTCCCGATTCCCGGTTTGTGTTAAGTACGCTGGAAAAGCGTGAAAAGAAGTGTGTGCTCCTACGCGGATCCACTTCTCTAAAACTGCCCTAAACCACGGGTTTAGACGCGGCCTAATTTTATTCCTGTACATATTTTTTTCCCCCTCTTCGAATTTCTTTGTTAAAATCCGTGGTTCCGAAGATCTGTAGAATAGCTCTGTAAAGAACTTCAGTAGCTAGGAGTTTAGGTCCTGGGATTTTAGTGAGATTTGGTGTGAGGGAAAATGATCATTAGGGAGGAGAGGATCCGTCGGCCTCTATCACCTTCCCGGTTTCCCACCTCCTGGCTTCAGATCCCCTCCGAGCCAGTGTGACAGCAAGAGACAACCACCAGGGATGCCGCAGGAAGCCCATCTATTGGCTCAGGGGTTCGGCTCTAGGAACTCCTCGATTTATTGTTTTTAATATTACAAGTAGGATGAGCTGGATAAAGAGATGCCACAGTTAGAGTTTTGAGCAAGACAAAGAGGGAACGGCCTGTAAGTGATTTATTTTTTTTTTTTTTTTTCACATTGGCCAGAAAACAGAGATTAGACAGAAATGGGGAAAAAGAGTATCCAGTGAAACTGCTAAGGCAAGTGCTTGAGGACTGGGACGGGGTAAAGACAGTGACAGGGGATGCAGTGGCAACGGCTCTTACTTACCGGAGTTGGGCAGCCACTTGGAGCACGGTGAAGGAAGGCTATGAGTACTTGGGCGTACTCCGAGGGAAAATATTTGTCCAGGATTTAACTTAAATGCATGGCTCTGCGGTTTCCCCCGTGCCTAGCAGAAGTCGGCCCGAGTCCGGCTAACCCAAAAGCTGGGGAAGGTGTTGGGACAGGGGGTGATTCCTAGAGCCATGGTTCCTCTGTGAACTCCTTCTCTCCTGTGAGTACACCCCCTTTAGCTGGATCTTTGGGGACCTTCACTTGGAGAACAGAAACGGGTCATGTTTAAAAAGAGAGAGTGGAATATCGGTGTGACTGGTAGTGAATCTGGGGTTGATTTAGTGCAGGTTTAATTTAGTGCCAGTTTAATTTAGTGTAGATTTAACTTAGTGCAATTTTAGGAGTAAACCTCCTGTCATGATGACACCTTAATTATTAAAACTCCCTTGTGTGATCATAAGATGGCAGTTGACAAGTTGTTTTCTAAGAGGGCTTTTTCACTGTCAGTTCCTTTCAGTTTTCCACTATAGGTGTTTTCCTCCTGCTCTTTCTGAATTTCTGCACACTTACCTAGTGAGATTTTTTTTTTTAATGCATAAAATGCACTTACTAAACATCTTCATGCTCCAGATTATTTTTAAAAGAAATAAATAAAGAGGAAAGAGAAAGGGGTTTAAAAACCCTAACAAGTGTTTGAACACTTGAACCAGACACTACAGCATGTATAAAATTTAGCAACCTCTTAAGAGCAGCCTGTGTGTCATTTTCTATATCAAGCTGGGGAGCCACGGTGACTTGTCCTATGCCCAGGAGTGATTTGAAACACAACCAGATTGCTAAGTACTTGAAGTCAGCAGCAGGCTTTTTAATCATTCTTTAGATTGCAAAATTACTAGTGAAATGTAACATGAATCTAAAGACAAGTGGGCAGTGTGCCATTCCAGGCACCTGACAAGGGAGGCAAGGCAACACAGAAGATAGTGGATTTTATGACTTTCATTGGCCACATATGCTGAAGCTATGTGTCATGGGCTGTTTTTTTTGTTTGTTTGTTCTTTTTAATTGGCAAATATCGTAACACCTAAAGCTTTAATGAAAAATACACTTGTCGATAAACAGACTTGTTGATAAACAGATACTTGGAAAGCTATTAACCCGGGGCGGGGGGGGGTGTGTGTGGAATTGCTCTTTAAGAAATAGCAAGAAAAATGGGCAGTTATCTAAGCCACAGAACTTACCAGACCCACTCCTTCAGGTGTCAGGGGAAAAAAAAAGAGAGAGAGATGACTTGTTGCTCTTGTTGGAGAAATCTTGGAGTAAGCCTGGGCTGGGCTTGTTTCTTACACCATTGCCCTTTGTGAGTCTCCTGTTTATCGTATACATTTGTCCTGTGCTTTGCTGGACTTACTCCTCCAGTTCTGTACCTACTGAGACAGCAGTGTTGTGTGCTCTAAACTCTTGTGATGGAACTCCTAAAGTGATCAGCTGTGTGTATATCTGCAAATCTTTTGTGGCCCATTTGCTTACAAGCTGTCTTTTTTAAAACACTGAGGCAAAATTTCACTTTGTGGGACATCTGCTGAATTCCTGTGAACGTAAGTTTGGACATAAAAAGAATTCCAGAGTCACTTGCAGAAAGATCCCCTGTTTAGAGTGCATCACCTGTCCGGATGTACCCTTCACATATCCCTCCCTTCTTGTCCAAGTCCTCTTAAGTGCAGCATCTCTTCAGAGCACCCAGGTCTCCCTGCTTTTGTGATAACTGGCCTTTCCCTTCCTTGCAGGACACCTGAGCCCCACTGCCTGCACCCTGAGGAAGCACAAGACGAATAGGAAGCCCCGAACCCCATTCACCACTTCCCAGCTGCTGGCCCTGGAGCGCAAGTTCCGCCAGAAGCAGTATCTGTCCATCGCCGAGAGAGCAGAGTTCTCCAGCTCCCTCAACCTCACAGAGACCCAGGTCAAAATCTGGTTCCAGAATCGGAGGGCCAAGGCCAAGAGACTGCAGGAGGCTGAGCTAGAGAAGCTCAAAATGGCAGCAAAGCCCATGTTGCCATCGGGGTTCAGTCTCCCTTTCCCCATCAACTCTCCCATTCAGGCTGCCTCGCTGTATGGAACATCCTACCCTTTTCACAGACCTGTGCTTCCTATCCCACCTGTTGGACTCTATGCTACTCCTGTTGGATATAGCATGTACCACTTATCCTAAGAAGATAAGAAACACAAACTGACAGTGAGACAGACTTCCTGGTGGATCATGTCCAACCTGGAGAAGGCAGTACCCCAACCAGTATTGGTCATTCTTTCTGCACACTTCTCTCTGCCATCCTGAGTGTACAGGAGTTTGCACTAGCAGAGCAAGGCATCCTGTATGCTACTGGTTGGGTGTCTCCTGAGAGTGCTCTGAGCACTCAGAGTCTGACCCTCAAAGAAAAAAAAAATAAAATTAAAAAAAAAAAAAAAGGAAAAAAAAATTAAAAACAACCCCCGAAAAATAGGGGGGGTGGGGAGGGGGAGGGGAGGAAAGAAAAAAAAAACATTTGAGCAATGTAGGGGTTTTATACAGTGCACATAAAAATAAATTAAAAAGGACAGGTGAAAAAGCAGTCTCATCTTCTGCAGGCAAAGATTTCCTGACACCTTCCTGATGGGGCCCAACACATATTTAAAGAGGAGTGCATGCCCTAAATAAACCTACACCCTAAGTTGCTGTCACTTAATATAGGGCAAAGGGGGGGTGGGGGGGTGGAGGTGGGAAATAAAAAACTATAATCAAGGATTTGTTGTTTAGGGTTCTTTTAAAGAAAGCAAAGCCCTTACCCAGAAACACTATGTAAATAGAAACTAGACCCAGTAGAGTCTGAGTGAAGTTTAGAACCAGCAAATTCCTGCATTTCTGGGGATTGGGAATATTTTTTTACATCCCAGTCTTTGACAGATATTTGCAACGAGATGAGTATCAGGGACCCTAAATGCAGAAGACAGATATATCCACCATTGGCTCCTGTAGTGCCTTTGTCTGTATAAATAGCTTCAGCGGTTTGTAAAGCACTGTGAGGGGAGGTAAAGTGCAAGGGAGGGTTGTTAGGCAGTCTAGTCTTTGTCTCTTCCGATTGGCATGCTTAGAAATTTTTGGCTACAGTCAGGTAATCTTGGCTCTTCGATGCTCTTTGAAAACCAGGAGAGAGGGAAGGAAGCTTTCTGGTGGAAGAAGTTGTGGGTTGTTTCCACAGTGGTGGTGAGCAAAGGATTGTTCAACACTTCTGGGGGATGTTTGGGATTTTTTTGTTAGTATTTGCAACAGTTTGTATTAAATGGAAGAAACCCCACCCCAAGTCTTCCTCTCATTCCCATGCTAAGGATGCCAATGTAAGTGACTCATGCTTCAAACCCTTCTTAAGAGAGATGCAGGTATTACAAAAATACCAACTCTACTCCTAGGACAGTGGGCTGCCAAGAGACTGCACAACCTGCCTGTCCCTGTGGGAGCTCCCCGAGCACTGGCAGGATCTTCCCCAGGCTTCTCCTTGTAACTCTTGTATTATGTGTATTACTCCTACTAAACTTTGAGAACATTACTGCAAAGGCTGTGGAGCACTGAAGGCAGAGCTTCTCCTGGATTTATTTTCTTAGCATGTTGTTATGGAAGAAAAGGAAATCTTAAAAAAAAGAATAAAGAAAGAAACAAAGGCATTAAAAAAAAAAACAACACAGGGAAAAAAAATCCAAGAAGTTTTGCTGGTTTTGGGTTGTTTTCAGCCAGGCACTCTCACTGCCTGGGACCCACTGTAGATGAACCTCTCTTCTCTCTTCCCCTCAGCCCCAATCTTCCATCACAGGAAAGTCCCTTTGAAAGGGATGCCTTGTACAATTTTATATATTTTATTGAAGATTTATTATTTCTTATCTCTTATTTCAAATTAAATTTAAAAAAAGAAAAAAACGTGTTTAATCGCGTGTGGGTCTGTGAGAAGTCATTTCTCTCTGTGTGCGTTTTGCACCGCTGGGTCAAGTTCAAAGGAATGTTTGGGTTGCCTTTATGATTATTTCCCCTTTCTGAGTCTGAATTAAAGCCAAATTTGCAGCACATGAAGGTGAATTGCAAGTCAACAATTCTATATCGAAAGCCAAACCTTTTATGAGGTTTCCTTGTTTTTAACTGCTGCTTTTAGGCGCCTCTGTTCTTTACATCATACTCCAGTGGTGTTTCCATCACTTTTCTTAGCTCGTGTGTCTTTCTCTTTTGCTCAGGACTTTCCCTCCAACTCGCCTTTCTGTTGACTTCAAATCTGTCATTTAGTGGTACAGTAGCTGGAAGTGATTTTGTGTAGCTAGGACCTGGCAAGGACCCTGCAACACTTCACTGCAGTTGCTCTTATGCACTGCCAGCACTGTCACACTGTTTTTGGGGCATCCTCATTTGAGGATGTGTTGCTGTGCTGCCCGGAGAGCAGATGTTAGACCACCTGCCCCTGGCATTTCTGGCGAGTGGGGCTCGAGTTCGCTCAGATAAGAGGAATATCCGAGAGATCAGAGCTACTTTGTCGTGTCACACCCAAATCCCATGCAGGCCCAATGTAGATTTTTGTTTCAGGAGACTTATTTGGATCAGGAGTGACCTCTGGAATCCCAGCTGGAGGTGTGTTTACTTGTCAAAACAACCGGGCGATTTGACTCTCCGCCGCTCGGAGCAGAGCTCTAGCTTTTTCCCTGCTCGTCCCAGCCTCGCAGTTCTTCCAAAGGCAGATCGCTCTATCCGCACACTCCGGTGGGCAGCACCTCTGCAGCTCTTCCCTGCGGGCAGAGCCTGGGGACTGCAGCTCGCCTCTCACCGCGCCCGCCTGCCTCTGTGCGGGCCGTCTAGGCGGGACCGGGCACCCCCACCGGCTCTAGTTGGGCAAACAGGAAAAGGGCTGGGAGGAACACATTGCCCGAACTGGACTGAGAGGAGAGGGCTGCGGGCTGGGCTGGAAGCTGGGGGAGCTCCAAGTATCGTGGATCCTGCCCTGCTCACCCGCCTTCCGACTGTGAAAAAACTTCCCTGTTAACCTCGGTTCTCAACTGCAGGGAACAAAGCTGAGGGAACCTAATCTCCATGCAGACTTTTCAAATTAGCATTTACTGCCGCATAAAAACCGGATGGAACTGCCCCTTCCAAGGGCTCCCTCTTTCTCAAGCGTTTTCCCCCTAACTCCAGGGCAGAATGAAGCCCCCCTCGCCCCAGTCCTTCCCCGCCCGATTGTCCCGAGTGCTTTCTTAGCTGGGCTGGGACGGTTATAAATAAACCAGCGGCATTTTTTAACCTTCGGTATAAATCAGCTGTGTCAGGGATTACAGCTAAATCTTTTCGCTGGAAATTCTTTGAGCGCAGGAGCTTTGTGTGTGTTATGATAGATCCTTAAATGGATACAGATTTATTGCAGAACGCAGGGGTGTTGAAGGAAAAGCTTCCAAATCTCGGTTACAACCTCTGCTCTGGGAAAGGCAGGACGGATCCATGACACCTTCCCCGAGCTTGCGGATGGCATGACAATTCACCCTGCGCCCATTATTAACTTGTTCCAATTAAAGCCTTCAGAAAGGCCGAGTTAATTGAGTATTATATTTTATTAGGAGGGAGGTGTCAAGCTTTACTCATGAGACTTCATCATCGGCCTAATGGGAGCTGCCCCGCAGGCAGATCTGTAACTGAATAAATTACAGCAAGACAGGGAAATCAGAATGCTACCATTAAAAGCGATGCACTTACTGAAATTCCTCCTCCACTTTCGCAAGAAGCTGTGGAGGTGTAGCTTTAATTAGTTATTTTAATGCAAAGTTAAATTGTTCCCAAAGTATTTTCTGACACAAAGCAGATGCGATGATTAGAAGTTGAGTGAGACTGAAAGCAGTTGGCATCTGTTCCAGGTACATCTATATATTTTAATTTTTCAATAGAAAGTGAAAAATAATTAGCGCAATAAATAATAAACATTAGAAACAACCCGATAAATTATCCCGATCCTTAGAATCCCGACTTGCTGAACGGCGGCTCAGGCCAGCCGGGCTCCGAGCAGCTCTCTCGGGACTTTAATTCACGAGGTATGGATTTGTTGACATAAACAGTTAGGAATGGGCTTTCTGACTCGCTATGGCCAAACGTTCATTACCTAAAGCCACGGGCGCTCGGAGCCTGCATTTCATATTGTCACGTTGCCTTGTCAAACCCCGGAATTCCTGCATTTTATGGGGAGGGAGGAAAACTCTCTGGCTGCGGCGCGTCTGTGAACCGGCGTGCTCGAAAGTGCAAGGGTTTGATCTCCGTCGGGAGCCGCGCTGCGAAGCCGGGGGCAGCGGGCACCCAGCTCGGCGGGGCGGTGACCCGGCAGGACCCTAGCAGGACCCTGGCCCCTCGGCTGGCCTCAAGTGCCTCACCGTCGGGGATGGAGCCGCTCCCGGCTGGGCACCGGCTCCTGCCACCGGCTCCGGGTAGTGGAAAGAGGCTCCGCGCAACAGCGGACACCTGCTCCGCACGTCCCAGTGCGGGAGGCAGTCCGAGAAGCAGGTAAACTCCAGATCTAGAAAGAGCGCGGAGCCTTGTAAAAGCGTCCCGGGCCCCAGCCCGTGCGCTGCTTCTTGCTTCGGCCACCCCCGCAGCAGGGGTTTACAGGCACTGGTACGCCGTGCGGGTATGAGCGCGTGCATGCCCGCACATAGACCTCCATGCTGAGTCCACGCAGTGTGCGGTGCGTCTCGCCACGCAAACGTCACAAGCACTCGAATGCACGATTCTCGCACACCTGGGGCTCTGCGGAATTTTGGGGGTTGAGCGCTGGACACACAGGACACGCAAGAGGAGGAGAACCCAGGGAGGGCCGGAGAGAGTGGGTGAGCAAGGACGACCCACCTGCCTAGAAACCGTCCACCTCCCCTGTCCCTTGTGCTGTTCCCGGTGATGCAGGAGGATTCTCCGAGCCACGCACTAGCCCTCGTCTGCACGGAGTTTCCACACAAGAAGCCAGAGTCCGCTGGGCAGATGAGGCAGATACAGTTTCCACTGACTGCAGGGTTCAGCTGACAGGGAAGTTACCATTGTGTTTTCTCCAAACCATATTTCTTCCCCCCATATATCCCGGGTTATCCCGGCAGATGGGAAACTAAACGGGACAAAAGAAGTTCCCACAAGACAAACAAACAAACAACTCCCCAAAAAACTCAACACTCCCCACTGTCTGGCTTCTTCCTTCTCGTTTCTATGCTCAGTGACCACCACAGACACATAAAATGGCTTTTCCCGGGGTCATTTCTGGAAGTTAACCTACTTTCGACAGCGCCCACATTCTTTGCATGCAAAGTGTCTGTCGCAAAATTAAAACCAAAGCGGTTATCCTTCGTTTTGTTCCTTTTTTTTTTTTTTTTTCTCTCCCTTTCCCCTAGTTTTTCAGAGCAGGGGATATATTTTTCCAGTGAAAAGCATGAGGGGTCTCAGGGAAGTCGCACGGCTCATCACCGCACTGGAAAACCCGGGGACGAACCGCTACACGCTTCCCGCTCCTTTTCGGTGCCGGACGTCAGCACGGAGAAGAGGGGGAGGGGGCGCGGAATTCGAGGGTCTTTCTAGGTTGTTTTGTTTTGGGTGTGACTCCCTTAGTCCCTCGCTGCGTATTTCCCACCGTAATCTATAAGGCACTTGGCGGGTGCTACCAGCAGTTCCCAACTAGCTGCACGAAAGGAATAAAAATCTTTCCATCCATTATATTTCAGTCTTTTAACACCAGAGCAATTCTGTCCCTGCTGTTTTAGTGGAAATACCGGTCTATAAAGCTGCAACTGTAGTATATTTTAAAATGCTACCATTTTTTTTAAAGGGGATTTGAATAATTCTGCTTTGCTTGGGAAGGAAAAGTTTCAAGCCATGTACGTACGATTAATGTTTTATAATACTGCCCAAGGAAATTAAAAACATTCTGTGACATTCTTACTGTAAAGGCGAGTCTTTTTTTGGCAAAATGTTTTGTATATGTATTTCTTAGATTGCTGTGTTTTGAATAAGCAAGAATCTCGTAAAGAAAAAAGCATGTTCCTTAAAAGTATGCGCTACCCGTTTTATTAAACCGATTATGCCAACGTTCAGCTCAAAGTTTGTTTTAAGTAGGAATATTTTCCCAGACGTGTAATGGATTGCTTGAAAACAGAATTCTTTGCTTTTTAATGACCTGTAATGGCCAATTCATTTCTACCGCGCTTATCAAGGTGCTGTGTTAAATAACAAACCGGTTCTTGAAAACAAAAAAGTCATAATGAAAAATAAGCAGTCAGGATAATCTCCCATCTCCCGGCCGAAAAAAAAAAAAAAAAAGGCAATAAAATTAATTTAAGACTGTCAAAACATCAAAGCTGAGAAAAGGAGCTGCTAAAATAATGTCTCTTGATAAGGAAATAATAAAAACACACCAAAAAATGTCTACTCAATAAACTCCACTGGATTTGGGGGTCTGTGCTATATTTTATTTGGTGATGAAAGCACTTTGATGTCACTGTATTCCAAACAATTATTATTATAATTTTAAACAACCTGGTGTTTTCCATTACTAACGGCTTACGCTTTGAAGTTACACCTCATAATTTCTTAAATTAAATAAATCATTTTAAGTTTGCACTGGGAGCCTTTTAATAGCAGAGAAAGGAATATCATTATCTTATTGAGAGGCAATTGCAGTGGCTCCAGTTTGGCTGTAGCTGGGGGCAAAGTGGTGCACTATAACAGACATACTTTATTAGCCTCCCATAACTCTTGAAAGAACATTTTTATATTTTCTTTGATTCCCCCCCCTCCCCCTCTTGTTTTAAAGCTGTCCCAACCTTTAATTACTGCCTAATATGAAAAGCATTATTTTTTAATGCTGTGTAATTTACCAGAGGCAATAGGCCAAGTTAACAATTGTTTATTAGGGTTGCTGTTTCACACAGGGCAAAGAATGCTGTTCCAAACCCAACTTTTCATGGGTGGTTGCACTAATTAATACAGTGTCTGAGACTCCTAGGGGGTTTTTAATATTAAAGCCTATGGGGCGGAACGGTTTTTAGAAGTCCAGCTCCTGCTGACGTCCTCCTCCCCAGTGATTTCTGCTGCTTTCAAGCTGTTTTGATCCGAAGGAGAAGGCGGTCGACAGGCGGGAGGGGAGCGGCCTCGGAACCTCCCCGGCTCCGCGGTGCCCGGGCTGGGGTAGCACCCAGCGCGCCGCGCCACACAGAGCCTCCGGCGCCCGCCCTGGTTCAGGGATACCCCTCGGGATCTGCAATGTTATGTCCGTGTCGCTGCCCCTCTCCCCCCACCCCCAGTTCCTCTTCCCCGAGGTTTTCCGCGCCCACTCTCCCCTCGCTTTGATTTCTCCCATCAAGTCGCCTTAGCTGTAATTTGGGTGAGGCAGGCGCTGCCGGCTCGGTGGCTCCCGAATAAGGCTGGAGATCTCCGAGGTCTGGCACCGTGGAGGCTCGGCAGATCAGGGAGCTGCCTGCTTCCCCCTCTCACGCCCTCTCTGTTCTAGTGTCAAGCGGAAAACTAGGCTGCTTCAGGGCGTACGTGTGTGTGATGGGGGTGCTTCTCCTTAGCTGATTCCGAGAACTTGGCAAAGCCGACTCCTTAGACCTTCGTGGAACATCAGCAAGCTCAGATATCTGAGATGCGACCTCCCTCAAGGCGTTGACTGGGAGCATCTCTGTGCCCCAAACCTCCGGAGCCCCTGCCCCGGAGCTCTCTGCGGGTACCAGCTCCCCGGGTTGCAGGGGCGGGAGGATGCTGCGGACAGGGACATCCCTCTGCCCCACCTTTCCTACCCCTCCCCCCCCCACCACCTCAAAGGGAGAGACGGGACATCCATCAGCTTGATAAATGGGGGTTACTCACTCCTGTTCTCCCTGCTAGTTTATTTTCTTAAACTACCGGGCAAAAAGTGTAATGACGGAACAGACAAACACACTAACAAACAGACGACAGCTTTATGGATGGAGCTCAGTTCCGAGGGCTGAGGAGTGCTAGGGGAAAAAAAAGGCAGTGGCCTTTCCCCATTCTCGCTCCAGCTTGGGTCACTTCAGCCTAAAAAAAAAAAATAAAATGTATATATATACACGCAAGCAATCTTGGATGGGTTTTAAAGGTGGCGACTCTTACGGATTTATTTTATGGGCTGCTCATGACTGTTCTCCCTACTCCCTTTGCCGTTAGCTCAGCTTCTTTGCAAATCTAATCTGTTCAGCTCCTTTGCTATTTTTCATGTTGGACCCATGCGTTTCTCCTCTAAGCCTTTCTCCTTTTTGATGTAGCGAGTCAATTGAAGAATGTTGGTCTCGGTTATCAATCACCCAGCTGGGGCTTAAAGGGCTCGGGCTAATCAGATTTAATTGCTCATGTAGCGCCACTCCTGCCCTGGGCCACGACCGACTTGCTCAATTAAACCCCAAATACCTGCAATCAATAAATAAGGAATGACAACACGTTTAAGAGATTTATCCAGCAAAGGAATTGAACTGGAAACAGATTACAACAGAAAAAGACCCTTTTATAATTAAATGTACACCTCTTACAGAGGTGAAAGCTATGCTTTAAAAAAAGAAAATGAAAAAAAAGGTGGGGGGGGGGGGGAGTAAGAATAGAGACAGGAAATAAAAGATAAAAAAGGAGAGATCTTGTTCTCTTTGCCTGGGGAGAGATGTAGGCGCCGCCTTCCGAGATGCCATTCCCAATCACCTTATTTATAAGCTGGTAAACCTCGGAGCCCTGTGCGGGGCCGGACAAGCTCTTTCCCCTCTCCGTGTCGCCGGTTTTCACTGCAGCGGGCGGTCACTGAGCCCGCCTGAAGCCTGTCCCTCAAACGCGGGGTACTCTGGCTAGTGAAGCGTCATAGCTCCAGACGACGGGAAATATGTTCGTTCCGATCTCCTTCAAGTCAAACCAAACAAAAACCCACACAAAGAAACCAAACAACAAGCCCCAAACAACTCGACCCTAAGAAAGGAGAGATTTGGCTTTCCAGTCTCTTGTTTGGAATATAGAAGTAACTGACCGAGTTCAAATAACGCTGAGCATGCATAAATAATCGCTTTGGGCATATTTGCCATTCCATGGTTTTTTTTTTCTTTAATACAGAGAAAAACAACAACAACAACAACCAAAAAAAACCACCCTCAAAACACAAAACCAAACCCAAACCTGCTTGGGAAGTGGCAGATGCAAAAAGGGGGTACGGTTAACACCAAAACATTATTTTTGGCCATCCAAACATGGTCTTGTTCAGGGTTTTCTCAGCAGCAGCTGAAGTCTTTTATTTGGATAAGGTTGTAAAATTGCCTCTTCAGCAGCTCTGCTGTCAGTGCCCGTGGAAAGAGCAGCAGGGGAAATGAAGGAGGAGAAGCTGGCTGCTAACCTGGAGGATTCCAAGTGAGGTGCTTCTGCTCTGCAGTCATCCTGCACCGAAGTGGATCTGTCAAAGCTTGGGATTTGAGGAGAGTTGCTCATCTCCACTCAGCACCTGAATTAAGTGGTCTCGGTGACTCAGATTGCTCCCTGCACTCAGTGGGGCAAGCAACACCATCAAGCTAGGCAGGAAACCAGACGGGACCACGATTAGGTGTCAGGTTTTATACCTGTTTACAGGCTCCCAGAAATTATGGAGCTGGTACCCTTGCATCATCCAACACAGGAGCTCTGTGCAGGATTTGAGCTGGGTAGATATGTCTAGGAGAGCTGCCCATTTGGGGAATTCCTCTCCCATGGAATAGTTCAGCTCTG
The DNA here is from genome assembly GCA_013400475.1 of Tricholaema leucomelas. Taxonomy (NCBI): domain Eukaryota; kingdom Metazoa; phylum Chordata; class Aves; order Piciformes; family Lybiidae; genus Tricholaema lacrymosa; species Tricholaema leucomelas. The sequence continues at coordinate 286,901 of WAAF01001397.1, forward strand.
AGCTTTGCTCCAGTTAAACTTTGCTGCTAATTACTCCACAAGTGGTCATCTTCTGCACCATGTGATGCTAGCAGGACACTTGGATCCCACTCTGGTTTTCTACTGCTCCCACTGAGATACAGGCTAACCCCAATGCAAACCTGCCTGTAATAGTGTCACTCCAATGCCATTTCTGCACATTTGGTGGCTGATGTGTAAAATAATCTTTGTGGGAAGTGAAGGTAAAAATCTTCATAGAAGTCAAAATGCTGATTAAAAAACTTCCTCAGCTGTCAAAGGAGTATTTCTGTAAGGACTTCTGTTTGTTTATTCCTTAGCTTGGTTTCATAAAGAAGGCTGGATTATGTGATCAAACTGTTACAGCTTTTTGAACTCCTGGGCCAACTCCAATCAAAATTGACAAGGGGGCAGAGGTCTCAGAAATAATCAGGTTGCTGTGATTTTTGGGAAAATAGACTGCTGGATAGTGGAGAGACAGATTGTGTTAAATCCCCACTAAGGCCATAAGCAGAGCCCCACTCTTAAGAAACACTAGAGAAGCTAAACCAGAGTGAGCATAACATTAAACATATCCCAGCAGCCTCTACTTTGGGTACTAGAGGCAGCAGCTATGAAACACAATTATCAAAGAGTAGGCTTCATGGGGTTTGCTGCTTGAGGAAATACTTATTACATTTGTCCTTTGCCACTTTCTGGCCAACTGCCTTATGACTTGGAGAGCAGAAGAACATCAAAGGGCAGATCTAGGCACTGGCAGAGTCTTCTGGGACAGTTTCCGTGCTGTGGTTAACAGCATCATTCAGAACAGCAAACTGCAGAAACATCTCCCCGGGGCTACCTTAGTAGTAGGCCAGGAGGTTGGAAGATGAGTGGTCCATGATTTTGTACAACAGAGGCTTTGCCCTCATAATTGTCTGTGTTATCTCTTTCCGAGTCATGTGGAAAGCCACAATATATTTTAACAGACTGATCCAAATCCTGTCAAGTAGCAAGGAGGAGAGAAAGAATGAAAATTCTCCCAGCTACTTAGCTGAGCCTCAAAGAAAGCTTTTGATATGCTTTAAAGTATTAAAATAGATCAAAGAATGAGTAAACAGTTGTCTTAAAACTACAGAACCCAAGCTGATAGCTTTGCCTGTAAGAAAGCATCTTTGCTTCCTGCATCTTTAATTTAGTCTGAAAAGTGGTTCCGTAAATTCATTTTTGATGCAGTTAATAGCCAGATACTACATGACTCTTGCTTTTGAGGTAAGTTCAGAGTGGAGGTGAGGAGGAAGTTTTTCGGCATGAGAGTGGTGAGAGCCTGGAATGGGTTGCCCAGGGAGGTGGTTGAGGCTCCATCCCTGGAGGTGTTTAAGGCCAGGCTGGACGAGGCTGTGGGCAGCCTGATCTAGGGTAGGGTGTCCCTGGGCATGGCAGGGAGATTTGAACTAGATGATCCTTGTGGTCCCTTCCATCCCTGACTGATTCTATGATTCTATGATATGTGCTGCCACACTTGCAGGTTTAAGTGTATGATGCCAGTAGAAAGGTGAGTGGCACTGCAGAGGGCAAGTAGACTTAATCAGGAGAGATACTTGACTTCCTACTCCAGAGAGAACATGATTCATAACTCTGCAGCAAAGGGCAGCAGCGAGTCATTTTACACTCTTACAAAAGCAATGAGACCTTCTCTGGCAAGTTGAGTGCAGAATGAGACATTTCCTCCTTGCTGCTGCCAAGTCAGACTGGGCCAGTTTGAAAGAGTTCAGTTAGCCAGGTTGCCATCTCATGGCTGTCTCGGAATCTGAGCTGTCATTTCTAAAAATAAAAGCACAAACATTTTTGTTGTGATTGAAAATACTCCCAGCACTGACACTTCTGAAAATAAATTGTAACGTGAACAAGATGCAGAAGATTTTCTGAGCCTGTAGAAAAGCCAAGTCCTACAGTTCCTTGGGGAGAGAGACTTTATATTACTGGCTTGTTAACTCTGAAGCCTAATGAAGGCAGTCAAGCTGGCAAACATTTCACCATATACAGAATTTCAATATTTGAAGAATTTCATTGAGTGGCATCTAACTTCAGCACCAGACACAGCCAAATTAGGGATAAACTAAAGGAAAACTTAGGAAAAATAGAACAAGAGAAAATAAATATGACTGAATTCCTTCCAGAGCACACAGCTGCCTACGCATACTCCAGCTAATCCCTTCTGGCAGATTTCCCCCTTTTTTTCCCTTCTTTTAAGACTTTTTGCTCTTTGAGGTGACAGGGGGAAGGGAAGAGAAGGAATGAAAACAGGGAATGCCGTGAAAGTCTGCCTTATGCAAGATTGGAATCATCTAAAAGCATTACAAATGTGGAGAAATATATGGGAAGGAGTAGACCAAAATGTCACATGGAGCCAGCCAAGGGCTGGTTTCTCTAGGACATACAGAAAGCAGAGTGGGAACCAGTTTGTAAAGGAGCAGCAGAGGCCAAAGGTCAAATCACAGAGCACAAAGTGGACTCACCAACGATTTTAAACCACGGAAGTTCCCCTAAATGTCTGAAGTAGTCTGTTTATTCGATACAGAACTCCTGTCCTCCAAGCCAAACATGCACACAAATCCTGACCGTATTCAAATCAGTATTGGTATGTTCTGACACTGACTTCTTGTGATGTTCACAGGTGATGGAGTAGGGCCCAGCTGTCCCTCTAGTTTTAAACAGAGGATTGTGAGAGCATATGTGCAAAGCACTGAGTTTGCTGTGTATGCTTTCTGTCTGAAAGATTATGTATGTCATAGGAGACAAGAAACTCTCTCTAAGGCTATTTCTTGGCAAGTATTTTTCTGTTCAGAATAACAAGAATATCACTCAGTCTTCTTCCTTCAAGTACAAAGAAGAGCAGCTACTATATCTCAGCCCATTGTCTTTGAGGGATGCAATTTACTTCTAGGAGTGTAGAGTTAGCCTCCTGATCTCTAGGAGGACAGTCCTAGGTCCCCACCTCCTTACTGCTCCTGGAGGAATAAGACTTTTGTATTCCTCTAAGCTCTGGGGATACCACTTAACAACAATCTGTCTGAGGGTTCTTTCCCATCTTGTGTACCTGGAGTAACAGCAAGGTGGATTCCAGCTCCAGTTCCCTCTGCCTTGCTCTAGCCTATGAAATAAAGTCTGTTACCCGGAGAGAGGTAGAAATATTGGATCATTTTCACAGTAGTCTTAGCCTCACCTTATCTTTTCTTCTCCCCTGATCACACAGGCTCTGTGTGATGGAGGTGATTTAAGATGTTGCCACCTCCAACTGTCTGCCTCACCCTGCTCCCAATAGCTGGCAGAAGGTAAAGCATCCATGCTTTACCATAAGGCCTGGCTTATTAGTGCAAACTGTTGAGAGGACCAGAAGTTGATTATGCATTGCCTCTAGGAAGGAAAGCACCACATGGAGAACCTGGTTGTCTTCTTTGGTGCTTTTAAGAGAACAGGCCCATATGTATATTTGTTTTGCTCTTTGTAAATTAAAATCCAGTAACCCTGAGAAATGCAAAGTAATTTCTACTCCTGCAGACCTTCAGCTGCTATTGAACTTGCTGCTTTTTGATACTACAAGAACATGAGATCACTGGGGGCTTCTGACCTCACACTGGCATAGTAACATTAGATATTCCCTGGACTCATGTGTTACGTTACAGCTGGACTGGAAACTCAGACATAACCTGTAACAGCTGAGAAGAGATGACAGAAATGACCAGTGGTTCACTGATTTCTCTTTGTTATTGCTCAGGGAGTGTCTCAAGATCCAGAGTTCATTTGGACTAGATTTTAAGGTATCAGCCCAGTGACATAGATAAGAGCAGTAGAAAGGAAAGAATATCTTCTTTTTGCAGAAGGAAGCTTAGGCACAAAAAACCTCAAGGATTTCACCCCAGTCACTTGGAAATCTCTGGCACAGTCTCATCAGCTAAATCCTTGCTGGGATCTTTTTGATGGCCAAATAGATATACAGCGACTCTCAGTGTGTAAGTTCCTGCATTCTACTAACTGGGAAGAAAACCTCATCTTTTTGCTTTCATTTCCTTCCTACAGAGATTTAATAGCTGAAAAGCTGTTATGAGCCATCACATTAATCATAGTCCATTGCTTTTGCCATAGTGTGCACCAGCGTAACACTAAACTCTAATCACCCAAACAAAATTCAGTCTATTTCATAAAACATAATCTCTTTCTAGTGTCTGAGGAGAGCTATCAATTCAGAGCATCAACCTGATTCTGCCTGAAGTCAGTGCAATGATATTAATAATGTAAGGATCAACTCAGTTCACTAATTTGCCAAATTCCCCATCATTAGTGTGAATTAATGAGATCCTACTGGAGCTGCCTTTTGGCTGTGGGTGAAATGGAACATGCCTGGCACACATCAGCACAAGAAGAGAGGCCTGGAAAGAGCAGGCATGATTTGGGGGGGAGGGAGATGAGCAAATGGAAGATGCTTAATGCAGTCCAGATGGAAAAAATTGACCCTGACTTCGTCAGTCAGGCAATGGCCACAGCCAAGCTGTTTCCTAGTGAGGAGAAAAACTAGAGAGGCTCAAGTAGCAGATGAGAAGTCTGGTCAGATAAAACGAAACAGCCATTCTCTTTGCTCCTCAAGTGCGCGTTTTCCTGCCTCTTCTCTGTCATCCAGTGGTTTCCCTCTTCTTTCTCTCTTCTTCTTCTAGAAGCTTCCCTTTAAAGCTTCTAGAAGCAGGAGTGTCAGTACATGAAATGGAAGGTTGTGCTCGCCCTTACAACCATCCCCATCCAAAAATAAAAGTATAACCAAAAAAATCATTAAGAAAACCAATTTTGTGAGCTTCACAGGGCCAGAAGGGTCATATAAAGTTCAGAGCAGTATCCAAAGAGATGTCAGGTGGAACTCAATTTAATTTAGTTGTCATTACTAAACAGGACACATTAAGCTGAGCTTAACCGATCCTTCCAAGCCTAACAACAAATATTGCTGCTGTGTTCTTTGAGACCAGGATGGTGGTTTAACTGCCCATGAGTCACTGGGATAATAGCTGTTGCTTGAAAAGAATATGCAAGGAGGAAAGGATGTTCTTGTGTCTTCCGGTGCCATCACAAAGACAATGCCAAGTTAACGTTTGAGTATCATCTTTTAATTGTGGCAGCCATAGCAGCTTCATAGAAGTAACAGGAAAAGTCAGAACATTTGTTTTTCTTTAGGCTAAATGCATACACTTCCATCTGGGGCATTCAGCCTGAGTTTAATAGCTCAAACTAAAGACATAAAACACATGAAAACTGTAGTTTATTCCATTGAGTGGTGCGAGGACAGCAATGCTGTAGCTTTGATAACAAGTCACACCATATTCAGAAAAGGACATGTATTGGGAGAAATGCTTGTGAGCAAACAGTTCTGATATGAGAACTCAGAAGTGCCCAGTAAAATCCCAGTGGTTAATTCTGCAGACTCTGTTGGGCAGGCATTTAGCATGTTTCAGAATTCTGACCAGAGATCTCCTCCTGAGCCGTGCCTTAGATCAAGCCAACTTTCAACTGTGTGGTAACTGTGGGCTCCCTGAGTGGTGGACATGGGGATGACCTTTGCAGTCTCCAAAGGTGCTTGATCCCACTCAACAGTTACCATTAGTGACATTAGAGTCATGCCCATAGTGAGCTGAAAGGGAAGCACTATATTACAATATATTACAATATTTCATGATGGCCAAACATCAATAAAAAATGGTCTGTCATAATCCACTTCTAACTAGCTACTGACTGCCTGTGTTGTGCTCAGCAAGAGCAAACCTTAATAAATATGATCCAGATCTTGCCCTTTCTCTCCCCAAAAGCAAAGACAAGCCAGCAAAACCTTCAAGTGCTCAGTGTGTGCCCCTGAAAGTACTAAAGAATAATCTGGCATGCTGAGTATAAATTAACACACTGGTTTCCAGTCTTCCCCATAGTATGGAACATACTATGGTGGAGTCACCATCCCTGGAGGTGTCCAAGAAAAGACTGGCTGAGGCACTTAGTGCCATGGTCTAGTTGACTGGATAGGGCTGGGCGCTAGGTTGGACTGGATGATCTTGGAGGTCTCTTCCAACCTGGCTGATTCTGTTCTGTTCTGTTCTATTCTATTCTATTCTATTCTATTCTATTCTATTCTATTCTATTCTATTCTATTCTATTCTATTCTATTCTATGCTATTCTATTCTATTCTATTCTATTCTATTCTATTCTATTCATCATCCTATATTAAAAGAGTGGAGCAGGATGAGGTACCTAACTGGGAATCTCATCTACTATTTAAAGCATCTATTTTGTACACCTGTGCCTGCACTCATCAGATTATCATTGTTTCAAGTGTTAGTTAATCTTCTTCTAGCAGGAAGAAAACAGCACATGTTAATTTTATCAGAATTTTAAAAGGCATCATTAAATATCCTCTACTTTCAAAGAAAAAAGTCTCTGCAGGCAATGCATTGCACTCACAGAGATAAGAAATGCATCCTTTTACTTTGTAGTTCCCTTCTAATGGGCAGTTTGGTGAAAGGTACTTTCCAACATGCATTTATAGTGATCCATTCAAAAGATAAGTGTATTGCAGCTGTTTATTAAGCCCAGCACTTCATGTTGTGTTGCAAACGTATATTTAACTAGGAAATGCCACTGTAGGCTCTTACTGTTATTCTTTCCTCTGAGATCTAGAAAACGTTATGATTCATCATCATTTCCAAAAGTGCCTGAAAATTACAGGCCAACCATGACAGCAAAACACCAGAGGCTCAGGGAAGTGAACACACCAATGAGCTTTTCAAGCAGTTTCCATGTAGCTACTCTTGTTTGTTCCTGGATCCTTTTAATCGTTGTTTACAACACAAACTTCCTTTAAGGGGAAAGAAAGCTTTTGTACTGATGCCATTGTACAGTCCATGTGCTGTAGCAAAACCTGCTCACTTTCTAGGAAGGTTTAAAGCAGAGGTCAAGTATCAAAGTGCATTGTAGTGGAAGCTAAAGCTTACCTGCAAATATAAGAGGAGGCTCAGGGGAGACCTTATTGCTGTCTACAACTACCTGAGGGATGGTTGTAGCCAGGAGGACGTTGTTCTCTTCTCTCAGGCAGCCAGCACCAGAACAAGAGGACACAGCCTCAAGCTATGCCAGGGGGAATTTAGGCTTGAGAAAGTTCTTCACTGAGAAAGTCATTGGCTACTGGAATGGGCTGCCCAGGGAGGTGGTGGAGTCGCTGCCCCTGGAGCTGTTCAAGGCAGGATTGGACGTGGCACTTGGTGCCATGGTCTAGCCTTGAGCTCTGTGGTAGCAGGTTGGACTTGATGATCTATGAGGTCTCTTCCAACCTTGGTGATACTGTGAGACTGTGATATTGTGATACACAGAATATCATAGAATCAGCCAGGGCTGGAAGGGACCACAAGGATCATCTAGTTCCAACTCCCCTGCCATGGGCAGGAGCACCCTACCCTAGATCAGGATATATCAGAACCTATTCACAGAATCACAGAATTTCTTAGATTGGAAAAGCCCTTTAAGATCCTCAAATTCAATCATTAGTTTCACACTGACAAGTCCTTAACTAAACCAAATCCCTCAGCATAACATCTAATCACTCTTCCTGATTTTTCAGTCGGTGGTCTTGCCTACATAAGGCAGGGCTCCAGAAGTGCAAACACTAGCTCACACACACAGAATTCTGCACACAGTTTTGTTTCTAGTCACATTTCATGGGAACTCCTCTCTTCCTCCTCCAAATGGAAGCGCTCAGCTGCCAGATGGGCTCTGGGGGCAAACTGGTGAAATTCTTTGCCATGAAAGAGATGCTCCCTCTTGCCATCCAGCATAAAAAACCTAGCCAGCATCAGCGTTCTCAGAGATCATGTAGCATGTTTGGGGATGTGCTGTCAAGGAAAAGGAAACATTTTCCAAGTCACTCAATCTTTAAATCTTGTCTTTCACAATTCAATATTGTCCCACAAGAAAAACCAGGCACTTTGCTCTGCCTTGGAAACAGGCTGCACTCTACTCAGTCTCTTTAGAGGGTGTGAGTCACAACCTCTTGGCAGAATATTGACCTTATGGCATAAATACCCCTAATAAGATGTGTAGTAATGCTTTGTATTCCCCAGCAGAGGACTGGGATTCTACATGGCACATATGCAAGTGGAGAAAAATGAATGCGTGGGCTCTAATTAGAGGCCAGAAAGGATCTCAGCCCCTCAGCACTGACACTCTGCAATTTCCTCACTATTTCATTCACTGCCCAACAATATCAACAGCAGATATTTTGGGGTTTGTGGAGAGTACCAGTCTCCTCATTTTTCCATTCCAAATCAGAGTGATGCCTCATTCTGAGAGGTGCAAATACCGATTTGACTGTGATAACTGTGGGGTTATTCTGTGTCTGAAGCCATGTGCTAGGGCTTTTGTTCAGTCAAGTTTGAGCATTTGATGAGACATTTAATATTTAGGAACCTCCATATTTTTTCAAATTGTCAAGAGTTAACCCATATTCATAGCAAGGACACCTCTTACAAAAAAAAAGTGTTTTTTTCTCTCTTGCCTCATAGGCTTCTTTGTAAAGTTTGCAATTATTTTTTGCTTCTTGCTGAGCTTGGAAAACTTTAACAATGAAAACCAAACAAAGTCTTTGTGTGAATATTTCAGCATTTCCATTTTCTCTTAAAGTCAAGATATGCACAGACAGAGTAAATATGGGAAGTCAGCAAGAGAAAACCAAAACAAGTGAAAAAATAGACCAAATTCTGGTGGAATCTTTAAGAGGCACTTGGTGCCAATTCTGGGTAAAGATGGCTGCAGCCCAATGCATTACGTACAGATGGCTCTGAATGAGGTTTTCATAAATCAGACTTTGGCTTGCAATCTGTATTTCACAGCTGCCCTGTGTTATGTGTAGCTTCTATGATAGGCCAAAACACGAACCCAAGCTCTGAACAGTCCTTGAGTAGAGGGGGAAGGGTGCAAGGTCAGGAGAAGATGTCAGTCCTGTGGTTTCAGTCAGGCTCTGTCAGGAGGTATCTAATAAAAGACAAAGGTCCACAATGAGTCCCTGCTTTATCCTAGATGATTAACTCATTTCCTCAATGATAATGAATCAGTGAAAACAACTTGCTGAGAAGAAAGCCCTTCACTTACGTCATTGATGCTGCTGTCTGAAGAACAACCTAGAGGACATCTGCAGCCACCTATTCTGTATGACTTTCTTACTAAGAGTGAATTCTGTGTGAAGACACTGTGTCTGCATACACCTTACCTTTTCTGCCTGAGTTTTGTATGTTTAAAGAGGTGCAGAGCTGGAGAAAACACACTACATCACATTTGTGTTGTGCTTAAGCTAGCCACAATTCACCACAAGTACAGCTCTGTCTGAGATGGCAGCAGTGGAGACCAGGAGAGATAAGGCAGAGCCCACAGCTAACATTTATGGGCATAATTAGCCTTTTAGCAAATGGGATTATCAATGCAAGGCCCAGAATTAGAGAGTCATGTAGGAACCCACAATATTAGTGGCAAGGAAAATCCCTTTCATTCATCTGTGGTTCCAAAAATGATGAAGCAGTTCAGGAGAACAACTGTTTGATTCAAAACCAGATCTAGAGAAGTGAAAGCGGCTGGGGAAAGGCGGAGAGGGCAGAGCAAAGGCTTGTTCCCCAGTAGCACATTGCTACCATGTGCTTTGGCTGTTTGGCCAGGGAGTTGGGAAGAGGGGATATTTCACAGTAAATGGAGCTTGGAGAAACTTCTTTCCCTAAGCACTTCATCATGTGAAAATCAACCAGTGGTAGGGTTTGGTTGTAAATTGTGAGTAAGCTCTTGTTGGTTGATAGGTTCTCTGCAGTCTGTTGAGTCCTGCTGATGGTTCTGCGGTCTCGGTGGGAAGTCACTGAGTTTTGTTCTCAACAACATGGAAGGTACATCGAGAGGAAAGTAGGGGTGAGGAAGAAGGAAGAGAATGCCCCAGTTTGCCATAATCACTGTATTTTTTATGTCCTGTGTAAGCACATTTTTCTTCAGCACAGTCTATCCAAAGTACCACCCATTACTACTGCACGGAGAAAAATCACTTGAGGAAAAATGAAGAGGGAAAAGCATAGACTAGAAGTCAAAATACTTTGGTTCAAATAAATCATGACTACCATGAGACCTCGTGCCAGTTGAAACAGCAGACAGAGTATCAGCCACACCTGAGCTGCAAGGATAAAATGTTATTAACAATATTCAAGATGAGGTTTCACCACGGCAGAGTAGAGGGGGAAGAGAACCTCTCTTGATCTGCTGGACACACTCTTCCTAATACACCCCAGGATCCCATTGGCCTTCTTGGCCACAAGGGCACACTGCTGTACCATGGTCAACTTGTGATCCACCAGGACCCCCAGGTCTCTCTCCACAGGACTGCTTTCCAGCAGATCACCTCCCAGCCTGTCCTGCTCTGACAGGGGGGTTGGACTCGATGATCTCCTTGGGTCCCTTCCAACCCCTAGCATCCTGTGATCCTGCGAACGTCTACACAGCCATCATCTGTAGGTGGTGTTTAGTCTCTTTGAAGCTGTTTGTAGTCTGCTCAGTTTGGGATAAACTGTAAAAACCTTGACTCCACAAAATGCCAGGACTGAGCTCTATCTACTTAGCCACATATATGATACCTTCAATCCATTCATACCAGGGGCAGGTCTGCTTCTGCATGTTCGCATCTGTAATTGATTGTGGGTGCTACTAATCACAGGTGCATGCGATAATGTTTAGACATCTCTTTGACTCAAGGATGCTATTAAGGAATTAGACTGCAGTAGAGTTAAGAGTTTGTCTCTGCAATTAGTTACTCCTGGAGTTTTGCAATCTGTGGTGGAAAACCCAAAGGCTGACTTAGAAAAACAAACAACCCAGTAAAAACAGCAACCCCGGCTCTAGAGTTCTGTATTCTATTCATAGTCTACATGTGATTGAGTGACTATTTCTGGTTTATATGTATAATTTGTGAAACAAATGCTCAGTGTCTGTTTTCAGCCTTCCAGTGTTCCTTCTGGAACCTATGAAAGATATGATAAAAGATGGATAAGGTAACTAGAAGGACCCTGCCTCTCAATAGCTAATCAGATCTCCCTCCAAGTTACACTTCAACAAGGCTGGAAGAGTGACTTCACTAACTACTAGCTTTGGTCCTACTGTGATTAGGATCCCAAAAGGATCAGAATTGCCTGATCCTATTCAAAGACAGTATAAATTTGAACTCCTGTTAAAATCAAAAGCCACCCCTGCAGGCCTGGGAAGTTTTCATTTCTCAAGAGCTGGTACTAAGGATGCTTGGGATGGGAGAAGAAAATGACAGAAGAAACCATTTTTGAGTCTTTTGGGGGGACTTTTCATCTGGAGTTAGTCTCAAGGAACAGGGCTGGGAGATATCTTGGTTGTATGAGAGAGGTAAAACAAAACTATTCTCCAGGCCCATCTTGTTGTTTAAAGATATTCTGATGTTTGATGTGTGAAAAAATCAAATGCATTAAGCCAAGATGATTTTATTCAGATGATTACTTTTCACTTACCCCAAACTCCTCCCAGTTATTTAAAGTGCCTTTTCAGAGTGAAAGGTCCTTGAGGCAGGAGCTTACAGCAATACTAGAAACAAATTTAATAGTTTTCTCATGTCCTGTGTTGATCCTTACATAAGATTGCTGTCATTAACAAACTATTACCTTCCATCACAGAAATACCCAGCCCCAAATGAAATAATTTGGGTTGGGTTTTTTTTTGTTTGTTTGTTTTTTTTTTTCAGAGCTCAGTGAATTCAGATCCTAACAGAGAAGTTGCTCTTGTTCTCATTATAAGAAATTATCTTGCATTTTGAATGCTTTCTCCTTCCCTCTGGGGATATTGCCATAGAGTCATAAAATCATAGAACCAACCAGGTTGGAAGAGACCTCTAACATCATCCAGTCCAACCTAGCACCCAGCCCTAGCCAATCAACCAGACCATGGCACTAAGTGCCTCAGCCAGGCTTTTCTTGAACACCCCCAGGGACAGCAACTCCACCACCTCCCTGGGCAGCCCATTCCAATGCCAATCACTCTCTCTGGCAACTACTTCCTCCTAACATCCAGCCTAGACCTCCCCCTGCACAACTTGAGACTGTGTCCCCTTGTTCTGTTGCTGATTGCTGGGAGAAGAGACCAACCCCACCTGCCTACAGCCTCCCTTCAGGTAGTTGTAGACAGCAGTGAGGTCTGCCCTGAGCCTCCCCTTCAGGCTGCACACCTCCAGCTCCCTCAGCCTCTCCTCACAGGGCTGTGCTCCAGGCCTCTCACCAGCTTTGTTGCCCTTCTCTGGAAGGTGGCTCTACCTGCTTCCAGCACCAGATTAATAGCAGTGGAGAAAATGGAACAAAACAGAGATTTTAAATTCCATTCTGCAGTCTAGCTGCCAGGGGAGCCTGCCGAGCTCAATCCAAGGGCTAATCTACGACCATCACTCTACTTCAATAATCGCAGAGCATTAATGAGTCTGTTTCCTTATTACAGAGCTCAAAATAAGAGCATTGGCATTCTGATTTAGCATGGAACTTTTAATGTCTTAGCCCAAGGATTGTAAGAGGAATGGATTTTTTTTTTTTTAATTAACTTTGCATTCAAAACTTGTGTTAAACCATCTGTTCTCATGCGAGGGGTGAGGGAGGGGGAAGCTAGCCACAGATTTTCATCAGCGAGCTGTTAAATTAGTCCCTCTACTTCACAGGGCTTGTTTTATTCAATCTGCCTTTATTAAGAACACAGGTTTGATTCTGCAAGGAACAAATTCTTCTGGTTCTTTAAGGAAAATGGTTTTAAGCAGGGTTTTATTAGGTTGCATTACTGGATAAGCGATACAACATGTTACCAGCGTGAATCATCTGATTTAGAGTGACAAGAAAGGAGCTTGAAAAATACCCAGAGCCAAAACATTGCCTGGCAAGGGCTAACAGGGCCGGATTTGATCTACTTTTGCAAAGTTTTTTCTGTTGCAATTGGTAGTAACTGTCTAGGGCTTTAAAATATTTTGACTAAGTCCCTAAATTAAGCAGTAGAGAAATTAGGGTCAGACTGTAAGCCTTATAACCAGTCTGAATAGTCACAGTGAAGTCAGTAAAGGCTGCTGATGGAATGCTGATGGATCTGGGAGGAAGTCCAGCACTATTTCATCCTAAGAGGAAAGAGACACACGTAGGTCGTCTTGCCTTCACAGCCAGGACTGTGCCTTGGAGCATGCTTCTTTGCTTTCCCTGCCTCAGTCCTGCTAGCACAATTTCTGTGAACCCCTTGTGCTTGTCTGTGAGCAAATAGACATTTACATTGCCTATGGCAGGGGGTTGGAGCTGGATAATCCTTGAGGTCCCTTCCAACCTAAACCATTCTATGATTCTATGATTCTGTTACAGAATAATGCAGCCTTCAGTCTGACCAGGTGAACATAACATACCTGAGAGGCATGCCTGAAAATTCTCAGCCTGTTTTCTTTGTCTGCATTTGGATTCTTTTGGCTCTCTGCACTCAAGTATTCTCTTGATTCATCTGGCAGGTAACTGGGAAGAAGTACAGAGAATATTGACAGAAACAGAAATGTGATTTTTTGATGAGAAACCATAGGACAAGCCTGACCCTAAATTATATATTCACCTGTCATAAGGTCAAAGTCCTTTCTCCCAGGTGAGAGCACCTTTTGCACTGAAGCTAGAGTGAAAATAATATGTGAAGGTCTGCAGGCTCAAAGATCCCTCAAGTAACTCAAAAAGAGAAAAATAATGTTTGCACTGAAGATGCCATAACAAAATGTAGTAGTTTCACTTGCCAAACCTGACAGCTTTCAGTCTAAGGAAATGCCTCCCACAGTCATGGCGACAGATCTCTGTCAGTATTAAGGACTGGCCTAGAACTAACTTCTTTCCTATGCTGAAGTCCTGAGATGGAAATGATCTTTTAAACCTGAAGTAAACTGCTAAAGGAAGAGGTCCTGAAGTAGATGACTAGAACTGCTAAAGCAAAATTCCCACCTATCCAAGTTTTTTAGGATGTAGCAAACCTCTCTACTGAATTTTCAAGCTGTGCTCTAGACTATATTGCAACACTCCCTCCCTTCCACAACGAAACCTATGTAGTTACAGTCTTCTGTCTGAAACGAACTCTGAAAGCAGAGAGAAGATGGCTCCCTGAAAATCAGTTTATAATCCTAGTGCTGTTCTCCTCAACAGGTTTTGCTCTGTTGGTTCCCCCTACCTGTCCCAGCTCAGTCTTACTACCAAGAACCAGTACTACAGACTGCTCGAGGTGTACAGAAAGCTCCACGAATGCATTGTCCCTACTTTGTCTGCAATAAGAAGAATAAAAGGAGAAACAAGTTTTGCAACAAGACTCCCTTGGGATGCAGTGATGAATTTCATACCACTGACAAGTGTCACTTGTTTAATCCTCTCATATCCTATTCTCACTTTGAGGCTTGAGTTTTATTTATTAAACCAGACCGTGGTCAACCTATGGACTGAGAACTTAACACTGAAACTATGTTGGAAGTTGTCTGGGGGGGGGGGAAAGGGGGCTCAATATCCTATTGTAAGTACTTAGAGAACTGTCTGAGCACATTGGTACAAATTAAATCAAATACAGCACTTTAAAAAAAAAATGCTTCACTATGAATTCCTGTAGAGAAAATCTTCAGACTGAGCTTTTATACTGATGTACATGCAGAAGATGACATTCATATATTCAGATGTCAGAATCCACAAGAGAAATAAAAATAAAATGGGGCAAAAACCTGCCAGTGAGTTCCTTATTGGCACCAGAGAGTTTGTATGGTAAGCTTGAACTTGGGAAGCCAGTTTTCTTACCCTGCAGAGAATATTTGCTCTCTCAGTTTGATGACTAACTATCTAGTTTTCCTTTCTGGTGGGTGCTTAGTCACTTGGGATGCTTGAGTCTTCTGCATCCTTTCCCTCAGAGGGAACAGACAAATCACATTACTGCATGCTGCAGCTGTCTGTGCCAGCAGGCCAGGAGTGGCTTGGGAATGACAGTCTTGACTTCCACACTATTATTAAAGCAATGACAACTACTAATTCTGAGAAGTCCTGGACATCTGACCACACTTGGGAATGAATCTCCACCAATTTTCTTTAGAGCTTGTTGATCACTTCAGCATAGAGAAAATCCCTTAGTGCAGCAGAACCGAGCATCTGTAGTCTGAAATGGTAGATCTGGTTGGAATCTTTATTCTGGTAGCTATGGGATCTGAGGGAATCTGATGAGGTAGGGATGCTGTGTAAGACCACAAATCTGTTCCAAACTCTGCTCCATTAGCCTCCACTCCCCATCCATACCCAATGCAGTCTTGTTGTTACAACATATAATAACAAAGATGCTGAACCCCTGATTTCTTTTAAACATCTATTTGCATGGAATTTGAACCTTGCTACAAATAAACCATTAAAATGACATTAATAAACACCGGAAAGTGGTAATGATGTGTTACTGCCATAGAAGGGCCAGTTAAACAAGTTAAAGGCTGACACAGTTTTCCAGATGCAACATTGTGCAATGTGCTTGTTTACCTGGGCCCTTTACTCTTTCCCTCCTCAGATGCAGGCATGAGGGTACCAATGGAGAGCCCTGAAGTGAACTCGGAAATGCCAAACATAGGTTACAATCTCTGTCCCCTACAGTTTTACCTGTAAGATGGTATCTGTAACTATCTTAGGTGTGAAACTTTTGCAAACCACCAAAATTGATATTTATGAACAGCTTCTGATACTTGGAAATGAGGATATTTGTTCCTCAGTTAGCTTTCTGATCACCTCGATTTATCCTGTTCATACATATATATTGAGTTTATTTCTTCACAGTCTCACAGTCTCACAGTATCATCAGGGTTGGAAGAGACCTCACAGATCATCAAGTCCAACCCTTCACCACAGAGCTCAAGGCTAGACCATGGCACCAAGTGCCACGTCCAATCCTGCCTTGAACAGCTCCAGGGACGGCGACTCCACCACCTCCCTGGGCAGCCCATTCCAGTAGCCAATGACTCTCTCAGTGAAGAACTTTCTCCTCACCTCGAGCCTAAACTTCCCCTGGCGCAGCCTGAGGCTGTGTCCTCTCGTTCTGGCGCTGGCCACCTGAGAGAAGAGAGCAACCTCCCCCTGGCCACAACCACCCCTCAGGTAGTTGTAGACAGCAATAAGGTCTCCCCTGAGCCTCCTCTTCTCCAGGCTAAACAATCCCAGCTCCCTCAGCCTCTCCTCGTAGGGCTGTGCTCGAGGCCTCTCACCAGCCTCGTTGCCCTTCTCTGGACACGCTCAAGCATCTCAATGTCCCTTCTAAACTGGGGGGCCCAGAACTGAACACAGTACTCGAGGTGTGGTCTAACCAGTGCAGAGTACAGGGGCAGAATGACCTCCCTGCTCCTGCTGGCCACACCATTCCTGATGCAGGCCAGGATGCCATTGGCTCTCTTGGCCACCTGGGCACACTGCTGGCTCATGTTCAGGCGGGTATCAATCAGCACCCCCAGATCTCTCTCTGTCTGGCTGCTCTCCAGCCACTCTGACCCCAGCCTGTATCTCTGCATGGGGTTGTTGTGGCCAAAGTGCAGCACTCGGCACTTGGAGCCATTGAATGCCATCCCCTTGGACTCTGCCCATCTGTCCAGGCGGTCAAGTCTTCATCCTAGGTCTCATTCCTGTACCTTTCCTTTGAACCGTGAGAGTTGAATCTAAGTTTTTCTGTCCTTGACTTGACCAATCTATTCAGAATTTTTCTGTTCCTTTTCCCACTGAATCATGTTAGCCTTTAAATTTTACTTTGAAAGGTTTTCTTTCTCTCATTTTTGTGGCCATGACTTCTTTTTACTTGTGTAATATTCTCCAGTGCTGAAGGTTAGGAACTTCCCTAGAAATGCAGCTGGAATTAGGAATAAAGTTATGGATGCCTGAGGAGGACAACAGCAGGGTGAGAATTCATGTCTGATTGGTTTGATAATTCTTATTAACGTCAATTCCTACAGTACTCTGAAATCATCTCCACAGGTGACTATTTTGTGACCAAGTCCTGAATTTGCCCAGTGTTTAGGAAACAAATCTTGTGGGGTGCTAAAACGATACAGCTGGATTGGAGCTAAACTAATGTTCAACCTATTTCTGACTGTGATGGTTTGGGTGTTACCCACCCCCCCCACACTGAAAATCTCCCAGACTAGACTCAGCCAGCTCTGGAAATTTGAATGAAGCTTATATTTACAGCTTAGCTCAATATACAAGCAGATATTTACAGCATATACAGTTATATACAGAAACACACAAGGTAAAAGGTAATACAGAAACACAACAGCCCTCTCAGAAACCTGAGTCCCCAGGAGGGGCTCCCAACTGCCCTTCCACCTTCTCCCACCCCTCTCAACTTTACTCCAGTCCCAAGGAAGAATGGACGTTTGGCCAGGGGGTTAGGAAGCAAAGTGGATTAATCAGAGAGACGGCAGAGAGGCTAGAGAGAGAAATGCAGCTCAGAGCTCCCAAGCAGAAGTGCAATTCCTTTATCTATGTTTGGATTCTTGTTCTTATACCTTTCAGCGAGTCTATGAGTGAATAGAATAGAATCAACCAGGTTGGAAGAGACCTCCAAGATCATCCAGTCCAACCTAGCACCCAGCCCTAGCCAATCAACCAGACCATGGCACTAAGTGCCCCATCCAGTCTTT
The DNA here is from genome assembly GCA_013400475.1 of Tricholaema leucomelas. Lineage (NCBI taxonomy): Eukaryota > Metazoa > Chordata > Aves > Piciformes > Lybiidae > Tricholaema lacrymosa > Tricholaema leucomelas. The sequence goes on from WAAF01001397.1 coordinate 304,627, forward strand.
TCCTGAACACCCCCAGGGATAGTAACTCCACCACCTCCCTGGGCAGCCCATTCCAATGCCAATCACTCTCTCGAGCAACTACTTCCTCCTAACATCCAGCCTAGACCTCCCCCGGCACAACTTGAGGCTGTGTCCCCTTGTTCTGTTGCTGGTTGCCTGGGAGAAGAGACCAACCCCACCTGGATACAACCTCCCTTCAGGTAGTTGTAAACAGCAATGAGGTCTGCCCTGAGCCTTCTCTTCTCCAGGCTGCACACCCCCAGCTCCCTCAGCCTCTCCTCATAGAGTTTGTGTTCCAGGCCCCTTATCAGCCTTGTTGCCCTTCTCTGGACACATTCCAGCACCTCAACATCTCTCTTGAATTGAAGATCCCAGAACTGGACACAGTACTCAAGTGTGGCCTGAGTAGACATCATCCTTTGTTTCTCTTTCACAACTTGTAATCTGTTCTTCTCACCAAAGCACTCTAGCTAGCTTCAAACTAGCACACTGACAAATTCATAATCCTATCATTTCCTGTTCTAGAAAGCTTTTCCATCCCACTAATGCAGAAGTGACAGAAATACTGACTGTAGGAGCAAAGAAGTTGCATTGGCAGATGGGCAATGGACTTACCGTGGCTAACCTCGCATGTTTATAACAAGGCACTTCCCTGGAGAACCTCAGTTAGGTTCAGGTTCATCCATACTTTCATATCTTGCCAGTTTCAATAAAATGAGGATAATTTAGAAAAGTGTAATTGTGTTTTAAGAGATCAAAGATGTGTATATTAAGTTGAACTAATTGCAGTGAGGAATTTTGGCCTATTTCCTTTGAAGTCTTACCAAAAAATAAATCAGGTGTGTCAATCCCATTTACACAGGACAAGTTCAAGATTCCTGACAACATTGCTGTGGCCAATTTATGATTTTGTTAGAGCCATCAAATAAATTATTTTCTGTTTCAGGATCAGGTAATTCTTCATGCAGGAGATAGGAGTCCAACTCCTATCTCTGTCCTGATGATTACCTGAATCCAATTGTTCCTTTCCAGCAGTCTTAGTGTTCTTTCTTAGTGAAAGCTGAAGTTCTGGAGGTGGATGTAGATCAGCATCTCCAGTCAGATTTATTTACTTACTTACTTATTTACTCTTTAGGATCATAGAAGACTTCCCTCCAACGAAACAGTGTCCAAGAATATATTACAGTTTACAGGAAGCACTCAGTACACAGATGACAAACATTAGCCTTCCCTCACAGACTTAAATGCATGGGTGATCCTCTGCTTGATGGCCTCACATCTCTGCCAAAAAAATGGGTAGAAAGCTCAGAGAGGAAGACCAACAAGATCACCTGTGTGTCTGGACCATGGCTGATTTCTTTCTTGTGGATTTGAAAGGAGATTGAATTTATCAACCCGAACAACGTTGTCTGCTTTCTTAGATGGTAGTCAGTGAACACGGGAATGATGCTCTGCTATTCATTTTCTGAGTCTGCTTTCTCTGTGGTTTTATGCTGGTTGTCTTTGGAGTTTTCTTTCTTCCGTTCACCAGTTCTTACTATCTTCTTAATCTCAGGAGCAAAAACCAAGCTTCAGCCCAGAAGCTGCCCGTCTTGCATTGAGGCACTGTGGAAGCAGGAAAGGAGAGTAGACAGTTTCTGGTGTAATGACCTATCTGGATTGTAATTAGCCATATCACCACAGTGGCTTCATTCTTTGGCATCATAGGTATGGGGAAAGGCAAGAAACGTGGCCTGAATCTTAGCTCACATTTGCATCAGGAGACAACTGGCTTCAGTTATGAGCACAATCCATTAACGCTACATGACCACAAATCATGGTCCAGTTACAGAGAAAAACTCTCTCTCTTTCTGTTTTAACTTGGTCAAAAAGTCCATGAACCTTTGTTCCTCCCACTTCCTCCTTCATCTTTCTTGTCTCCATTCCCTTAGGGTCCTAGCTTCTCCTGACTGACCTTTACAAATGCAACAACAATAATTATTCTATAATTAGATACTCTAAGTCAAGTTGTTGCTAAAGCTGTCAGTATGGGAAGGAAGCAAGCAGTGCTTAAGGTGAAAGTTTAAGACTTCTTCATTGTATCATCAGAGGTATTTGTGCCAAGTCCTTGGCATTTCATTAGGTGATTGTTGGGGTTCCCTTCTAATTACATCTCATAAGTTAGTGATTGCTGTTCCTGACTCAGTGGTCTGTCTCCAGACCACATAGAGAGCAAAGGACACTCAGGGTTTCAGCAGATTTCAAATTCTTGCTGTCATTATGGCCACTGACAAATGAAACCATCCAAGTTTATCATGGCACTAGAGGTGCACCCCAGTCTTCTGGTTTTCACATTAGAGCCTGGAATGTGAAGGTTTGATTCTGGTAGGTGGTAAATAAGCACAGCTTATGTGAAATTCAAATATCTGGCAAGTCCTTCTTGGCATTAGCAATACCTCTGAAACCATAATTTTCACTGTCCCATCAAAACAGATGAGACATTGAGATGTACTTGCAGAAACATCCCAGCTATGACAAGGTTTGGAAGCAGAGCCCTGAATTAAAGACATAGAGCTTGTCTTATCCATCCTTCATAACGCAAGTACTCCACTTAAACTTCTTAGCAGGACACTGCATATATATGCAAAGAAATTGGAATTCCTTACAGTTGGGTTCAGCAATATCTTCACATTTTCCTTTTTCCCCACCCCTGTCTTTAGTGTCCCCTGCAGTCAGCTGCCACTGTGAAACAAATCTCTCAACCACTTCTCTGACTTGAGACATGTAGTAAGACCTTCTCTTCTCACTCCATCCATAGCTGTTTCTTCTTCCTCCCTTTGCCCTGTAAAAAAAAACAAACCAAAAAAAAACCCCCAAAAACCCCAACAACAAAAAAAAAAAACCAAAACAAAAAAAGGAAAGAAAAGAGAAAAAGAAGAAAAGGAAAAAAAGGGGAAAAAAATAAAAAAGAAAGAAAGAAAATAAAAAAGAAAGAAAGAAAATAAAAAAGAAAGAAAGAAAATAAAAAAGAGAGAAAGAAAATACGGGGGGAAGGAAAAAAAGAAAGAAGAGGAAAAAAGAAGAGGAAAAAAAGAAAAGGAAAGGGGGGGAAGAAAAAAAAAAGAAAGAAAATAAAAACAAAAGAAAAAAAGAGAGGGGAAAGAAACAAAAGAAGGAAAAAAAAGAAATAAAAGAGATTAAAAAAGAAACAAAAAAGGGGAGGGGAACTGTTTCTTTATTTCACTTAGTTTAATTTTCCCTGGGCACAGTACATCAAATGGTGCTGCAGAAAGGATGCAATGTCTGACTTTATCTCTTTGTTGCCCACATTTCAGTGTCTTGCTGCTTGGATTGATTATCCAAACCTCACAGCAAAAATATTACTAATAAAATGCCACATTCATACAATACTCTGCTTCAGTACCAAATTTCTCCTGGCTTTCACTTACGCTTGCATTATTGATAAGCATCAGGCAAAAGAAGGGTCCCTAGGTTAAATCTATATTGCTTTGAATTTCCCTTCTATGCTTAACATCAGACGCCACCAACACATCTTGAACTGATTTAAGGCCCTGGGGTGTTACTCAGTGCCATTCAAAACACAGCAAGCCACTTTCCATGTGCTGGGGCCACTAGAGCTCGTTAGAATGGCATTTTTAATAAAACTTAAGTGTAACTACAACATTTTGCGGCTCCACTCTCCAGATAAACCACCATGTACGTCATTCCCCACTTCACCTCCCCATTTACACACCCACTAGACTTTTGACCAGCCAGCCAAATTCATTATGGGTGCAAATCTATTGCAATCAATAACATTCCTTCTGCTTGACACTTATTGTAGGCAAAAGTTTCCATAGGGTTGTTTGCATGTGTGTCTTTTTTTTTAACTTCCTATAACAAATTAAGTCTTGAAACAAAGCCCTGAATGATATTATTCAGGTGGAGTAATGCAGGAGCATTAAAAACATTGTTTTGAGATGCAGCTGTTCTATGTTAGAGTTGTTTTCTGGTCCAGAGAAGACTGAGCTGTTAATAATACTTCATAGTTTTCCCTTTCTTTGCCTAAAACAATAAAAACCAAAGCAAAACAAGGCACTTATCCAGTGCAATTTCTTCCAGGCAAGAGTATCTTCAGAGTTCACAAAAGAACCCTCTGCTGCTACCTGAATATAACAGGCAGGAAAAGCATAAAGCCTGTGCCAATGGGTTAACTTATTACCTGTGATACTGGCTGAGATCATAGAATCATAGAATGGTTTAGGTTGGAAGGGACCTCAAGGATCATCCAGCTCCAACCCCCTGCCATAGGCAGGGACACCTCCCACTAGAGCAGCTTGCTCAAGGCCTCATCCAGCCTGGCCTTAAACGCCTCCAGGGAGGAAGAATCCACAACCTCCCTGGGCAACCTGTGCCAGTGTCTCACCACCCTCACTGTAAAGAACTTCCTCCTAACATCCAGTCTAAATCTCCCCTCTTCCAGCTTAAACCCATTCCCCCTCGTCCTGACATTCCCAGACCTTGTCAATAGTCCCTCCCCAGCCTTCCTGTAGGCTCCCTTCAGATACTGGAAAGCCACTCTAAGGTCTCCTCGAAGCCTTCTCTTCTCCAGGCTGCAGAGCCCCAACTCTCTCAGCCTGTCCTCGTAGCAGAGCTGCTGCAGCCCTCTGAGCATCTTTGTGGCTCTCCTCTGGACCCACTCCAGCAGTTCCATGTCCTTCTTGTGCTGGGGGCTCCAGAACTGCACACAGTACTCCAGGTGGGGTCTGAGGAGAGCAGAGTAAAGGGGGAGAATCCCCTCCCTTGCCCTGCTGGCCACACTTCTCTTGCTGCAGCCCAGCACACGGTTGGCTGTCTGGGCTGCACGTGCACACTGTCAGCTCATGTTGAGCTTTTCATCAACCCAGACCCCCAGGTCCTTCTCCGTAGAACCATAGAATTCATAGAATCACAGAATTGTCAGGGCTGGAAGGGATCTCAAGGATCATCCAGCTCCAACTTCACACCTCACATTAGATCAGGTTCTGAAAAGATTATCTGCAACTCACACAGTCCTAACCAGCTAAATCAGGACAGTATTTCTTGGGACCTGTGTCTGTGGGATTTGGAAGGGAATGACCCCACCAGGAGCTGAAGTCACTGGAGCTCCTAGGAGCCTTTCCAGCAGAAAACTTTTTATTGTTTTTTGCAGATGGTAAAGCTCTGCATCTTCTCTGCAGGTTCACTCCTTTGAGGATGCCCCTTAACAAAGTCTGTTTTGCTTCTGCTTCTGGTTTTCTGGCCTTGTTATTAAACTCAGCTTGTCATACATGGCATGAAAGAATCAATACATGGATTCCCTGAAAGTGAATCACTCTGCACCCTGTAGGATTCAGATAAACAGTCTGAATCACATTTTCTTCACTGCTTAGTGTTTCTAACACCCTACAACTCTCAGGTAGATGGCAAAATACTGCTATTCCCAAGCTGGTTTGCACTGATCAGGAAAGACCTATGCCAAGACAGTTTTCATACAAGTCACTGTCTTATGCTTCCTTATGGGCTTTTCCTTTAGTTTCATCTTTATCTCTTGGCAGACACTGCCTAGTTTTGTTTTTCAGCAAGGACTGCATCTTTGCACATATAGGTAGTTACATACATTCAGCTCCTAGCAGAGTTTTAACTATTACAGTAATAAATATATATATAAGACTGATTATATGGTGGATATACTGCTCCCAGCTCTTTTCCATCCCAAGCCTCTCCTCCCTTCATCAGCACTCCTGCTGCCTGCTGCTTTGCCACAGCTGACAGTGAAGGGAGGTATAAACTCGTGCGTGGCTGAGCATGCACTGAGTCCACATCCAGCACCATTGCTCCCAGCTTATACAGTTGCCATGCAATGCTGTTTAATACCAGACCAATGAGGTGAATAAAACCTACAAAAGTTTATAGTGTGTAAATTACTGTTGCACCCTGCCCTCTGCCTTCACGCTGAACTGCCTGCACTAGAGATGTATAAATGAAAACAGTCCTTTTCCATGTGATGGCAGAAGGACTTCCAGGAGCTGAAGAAATTACTGGGCGGTTATGTTGGGATGGGTAGCAGAAGAAAACATCCCAGACAGTTCTGTCTCTTGACAACTCATTCTCTGAGCATTGCAGTCTCAGCACCTCAGACTCAGCTCGAGTCCACAAGTCTTCTGCCGACCCCTCAGCACCCAGAGCCACAAGACTGACTAAAACTGTAGTCCTTGAGAGCAAGCAAGGAGGCAAATCAACAAGCAGGGACTAATTCAGATCTCTGAGCAGGGTACAGAGGTGAGGAAACCAAGAGTGCTTTGGAGGAGAGCTCTGTTGGAGGCTGTGCACAGCAAGGACTGTTGCTTTGCTGCTTCTTGGCTTTCAGAAACGTCACTGTTGTGTAACCTGAACAGCTGCTGGCCATCCTGTACCTGACATATTTGAGAAGACTGGAAAATTCTGCTCCAGAGTATCTAAAGCTACTGAGGAAACATGCCATTGTAGACAGGCATCTACAATTCAGCTCAAGACATGAGAAGCACTGGCAGCTACTGTGTTATCTTTGGAGCCACTGCACAGGCTGTCAAATTGAAAACACGACAAAATATTTTGAGTAAATGCTGAAACTTTTATGATGTCTTGGGGGGAAAAAGAAGTTTCAGATAGCGTAATCTGATGAGTGTGGTACAGATGAAGAGATAGACAATGCCTGTTAGAAGATGCATATGCATGTTATAAAATGAGAGGACATATCTGGCTCCATGCTTACAACAAGTTATGTGAGCAGAGATTCCTTTAACTATTCAGAATCCTGTTGCTATAAGTAGGACTCAAGCAACAGATGGAGGCACTTTCTGAAGCAGCCACTGGTACTCTGCGTGTTTGGAAGATGCAGACCTTTTTAAAAGCTGGTGTTGACACCTTTTAGCAGATGATTTGCTTTGTATATGCCATTTCACTTTCTGTGCCTCAGTTTCCCTGTTTGTGAAACAGATAGTAAAATCACTTGCATCATCAAGTGCTTTGGTACTGAAAACATGTGCTGTCTAGGGAAAGGTTTTGCTCTTCTCACATTTCCAGATGTGTAATAGGCCACTATAAGTTTAAGGAAGTTTTCTGACCTGTTAGTTAAAAATAGTTAATTATAGATAGATATAGATTAGATATGGATTAGATATAGATATAGTAGTTGAAAATTATCCAAGGGCTACATTTTAAAAACAAATCAATCCATAGCTATAGCAAGTAGTAGCTTTTGCCAACACTTGCTGCACTACCACTGCTTGTGGTATTTCAAGAGCTACAGTTAGGTCTGGTTCTGCTGGGAATTGTAAGGGAATTGTAAGTGCTCAACATGTTTCATGATCAGGCCCAGAACTCTTATTTCAATGCAGAGGGGAGGAGTGACTCCCAGTATCACATCAGCTCCTGCAGACATGGTCTATTTAAGAGCGACTGTGTGCAAATGCAGGTTTCACACACAACCAAGTGGCTGTTCTGCTGAATCTGGGTAAAGAGAAAAAAAACAAGTTAAAGGTCATCTCTGAATTTCTCACTTATCCTTCTCTGTTTTGCCTCAAGACTTTCTGGGAATTGTGTTGGCCCTGTGCTCCTGCCAGCACTACAGCTGCATTTTGCTGATGAGCAAAGAGGTTCTCATGTAGACACTTTGCACAGTCAATTAGTAAAGTAATTGAGTACTCTTTGGGATGAAAGGTATAATACACACACAAGATTATTCACCATTCTCATTACATACCATATCCAGGAAGCTGCAGGAATGCAACACAGCTAGACACTTCATGGTGAAGTAACTCTGAATGACCTGCTTTTCCTCATTTACATCTGACTCAGTATCATTTGAATACTCTGCTTTATGTGTGATATTGCCTTGTAACTTTTACAACACTCAGAAGACTAGAAGAGCCAGCAGGCCTCTGCCCTCAAGAGTTTGTTTTATCTGGGAGAAAATGAGTGGAAGGTAGTACACAATAGGGAGGAGATGGGTGGAGAGCTTGAGATGGTTGGACTGTAATATAATCATTATTATTAAAGTCCTTATGGATATCATGGGAGAAATTATCTGAGGTAAGGATTTGAATGGAATGAGACTAGCTGCTTAGCAGGCCAGAACTAGGAGGCTGTTTATGCATGGAAGGGTGGTGTAGGGAAAATATTTGATATATATGCATATATACAGATATACAAACACTTATATATGGCAATATACACATTTTATAGAGAAGGTTATATAAAAGATTATATCACCCAGCCCAGCCTGTAAAGATAGAGCTGAAATGAGTGTCACACCTTTTATTTTTGCAAACAACCCATCAAGTCTCATCTTTTTGAGGCTGCTTCTGAATTTTCAGGCTCAGGTTTTAGGAGGAACTTGTTCTGCTGGGCATGAAGTGACAGTCTCTAAATGTCACAGCTTCGAAAGCCTGCCTCTCATACCCTTGTGCTTCAGGACACGTACGGTTTGCCTGTGTTGTGGAAGATGAGGAACTGTTTTGCTGTCTGTACTGGACGTTTTGCCTTTGTGTCTTCACCCTGCTTTAGAAGCGACAGTTGAAAACGCTGAATCGTCTGGATCCTGTGCCACAGCAGTGCGCGACGTCCAACACTAAAGCTCTCTCTTGTGGTCGTGATATGCAAACACACCACGTTGTGAGAGCAGAGCGTGGGTCATGAACCACCTCAGCAAAACACAAAGCTCAGGAGGAGCTGAGAAATCATGTCTTTATTTCAGCTAAGCTGACAGTCTCTGCTCCTAGTTCTAAATGGAGGATGTTTATTATGGACGTTATTTGCATCTCTTTTTTTTTCCCTGATATCAAATCTGTTATTTAAAACTCCCTCTTTTTAAAATAAGGCGGGGGGGGGGGTGGTGTGTGTGTGTGTGTTTTGTGGGTGGTGAGGTTTTGGGGGGGAGTTGGTTGTTTGTTTGTTGGTTGGTTTGGGTTTTTGTTTCATCTGTCGCTGACCTCTTGAAAAAGCTGATTCTGGTGCTTAAAATCACAGCCTTCCATCGTGCTTGAATATGCCGCTTCCACTTAGGAGAGCAATTTTTGCCCCGGCTGTTTGGGATTTCCCTTGGTGAAACCTGGTTTGCCTTCGCAGGCTGAGCCGCCGCAGCCGCCGAGGCCGGGCGAGCCTGGGAACGGCACCGTAGCGCTGCACGCAGCGAGGGCCCTGGGAAACAACTGGACACCCAGGAGTCTTGCAAAAGCAGAACCTGTTCCCCACAGATGAAAGCTGATTCATACAAGATTTTTTTTATTTTTTTTGTTCTGACAGCCAGCACTGTCTCTGCTGATTAAGAAATTGTCTGATCAGATAGCGAAAGTCACGGCGAGCTGCCGTGTCATCTCCCGGTGGTGCCGATGCTTTGCGCCGCTGGGAATCCGGGCTCATCTGAATCCCTTTGTTCTGGCATCAAGCTGGGTTTGCCTGAATGTCTTCCCTTGGCCAGAGGGAAAGAACAAAGGAAACTTTACGGACAAATCTGGATTAGTTTGCAGATGCTCTCTAAGTGCCTCGGGGTGGTCAGAAAGTCTCCAGGGACTGGGAAGCAAGGTTTTCCCTACTGCTCTGTAGTGTCAGTGGTGAAAGTAAGGAGCTACTCACAGGTCTGAGCAGTGTTGCTCTTAATCAGTGGCGACTGCATGGCACACCGCTGAGGCCTGTTTGCCAGCCCATGCTAGGAAATGGCTTGCTTGGCAAACGTCTGCTTTGAGCTGCACAGAAGCACTACTGGGTTTACTTTTACTCTTGATGATAAGAAAAATGAAGGGGGGGGGGGGAAGAAAGTCCTCCAAAGGGACTGAGCCGTGAAGAAGATGTAAATATTTCCTTCCAGTAATAGAGCAGAGATGACGTTGTAGCCGAGGAATGAGCTAGGAGATCTGAAGAAGCTTGTGAGCCTGACTGAAGGCACAAGGAAAAGGGTGGAAAGTAGTATGCGGGACAGGTTTTTGGGTGAGGGTCAGGCATTGGGGATGAATAGTGGGAAGCAGGGGATGAATAGTGGGAAGCAGAGGATGCATTTCTTGGCTGTTTGGCATATAACTTCAAAACCCACCATCAGAGTATTTTCATCCCCCTCCTATGTCTCTGCTAAGAATCACCCCCACTGACTCCAATGCCTGGTATAATAAAAAAGAGGATCACAAACTGGCCCTAGCCTCGGTCCAAGAAGCCTCTATGATAACACTTTTTCTCCCTCCTGTTTAAAAGAAGAAAACTTCCACCTTTATAAGACATTCAAACACTGGTCTCTTTCTGAACACACAAGAAATTACATGAAATTACATGAATATTATGACTCCAGCAGCTCTCAAACAGAAAGTTTTGAAAGCCTGAAATTCCTTGTGTTCTGTGGAGGATAAAGCATAATAGTGTTTTCAATATCTCATGAAGTTTTCTGGGATATGGAATGCTGTGGATGTGCTACTTCATCTCCTTTTACCCTTTCTTGTTATTCCACATCACTGAATGGATGGTCTTTAGATAATTTCCCCTTTTCTGTTTCATGTTTGATGAATGTTTCAGGCTTGGCTAGTTTGGTAAAGTTAGAGGGTGGCCAAGCAAATAAAATGTTAATAAATAAATAAGATTATTTTGTCTCCTGATAGTGGCAAAGTAAAAACATTGTGAAGGTTATATCTTGACAAAGAAAACTCAGATCTTCCAAAGATGTTTTGGCTGTTTCCCAGGGGTCATTTTAAATAGAAATAAAAACATTTTAAGTGGGAAACTTCAACGAGCTCTAATCGTCTAAACTGTGGAGGGGTCACTTAGCCACTAACAGAGTTAACTTTTTTACTGCAAACCCAGGACTTGAGTCAATACAGCAGGATAAGGCTGCAGTTTGCCTAACTGCAAATCTGGTTATTAAAACTTATTTGATTTTGAAGGAGGCTTTTATTTTTCCTGTTGCTTTGAATGAAACAATAAATTCTCCTAGACAATTACAAAAGGAGGATTCTGAAGGACTGGAAGAACTGGTCTGTTGAATGAATCCAGGCATACCTGTGACTGATTTGTATTGCTCCTGCTTTGGTAGAAAGGAACAATTTAGAAGGTCAGCATGCTTGTAAGGCTACATCCTCTGAATCATTGGCTGCTTTAATGGCAACTAACATCTACACTGGTCTGGAGAGTACTTATTAAGAGTGAGGAAGCCCTGTGTCTCTGACAGAGCTGGATCCTTTGTCTTGTGTTGATGCAAATAGCAGCATAGATGACCAGGAATGGCTTAGCACAAAGAATCATGATAGTGAGGTTACAAAAACAAAGCTAACATGCATGCAAAAGGAAAATGGGGAACACTCTTTTTAAAATTAAGGCAGAATGAAGAACTTCCCTGATTACACCTTTAGAAGTTAATTTTCCAAAGCATTCAGTTAAGAGAAGAAATCTGAAAAACCATGGTCTTCTCCCATGATTGTGACAGTTTTTTTCCTCTAGTGCTGCAAGTTCAAATCCTCAAAACAAAACTCACCAGGAAAGCATCATGTGTAGCACCAACAGAGTCCCCACAAATCCCACAAACAGAGTACATAGTCCTATTCATCAGCTCTATTATCCTCTGTGGACTTCAGGCCAAGTTCACCAATTTAAACTGTTGATTTTCAAGAGGCAAGGCAAAAACAGGCATTGAACTTCTCAAATGCCAAAGCATGTTTGATGAGATGGTTGGATCTGTGCTGCGCTGCCTTGCTGCTGTAACCAAGCAAGTGCTACTTTGGAGGTCCAGGGCTGACTCTGGTAGGCACAGAGCACCAGAAGTCAGCAGGGCTATTCAGAAAGAAAGTCTGCAGCAAAACTTCAGCACCAAACCAGCACCTAACCTGAGCATGGAGAAATGAGCAAATTTATCTACTTTTATGGGATAAATGTGTTCTGGTTCTGATCTGTAGCCAGGGAAGTCAAAAGGAGCTACCTTCCAATCTTCCTGCAGTCACATTCTCAATGATATGCCCTCAGAGAAAAAAAAAAAACCAAAGAAACAAACCAAAAGAACACCAAAACAAAACAGAGCTAAGCAAAATCAAACATAAATAAAAATAAAAACATGCTGTTTTAATAAAATCTACTATTGTCTGTAAATATGCTTTCAATTCCCTGCTTAGAGCACCTTTTGGTTCATGATAGCAGAAAGTCTCCAGTAACAGAGACCTGATTTTTACCAGAAGCAAGTGATTCTTCTATAAAGGTCTGAAAAATTCTGAAGCTGTCCCAAGATCTACTGTGCAACTTCCCTGCTGTTTTAGTTTGGAGCTGAAAATTGAAATGATTACAGATGGTAGCATTAACTACAGTGTTTATGAAAAAAAAAAATATTATAGGTATTATTAATGCACATATTCAGCCAGACATATGTTTGGATAGGGGGACTGATTTTTCTTCTCTGTCATGTAACAGCCCATGAACAACTCATACGTGTTCATGCATCGTTGTGCTTGCTCAGAAAAATCCATACTGAAAAACAAGCCTTTGTGTTTTGTCAGAAAGGAAAGAAACAGCAAACAAAAAGCTCTTAAAGTCAAGAAAAGGGGATTTAAATTTGCCAGTTACAGTGTCTTCATAGCTGATGATTTTTGAAAGTATGATAGGAATGAAAGGGAACATTTCCTTGGTTTTATTCCCTGGTGTCATTCCTCATCATAAGGTAATTTAAGTGCTGCATTTTATATTGTTGCTTTCTTTGCAGGTTGCCTGTTTTTAAAGGTACACTGTCACATAAAATCAAACAATGCTCTACCTCTGCAATGAATAACACTTCCAACTACTAAAACTGATTGTTAAAATGTCATGTTACTTCATTCCATAAATCACTAGTGAAATCCTGACTTTACTGAAATAAATGGAGGTTTGCCACCAGCTCCCATGGGGCCAGAATTTCACCTCCAGGCTTGATGAATATCCAGAATGAACAATATCTCCAATTACTTTCTTAGGCTGGGCAAGTGCATTCCTTGTTCCCATTCCTTTTCTACGTTCAAAGTCCCTCACATCTTCAATAGGGCACTTGGGCTGCTGGGCCGTCAGTGTGATGAACTGCCAAGCGGCAGTCTGATATATAGGTGGTGAGGAGCTTCATCCTGCAAACACTTCAGCACGTACAAAGCTTTATCATATAGGTGATTCCACTGGAGCCACAGGCCAACTTTGTCACAAGTGACACAGCTGTGGCTGAGGTTATTACCCATTTTACATCTATGTGTCAGATGCAGAAACAAAGCACAAAATACATTCACTTCTCATTTACTAAGAGAGTGAGTAATAAAATTGATACTTATTTACATTGCCCTAGGCAATGAAGGGAAAATATTTTGCTCTCTGTTTTTTGCCCAAATAATTCTAATTGCCTCCTGGAAAGTCCTCTTCATAAAAGGAAAACACGTTTGAAAACATAGCTGGGATGTTCATCACTTATAAATTGAAAAAAAAAAAAAGCAGCATTTGTTCCTCTAATCAGGGTTGTTGTGTTCACTACGGTATGTTTGCTCGTGCCTCACCTAATGTAGTTTTAAATAGCAATCACCTGTCTATTTAAAACCATTATTTAAAAGTCAGAAATGAGCCTGAAAAAAAAAAACTTCTCCGATCTTACCTCCTCATAGCTCCTCCAAGTTTTGGCCCAAACGTGACAGTTTATACTCTCTCGCACACAAGCTTTAAGAAGGGAGTGGGAAAAGGAGAAAGCTGCTGTGTCACGTTAGAACATTAACCCTGGGTCTTCCCTTTAGGACTGTCATCCCAGGAGCCAGAGTCAGGCAGTTTGCGTCTCTGCCTACCTCTGCTGCTGTTTAAAACACAAGATGTGAGCAGTCCCTGCCCCAGGGCCATCTGGCAGACAGGGCACTGAGGCGCAGCGCTGCCGGGACTCCTGCAGGTACACGCCGTAGAAGTGTTCGCTTTAAAATACTTTTCGACACAAGTCCGCAGGCTTATTTCATTGCTGTCTCAAAGCCTGGAATCAAACACAGAGTGTATCGGATGTCTCCAGCAGCAACTAAACTCATGCACTCTTGTAAATCTCCCTCGTAATCCCCCTGCTGCTGACACTTTATTAGCCAGGCATTCCGGGCTGTGCTTTACTGGGGCACCTCTAAGTGATTGCAGATGGTATTGCTGTGCTAGGGTTCAGATGTGCTACCAAATAGCTGTCTTCATATTTTCCATGCTTTGCCTCATTTGTCAGATTGGTTTTAACCCTGTTGTGTTCAGGATGTTTCCTGCCTCAACTAAGGAGCTGAAGGTGGACTGGACGCCTAAGCAAGTGCCAGGTATTTCATGGCCATAAGACTACTCAACTCTGCTGGACCAAGCAAATTTCTCAGGCTTTAAAAGCTCACAGAATTGAATCTCCAATTAAAAAAAGCCAAACAAAGTGAGGAGAAATGTCAGTTTTCAAGCTCACAAATGCTGGGAAGCTGGGAATTGCACAGGGATGCTCAAAACAGCAGAGATAGGAAGGTAATGAACCCCCATTACAGATTCATTTGCTCCAGCAGGGCACAGCTCATACTCTCAGTAGGTCTCATTAATGCACAAGGAAAGCCACTGGCCACACTAGAGGAAGTGTCTGGATTAACAGTTCCCATTAATGCCATTTAACAGAAATTGCAGCCAGACACAAACCCAGCTTGTAAGACCTGGTCTGCCTGGGTCTGTACTCTGAGCTACTCCATGGTAGCTCTAGGTTGGTACTGGGTGATCATAGAATCATAGAATCAACCAGGTTGGAAGAGACCTCCGAAATCATACAGTCCAACTTAGCACCCAGCCCTGTCCATTCAACCAGACCATGGCACTGAGTGCCTCATCCAGGCTTTTCTTGAACACCTCCAAGGACAGCGACTCTACCACCTCCCTGGGCAGCCCATTCCAATGGCAAATAACTCTCTCTGGGAAGAACTTCCTCCTAACATCCAGCCTAGACCTCTCCTGGCACAACTTGAGACTGTGTCCTCTTGTTCTGTTGCTGGTTGCCTGGGAGAAGAGACCAACCCCCACCTGGCTACGGCCTCCCTTCAGGTAGTTGTAGACAGCAATGAGGTCATTCCTGAGCCTCCTCTTCTTCAGGCTAAACAACCTCAACTCCCTCAGCCTCTCCTCATAGGGATTGTGTTCCAGGCCTCTCAGCAGCTTTGCTGCCCTTCTCTGGACATGTTCCAGATGAGTTGTGGTTCACTTGCAGCCTCTCCTGCCAAGGTATCTGCAGTGAGGAAAGTGCGTAGGACACTCTCTCATTTCTCATCCAGTCTTAACCCAAGCCTCTGCTGGGCATCTACAGTAAAGAATACTTAAAAAAAAATTAAAATGTATCTGTCTGTGCTTTTTCAAGAATGAGGATGTTTGGTAGATATATTCCAATTGAATACAGAGTGGAGTCAGGGACTGCCCATCTGGTCTTCAAATTCTATGCTGCAAATCCTGCATAATGAGCACAAAGTCCATAGTACTGGGCTGGATAATTGATAATCTCCTTCCTTTCTTAACAAAGCATAGTTGGCAATGCCCACTGCATGAATTGCTTTCTTCTGCTCAGGCTGACACCAAATCAAGGCTTTGCACTGCTTGTTTTTCTTACACCATAAAAGTGACATGGAATGTGTTTTATCCATATGTGATGGCCTTGCTCAGCTGAAGTAATGGGACTGCAGAGAGCGTATGTAATACTTTGGAATTAACAGCTATTTGTGAGGAATGGTAGTTTGGCTTTCAGGCTGGAGAAGCAATGCTGCTTCAAGGAAGCAGTGCAAGGAATTTCCTGAAAGTGAGCACCCATTCCCAGTAGTATTCAGGGATACTGGATATTCAGCATCTAAGCAGCATAAAGGAGGAGGTTTTTTTAACTGAGGCAGAGGCCCAATGTATTTTAAACCATTAATTTAATTAATTGCTTCACCTGAGAAATGCTTGCCACAACCATTGAAATAATGTAAGGAAGACTCATAATTGTCCAGTGAAATGTATACAAGTGTTTTTTATAACAGCTATTCTACTGATTTCTCTGATTAAATGGAATGTAATAAAGGCAGAAAGTCTGCAACAGACAAGTTGTGTCACCTGTGTTTCCAGATGGTACCCAGTAAGGAAAGGCTTGCTCATCCTGACTATTAGTTTAGCTGGGCTTGCTCATCTTGACTATTAGTTTAGCTCTATTAACCCACATTTCCCAGAGTAAGTAGGTGTCAATCAAACCAGAGCTATGTGAATTTCACTCATGATTCATGTTTTTCTCATCCATCCAAACAAGCTCTGCTAAGCTGCTTTACTCCATAAACTGAACTGCACAAGTAATATGATGAAAAGCATCATAATTTATGTCCTAAAGAACATATGTCTTCCATACTGATATGTTAGCAATTCCCAGATTTGGGCTCAAAGATTTGGCCAAGTTAGGCATATGTGTTGCTGTGGTTAATATGAATTTGTTCTCTACATATGGGCAGCAGTCTGATCTCACATCTTGCACTCAACAAGACTTACTGTATTATCATGGATGATTAAATACACATAAATTAAACATGCAGCCAACAGTGGCTCTTTTACTAGAAGAACATTGTTTGTACATTATTACAGCCAGATTTTCAGCAGAAATCAGCTCCCAGCTAGACTCCAGAAGAAGCAGCCTGATTTTAAAGCAACTTGGCATTTTGTGTGTTGAGCACCTCAGAATCTGTCTGTGAGTACCATCCTATTCCACCATTCCATTCAACATAGCTCATGGCAATATATCGACCATGAGATCTTCTGACATTTCTTATGATCTTGTATTTTGCTTTCCATGATGACAAATTTCTTCAGGTTGAAAGGGAAAACAGTATTGCAGGAAATTAGGAAACTGGTGGCATCTTCTGCTCTGTTCTTATGAATTAAGCAACCCTGGTCTCTATTACCAAAGGTTTTATGTAGGTATTTTTTGGGTATTGTGAGCTGTGTGTTTTGAAGCTTCCAGTATATGAGTTGTCCTGCCAACTTTCTGTACCAAATAGCTATTAAGTAGCTGCAAGAGATGGAAGTGAACTGAACTTTTGCAGTGGGTTGCTTTAAATTGTGTAGGCATCGCTGTCTTATGCTGCTGGTCAGCAGAACTTATCATCTGTATGTTAATGGGCCTTAGCCATTACCAATCACTGGTTATTTCATAGGCTCATACAATCAGTGAGGGCTGGAAGGGACCACAAGGATCATCTAGTTCCAACCCCCCTGCCATGCCCAGGGACACCTTACCCTAGATCAGGCTGGCCAGAGCTTCATCTAGCCTGGCCTTAAACACCTCTAGGGAGGGGGCCTCAACCACCTCCCTGGGCAACCCATTCCAGCCTCTCACCACTCTCATGCTCAACAACTTCCTCCTCACCTCCACTCTGAACCTACCCATCTCCAGCTTCACTCCATTCTCCCCAGTCCTGTCACTACCTGACATCCTAAAAGGTCCCTCCCCAGCTTTTTTGTAGGCCCCCTTCAGATACTCAAGGGCCACAATAAGGTCACCTCGGAGCCTCCTTTTCCTTCATCTTTGTGTATTTTATGCAGAATATTAATCTGTAATATTTTGTATTCTAAAATTCTAGGTTGTAGTATCTTTGGTGCTCTCTTTTGGAAACAGATCAGTTCTGGTAGGGTGGAAATTTGCTCATAGAAAGAGGAGCATCTCCTGGGAATTTGTCACTGCAAAATGCAGACCTTTGTTTCTATGCCATTAGAACATGATTGCTGCAGAATAAAGCACAGATAACTCATTTGGCTTCTTGCATACTATACTGGCTGAACAGTTTGGGAGACCTGTGTGAGCAGCATTTATTCTAGAGACCATACAACTGCAGCTAGATTGAAAAACCTTTTCTAGTTGAGAGCTGGCCTGAGTTTCTTGCTCTGCTGCTGAAAGGCAGTAATGCAATGTTGGTAATATCGGGAGGGTAAAGGAATAATATTGAGATCGCTGAAAACTGACCAGCTCTGTGCCACCTGAGTGAAATGTGTTCATGAATAATGACACATCTGCATATGGCAGTGCAGAGTTAAGAAGTAATATCATCCAATTTTATTTTTTTTAAGGTATATTTGTGGCTTTGGGAGTGTGTGGGTAGGTATTCCACATGACTGAGCTCTGGTCCTGCAAGATATTACAAGCAGGTCACCAGCATAATGGATCTTAATAAATCTGTTTCCTTAAGATATTCCATAATTATTCTTGGATCTACTTTTGCTCTTATGTCAGCAGAAAATGAGAAGATTTAAGTCCTGCTGTACCTGTGAGACACATGTAAAATTGCTTTGCTTATTTATGCAAGTTTTAATCAGTGATTTCATACCTGAGGAACACTATTCAAAGCCTATCATCTGCCACATCAGCAGGTCAGAAAATGCCATTGTTTGTAAGGAAGAAACTCAGAATAGAGGGATGGAGAAATTATTTTCCCCTTTTTCAAGACCTTCTTCCTCCATATTTCCTGCCTTCCTTTACCCTTGTGGCCTCTGTTGAAAAGCATTGGGTAATGCCCAACCTAAATGTTGCTTTAGTCACACACCACTAGTCACCCAGAAACCATCAAATGTTATTAAACTGCAGTCATTTCTCCTTGGGTTCCATCAGTTATCAAGACTGATGGTGGAAGGGTTCAGCCAAGGTTAGAGCATGTGTATGTCTCTGGGCCATGGGGAGCTCTGTATCATAGCTCTGAGACAGCATAGAAGGCACTGTGGATTTGAATGCTTCTGGGGCCATAAATCAAAGAAATGTACAAGTTCCAGCAATCCCTGTGGAAGCAAGGATGGAAGAAAGAGAACCACCAACTAATGTCAGCAAAAATCTTCTCAGAGCAACTTTTCTAACCTGCAGTACATCAGCAAGCTTGTCACTAAACCAGTCCATTTCATCCTTACTCATTTGCTCATCATTTGCATTTCCCCTCTGCAGGGTCTTCTTTTCTGTGCATTTCTCTTCCCATCACTGCCATGGCTCTTCAGCTTGTTGAAGTCATGGCTCCATCAGACAATCCCTGAGCCCCAAGATTATGAGAGTGAGGAGGAAAGGTGAAGCTCTGGACAGGCAAGCAAGAACTAAAGGTGAGCAAGCAGAGCTCAGACATGGCAATCCTTGTGTCAGTGTCCTCTTCAGCTTTGCAGTTCTAGCACTTTCTCTTCCTTGTCTCTGCTGAAGTTATACATTTGCTCGCACATCAAACTCATTTTCATACAACTTTGTGAAAGGAAAGGACTTCTTTGGTGACCTCAGGTATGCACCTTCAAGGTATTAATTTTGCAGCAAGTGGTATGGATTTTACAATTAGTGCAGGATTTGGCTGTCAGCTGAGAGCACTTCCAGATTTGCACAAAGAGAGTACAGCTTCACCCAGGCATACACTCACCTGTAAATGCAGCCAGTTTGTATTTGGCCGTACCTTTGTTAGCACCTTATGGCTCAAAGGAACATACATGATGGGACAGTACAGATTCAGAAAGTGAAAGAAACAAATACCAAATTTTAAAGCTTTGTTGACTGTCCAAATTATAATGAGAAAGAGGAAGCCCAATTAAACCAAAGGTTATGAAAAGTAATTTCACAGCTTCCTTTCATTTGCTAATAACAGCATCCAGCTTACATATGGCAGTCTAATATGTCTTTGAAAGCCAGAATACAAAATATGTCAATATGAAGATCGTAGAATCATAGACTCAGAATCAGCCAGGGTTGGAAAGGACCACAAGGATCATCTAGGTCCAACTCCCCTGCCATGAGCAGGAACACCCTAGCCTAGATCAGGCTGACCAGAGCCTGGTCTTAAACGCCTCCAGGGATTGGGACTCAACCACCTCCCTGGGCAACACATTCCAGGCTCTCACCACTCTCATGCTCAACCACTTCCTCCTCATCTCCACTCTGAACCTACCCATCTCCAGCTTTGCTCCAAGATGTATTTGTTTAAAAGGTTTAATCTCATCCAGTCTCTAAATTCAGAAGTGAATCATGAATTCCAGCAAATACCCTTTAACAGCTGTATGTTAAGACCTTCCTCAGCTGTTATAAGTTTGTTCATTTCTCAAAGTTATTGAAGGATAGGCCCCTGCTAATAATTCTGAGAATATCATGAGAAGCAAAAGGTTTATGTATTTCAACAGAATGCTATTTTGCCTTTACAGTTCTACACAAGAGAATGGCTTGTTATTTCCCTGCAGACTGATCAGTGCTAGCAGGAATGAAAATGGTGATAACGTAGAAGTGTTCTTTGAAAAATTGTCCAGGATTTCAAACCTTGGACAACATAAAAATGTAAACTTAAAATAAATTAAAACTAAGGAAAATGTTATTTTAAAGCCTTAAACAATCACCCTTGCCAAACCAAATAGGTTAGTTGTGCCTTTTTAATTTGGCTGCAGTGACTTTTACTGGGGCAAAACAACAAGGAAAATAAAGGCTCCACAGAAATGAATTTACTTGGTGCAGGGAGAAGGTTGTTTAGTGACCTGGTTTGGAGCAAGATCAGCTGTCAGTTCTTCAATCAGCCCAGATGGATCCAGATCTTAACAATGCAATAACCATTTTGGAGCATGGCAGTTAGAGATCTGAGCCCTGGGTTTCCTGATAGGAAGGAGACCCCTTCTAAGGACAGATGAGGTCACTCAACCAGGAACATACACTTTTTTCGTAGTTGGGTGAACAAAACCAAATGTTTTCCAGTTTGCAAAACCCAGT
The DNA here is from genome assembly GCA_013400475.1 of Tricholaema leucomelas. Lineage (NCBI taxonomy): Eukaryota > Metazoa > Chordata > Aves > Piciformes > Lybiidae > Tricholaema lacrymosa > Tricholaema leucomelas. Next base: position 325,325 of record WAAF01001397.1, read on the forward strand.
AGATTTACTGGTTTCTTTTTCTTGCTTTTGCAGTGTTGAACAATTTCTTTTACCTTTCTAAAAGTCCTTTTTCAAAGAGTCTAAGTTAGCAGAAATGGTTGCACTGCGTCCCCATATTTGAGTTTTGCACTCTTGTTTCCTCCTGTGGAGACTGACATAACGATGGCTCCTATTCCTTGTAAGTGCCATTTTTCCTCACTGAAGAAGAAAAACTTCAGTTCTAAAATGCTAATCTTGTCAGCTATATGATTCTTTGATGCTCTTTTCTCTTATCTAGAGCTTTGAGGACATATGAAACCATTTATCTCCATAAACCAAATAATGGCTCCTTCATATCTCTGGGTTACAACTAACCATTTTGTTTATGCAATTGCTGCTGATTTTATCTGTATTAGTGCTTGGCACTTCTGCCAATTAACACACCAATTGTGTGTTGTGTCCCTGAAAAGGAGTAACCTGATGGATGATCACTTTAAAGAAAAAAAAAGTTTGGTTTAAGGTTTGTTCCTTTGCTTAAAGGAAATCATTCTCAGTGACAGGGGTAGAACTAATTTTCCAGAACAATATCCAACTGCTTCTATCCACAAAGCTGTCCTTTCTTTAACGTTTTGCCTCATTCACTAGAGAGCTTCCCTGATTGCAGCAAATGAAGCAGAGATCTTACAGACAACGTTTTGCTTTGATGTTCAACCCTGAGGAAACCCCAGAGCGATTCTGTCTTGGGCCCCAAAAAAAAAAGGCAGCTGTCCTGTGATCTTGTATGTGCAGTACATGTACAGAGAGAGCAGATCAAAAGGTTCCTACAAACTCTAATACTGTTTTTTCCCTAATTTTCAGTGTTTGACTTTGCAGTCTTAATAACCTTTGAATGTGGGGAGCAGAGAGATATTTCTTTTTTCATTGATTTTGGCTAATTCCCAAATGCTGTAAACTTCTCCTAATTTTTAGTGTTTGACTTTGCAGTCTTAATAACTTTTGAATGTGGGGAGCAGAGAGATGATTTTTTTTCTTTTAATTTTGGCTAATTTCTAGGGTAAACTTAAAACTCAGGAAAAAAAACTTCATCTGACGGGGTGCCAACAGCACCACTGAGAGCTGTTAGGTTTCAAGCATCCTTCGTGTGGACCAGGATTAGCAGGAGATGAGACATTTCTTTGTTTCCTGGAGGTTTGATGGGAGCAGGAGCCAGGAGTCCAATAGGTTCTAGAGGAAGGAGCAAAGGAGGACCATGGTATTCCTGGTGGGAATAAACTCTTTAGTCTGTTCCCTCAGACCTGTCCCTTCAACAGTTTAAATTACAGGATTATGTAGGTGTGTTTATCCAAATGATGGGTGTTAATGGTCAGTGAGTCACCTAATTGGCTCCGTACCACTGCAGATCCACATGCCCTGCTGTGTTACAGTGGTAGCAGCCATTTAGCCACGAAGGACAGAAGCAAGTCAGGGTTGGTAGGTAGAGCTACTGTTTTTAATGAAACCATCTGATGCAACTGGGGTAATCTTTCAGATGCACATAAATGAGGTTTTGGGTTATCCAGGAACTCTTCCAATTGAGTTAGAGCTGTTCAGAAGTAATCTGCTTGATCAAGGCCGGAGTGCTTAGCACCGTATAAAACAGATCCCTATCTCTGAAAATCTGATTACTGGTTTATTCTGGTGAGAGCCTAATCCATGACACAGAGTTTGTGTTTTAACTGGAGGCACAGCCCAGTAGCTACTCTAAGCCTTTTATTGGCCTTGCTTACAATGCATGCATTTTGCATATTTTCATCCTGTGGCCTCCAGGCCAGTCAGTGTGGATCGCCTGTTTGGCAGAACACTGATGTATGCTGTCCCTTAGTCTGTCTGTCTCCCTGCTACAGTTGTTTGCTAAGGGGGAACCTGTATGTGAGGTAGCCTACAAGCAGCCTTGGGATGAAAAACTCCTAAGAAACGTGGGGAGCATCGCTGTAGAGTTCTCTACTTTCTGGAGCATAGGCATAGGTCCACTGATCCTTTGATGTGACACCAGGGGAGTCCCAGAGTCAAAGACATCTGCCTAGAAGGGATGTCTAAAGTGGCTGAACAGAGGAGACATGAAAATCCCACCACTGCCTCTGTAAAAGTCCTGTTCAACAGCACTGCCCTTCACTCCCAGCTACCCATCACACCTTGCAATGAAGGTAGATGAGCTTGTGAGGCACTTGCAGTCTGGTGTGGCAGTGAAAGACTTGTGAAAGCACCTGCAGACCAAAGCAGGAAACATCCTCTCCCATCTCTGGGTTTGAGCTCAGTTCTCCTTAGCCAGAAAAATCTTCCTAGAAAGCTAATTTCCAGTGAACCTGTATCCATTTAATGGCCTTAAGAGTGTCCACTCCTAGGATCTGGTTTAGATTCACTTGGGTTACCAGTTTGGTTACTAACCTCATACAGAAATCAACTGGATACCAGACTGCTACTTGAAATGAATGGAAATTCATGGGGAGGATATTAAAGAATCAGGAATTAAGAGGGATCCTGCATGGTAAGTGGTTGCTCCTGAAAACACAATATTCTGCTGTTGAGCTAACAAACTGAAATAGACTCAAGTAATTTCTGTATCCATAGCATTGCCCAGTGTAAATGCTGCAAACTTCTGTCAACAGATCTCTCTATGCAAACAGGTTAGTGGAGCAAGAGGACAGGTAAAAGGAGAGAATAATCTGGGATTACTAAAACAAACCCTCTAACTGTTGAGCCCTGAGGAAAGAGAGAACTAGCACACTTCATCTAAACCTTCCCATAAATAGTTTGGGTAATTAGAGGCTTAGATTTATGGAAAACAATGAAAAATGTCATAATTACCTTTACATATTTTTCTTTCTTTCACTGTTAGAAAATAATCACAGTAATTTGGTGTTCAGTGAGCAGGGCACACATTTAAATTGTTGTTCCACCACTGTGCCATTCTGAGTGAAAAATGCTTCAGGGTAACCCTACTGAACAGGTCTGTTCTCTTCCTTTTTAAATCTTGTAGCAATTAGCCAACATTTCACAGACCATTTCGGTCAAATAATGTAACTTGTCCAAATGGTGCCCAAATTTAAAAGGCTGCAAAGTATTATCCTTGCTCCAGATGGGAAAGGTTTTCTTCAAGCGAGAGATGTCCTACAGGCTGGAATAAAATAATCAGTCCATATTTTTTCCCAAACCCTAAGTAGAAACTGATACTGCTAAAAACCACTGCTAGCAACCTCTGTAATACTCCTTGCACAGCAGAGGGAAAGCTCACAAGAAATCTAATGACCATTCTCTTGCGTGAGTTGATGATGAAGGTGGAACAAACTAGCAAGAGCTCACGAAGGCAGACATCCAAGGCCTGAGGCAGCCCAGCCATGTGAGAAGTGGTCATATTTCAAAATAGGCTAGTCCAGCATAATCCTGTTTATGAAATGCAGGTGGAGTATAATTCAGAGTTTGTGGTTTGAGCTTTAAAACTCATTATGTTTTGGTTCGGCGCTCCTTGGAGACCAACTGACTCCTTGTATGTTAACGTCAAGATGCTCAGATCAAATAGAGGGTTGAAGTTTACAGCTCTGGTGTTCTGATAACTAGGCATGGACACAGGACAGTTCTCCTCTCTGGAAGCTGTCATTATCCTGCAGCCTGGATAACCTGGTGATTTGACTTTCAAGGCTCCGTACAAAGCATACCTCATTCACCAGGCATTTAGTGACTTTGTCTTGAGTGAGAGCATGTGGTTTGTCAGATAAGATCTGACTAGGAAAGAGCAACCAAAGCTTGGATATGACAGTGAAACTTAAGAAATAAGAAATGCTGACAGATGAATTTTTTTTTTCTTTTAAAAAATGCTGTAGTATTCCAGATTTGTCCTTGTACATGTCATTTCCTCCTGCCTTGCCTTGCTTATGCTAAACAACCTGGCTGTACAATGTCCTTTGGGCGTGCTGGATGTTGAGGTTACAGACTACCTTCCTGATATATGAAGATTCTACTATAAAAAAGTTTCTTAAGAGGTCACCCAGCATGAACTGCACCATCAGACTTTAAAGGGCTTTCTAAAGGTTCACAGCAGAGGCTTTGGGAAACTGGGACCCTGAAGAACAGTTTCTTTACCTGGCCAAGAGTCCAGAAGAAAGGTCACCCAGGGATGGAGTTAAGCAGAAAGCTGCAAGGGAGACACTTTCCTAAGCAGGAAAGTGGGGACAGGCTTTATTTAGATGTAGGGTGCTGGTTTCTGCTGTGAGCTTTCTCTGTTGAGCAAGCTGTGAAATGAGTAAAGGAATTTTTCTTAGAGACTTCTATTGGGCCGTAGGCTCTGTGAGAATCAACTTCTTTCCTTTAAAAAATGGGGTTTACACTGTGTCTACAAAGACTCTTTCTGGGATCAGTGTATAGAGCCTAGAGCAAGCAGATTGCTCTTTAAAAAAATATAATCTCATAGGTTTCCATTAGAAAAGAGATTTCTTGTATCAAAGATAGAATGGATAGAATTGATAGATTGATAGAAAGAGAGGGGAAAAATACCAAGTGGCAGTTGAAGCTTTAAATCCCTAAAAGGGGTAGACTTAGAAAACATCACTGTCTGGAAGTTTGAGCTATTCCTTTGGAGAGGAATGCTGGTAGTGGTGAATGTACCCAAGACTCTCATTAGTTTCTAAACCAAATAACCAGGTTCTTCAGGTGGTGTTTAAAAAACAAGAGTGGATGTGGTCCTTGAGGTCTAGTGATGAAGGATGCTGGGATGAAGGTTGGACTGGACGATCCTGGTGGTCCTTTCCAACCACAGCGATTCATAGTGATTAGATGTTGTGCTGAGGGATTTGGTTTAGTCAAGGACTTGTCAGTGTGAAACTACTGATTGGACTTGATGATCTTGAAGGGCTTTTCCAAGCTAAGAAATCCTGTGATCCTGTGATTCTGTGATTCAAACAGCAAGCATGACTTTCTTCAAAAAAGTATCACACTGTACAGATTTAGGTCAGATGGGGAGGAAGAGGAGTTCTGGCTGCAAGTTTGGGTTTTGTCTGAACTAAGTGAGCTGGCTGTGGTGTTTGCCTTTTGTTCAGCACTTGGCTGTGCTGTTACAATGCAATAAATACAGCTCTTGCATAGTTCAGGAGATCTAAAAACGAGATCAAGTTTATTACACTGCACAGCTTGGCTACAATGCTTCTTCTGGGCTACTAACTATCGGACTGGAGTAGCCAGTCTGGTGCAGCAAAGTAATCCTTTCCCATTTCTATTTGAGTTTGAGCCTTTTGCTCCAAGTTGCCCGTTTGTGGTTTTGTTGATGTTCGGCAGCAAAACTAATCTAGAGCAGTATAGCAAAAGCAAGATGCGAACTACAGCACATTAGGAATGTTCCTCCTGGCACGGTGTAACCTTGATCCCCAGGGGCAGAGAGGTGTTTGTGGGGAGAGGAGGGTGGAAGAAAGGAAAAGCTGCCGTCTGTTTTGGTCCGACAGTCATAGAAAAGGCTGTTTGCCACTAGAGGGTGTATCAGCTGCAAGACCGCGGTTGCAAACGCCGGGGTTTTGTTTGGACGCTCCTCTTTTTCTGTTGTTCTGAAATTAATTTGGGCAGCCTCAATTATCTCCTGTTTAGTTTTCTAGACAATTAAGTTCTCAGCATCATTCAGCCCACTCGAACCAGCCCATGGTGGGTGGCTTTGTCAACAACGGATAATTTATTTTGGCTGTTCTAATTTCGCCTGCTTGGTGTCTAAAGGAGTGTTTGCAGAGCCCCGGGCCAAGCCAGGTTATTTAAATGTATAAGATACAAGTATTTGGAGTACACATTTGTGGCATCAGAGACACGGTGCCTCAGCTGCCTTTGCTCTTTTGCTTTTGTGAACAGATAAACAGCCAGTGGTTGGGGATGGAAAGGGGAGACTGCTGAACTCAACCCAAAACGAAGCAGCCTAGGAGTTTTAGCTGGATTAGAGGACTGCTTGTGCTCCTGCTTGTCTCACATTAGTAAGGTCCTAGAGCAAAGCATCCTTTCCTATCTGCACCTCTAAGCAAGCTGGCCTGCCAGACAGCTTTCTTTGTGCTTTGCTCTTTCTTCAGTAAAAGGTAACTATGAACACAGGCAAAACAGAGTATAAATGTTTGTCTCCTTAGGATGTGATCATTCTCTGTCTCTCCAGTGAGAGACCTTAAGGGCTTCCTATTCAAATAAACTCACCATAAGTATCACTGGCAGTTTAACTTCCAGCCATTCTGAAGGGACTGGAGCAGAAGTGCTGTTGACTGGCACAAGCACTTCAGCAGCCACCTGTGCTTCAGGTGGGCTTGGAGCAGCCCTTTCAGTGCACATTAAGGCCTCAGGAATTGTATTTCTTGGAGAGTGACATGTTTCTATTTGAATGAGGAAAGGGTACAGGATTTTGAAAGTGAAGAGGAACATTTAGACTCGGGAAGAAGGCTTATAGAGCCATCTCCATCCCAACATGTACCATCTGTCAGCCCAGTAGATCTTATTTAGTTCTATACTATTTTCAGCAGCCATACTGAACAATACTCTTCATAAAACAATCCAAGCTCCCTCTGGTTCCCTATACTGTGCCCCATCAAAAACATTCAAAGATAGACTGCAGATTGAATAGGCAGAAGGGTGAAATAATTCTAGTTTGATCCCATTAGGCTTCCTATGCTCCTGGATCACAAAAAGAGATTCATTAAGGACACATTTTGGCTCTTCAAAGAAGCATAGATGGCATTTATATTTCAAATGCTATTCTTTTCCACTCCAGTGCATTGGATTGTGCTCTTCCCTGTGAACTACAGATGCTAGCAATGTCTAGAAGCAGCTAGAACAGAAATTGTCTTGTATTCTAATGGCTTCCCTCCCCATGAACTGTGAAATGAGGAGCACTTTCAGGTGGGAGGACAGTAAGACTTTAAGTAAGCCCTTCTGGCTTATGCTGCAAGTGCTAGGGAGAAGAGGGAGTTATTTCTGGAACCATCTGGTTGGTGGGTGCTGTATTTTGCATGATTTGTGCAATCTCAGGTGTGCCAGCACAAATTCTGTGAATGCCTGTTTATTCTTTTGGGTTTCAGTACTGACCCCTTAGTGTCCTGGGGCAGAGTCCAGTGCCTGAACCTCACTACACTGCCTTGAATTGAAGCATCCTGTATCTTGTACGCACAGGTGGGTGTTGCAAGGAGACCTGACTCAGAAGAGACCAATCATTTTGACTGGCTGTGAAAAATAATTGATCTCTAGAGACTGAGATTTTTAGCAGATTAGGAACACAACGAAAAATTCAGGAAGTGTGGTGGCAACCTAGAGATGCAAGAGAAAGTCAGTAAGGTCTGCTCTCTGGGCAAATCTTCCACCAGTGTTGTTTTTCTGAATTGGTATTTTCACACCTGGAAGAACTTCTCCTGCTGTAGCTCCTTGGCCATAAGCAGGACAGGGCTGTTCCTGGAGGTGCTTACTTCTGTGAGGCGGTGGGGAATACGAGTGCAATTTGTGTTGCATTTCTGTCTGGGCGTTTAAAATTCTACAGAGGGGCAGTTACATGTTCTCGGGAGCAGGCAGGACCTCCGGCTCCTCTTTTGAAAGCAAACTCCGCAAGAGATGAAATTCAGCAGTAGATGGCACCAGCAGGACTGTGAAATGGTCACTTCCATAGAGCCTCAGAATCCCCCAAATGTTGCATAAGGCGGGCAGAGAGCTGCGTTAAAAAAAAAGTAGCACCAGTTACTGGCAAGGTAAATCCTGCAGAGTGGGACTGAACGTCCTCAGCAAGGCACAGCACCGGTAACGTGCGCGGTGAGGCAGAAGGTGTCATGAACACTGTGCTGCCCTGAGTCTGCAGAGAGTATCTGCGTGGGCAATTCTGCCCCAGAGAGACTTCTGCAGCAAGGTGAAGGTGGGCACTCAACTTACTGCAGCACAGACAAGGGAAGGGCTGCTCCTTGGTAAATGTACAGGTTGATATGCACACACAACTGCAAATACGCACACACAAGCTGTTACTAAGCTAAACAGGGAATATTTGCCCTTAACTGCTGGGCATTTAGTGCAAACTGGACTCCTCATAACAGTTTAGAGGATGCTATGTGGGGAGAATTCCTCTTGCTGTCTGTTCTGGCAAATCTGATTTCTGTCTCATTGCCTAGGGCTGTTATTTCATAGCTTACCACGGTGTCCATAGTGAATGTTTGATATACATAGAGTCAAAAGGACCCTATTTCATACATGTTATGTGCTGCAGATCCATTGTTTGTTTATTTAATATATACTAGTTAGTATAAAACACTGAAGAAAGTAGAATGTAGCTAACCCAAGCCAGGACATTTCACACTGATTTTTGAGTGTGTGTTTTCTTTCTTTCCTTCCTTCCTTTACTTTTTGACACATGCTACAAAAGAGAGACTACTGGGATTCATGTCCTGCAGTGTTTGAAGTGAAAGAGATGAGGACAAATTAACCAGCTCTTGTTCCTAGTATTCCCTAATTGAATAGGTCATTCCTGGCATTCATAAATATGGCATTCATAAAAGGTGATTGCTGTGTCCAAAAAACCCAGGTGCTCCTTTGGGATCAGCATATTTTTGATCACAGTGATCATTCAGATCACAACTTTTGAAAGGGCTGCTGAGTGCAGGTCTCTGACACAACCTTGTAGAACCACAGTCAGATGCAATTTTGATTTGCTCTTCAGAGTTACTACTATCTTTCATTTCAAGATGATAACCATGTGCTGGGCTGCATCAAGAGAAGTGTGGCCAGCAGGGCAAGGGAGGGGATTCTCCCCCTTTACTCTGCTCTCGTCAGACCTCACCTGCAGTACTGTGTGCAGTTCTGGAGCCCCCAGCACAAGAAGGACATGGAACTGCTGGAGCGGGTCCAGAGGAGAGCCACGAAGATGCTCAGAGGGCTGCAGCAGCTCTGCTATGAGGACAGGCTGAGAGAGTTGGGGCTCTGCAGCCTGGAGAAGAGAAGGCTTCGAGGAGACCTTAGAGTGGCTTTGCAGTATCTGAAGGGAGCCTACAGGAAGGCTGGGGAGGGACTATTGACAAGGTCTGGTAATGTCAGGACGAGGGGGAATGGGTTTAAGCTGGAAGAGGGGAGATTTAGACTGGATGTTAGGAGGAAGTTCTTTACAGTGAGGGTGGTAAGACACTGGCACAGGTTGCCCAGGGAGGTTGTGGATGCTTCCTCCCTGGAGGCATTTAAGGCCAGGCTGGATGAGGCCTTGAGCAAGCTGCTCTAGTGGGAGGTGTCCCTGCCTATGGCAGGGGGTTGGAGCTGGATGATCCTTGAGGTCCCTTCCAACCTAAACCATTCTATGATTCTATGATTCTATGATTTCAGAATTGAGTGCCAATGGTATTAAAGGATGCTTTTTAGCTCTATCAGTGTCACCATCAAACAACTTCTATTCAAATATTTTTTTTAGTTCAAAATCTACCTGCCACTGAATCGATCTGCCCCTTGCATGCCACTGTAGCTTGTTGCTGAAACAAACCCAGGTGGGGTTTTTTTTTCCAGCCACTTAATCTTATACTTCAAAACTCGTTCTACTGCAGAATGTAATTTAATTTGGCAGAATGGTCTGACCATGTCTGAAAGTTGCTTGGTAAATTCTAATAATATGTTCCAGAGGGTGGATGCTATATTTTGCATTGAAATAATAATTAAATCACTGAGTTGGTAAGCAGCTTTGCAGTGGAAGCATTCCAGAGATAGTAGGAGGAATATTAACAGGCAGAAGAAAAAGACCTGTTTCTCCAAAGACTGTATAGTAGGGGAAGACCTTGGCTTTGAGATTTCTTTAACAGAGATGTTTTGAGAAAGAATTGCAAATGAACCACTCTTCCGTGGAGACAATTTGCATATCATTAGCCTTCTGGTTTTGCTAATTGTTTTCACCTAGAAGAGGTGGAAGAATTCACTCCTTGTTTGGAAAATGACAACGCTCTCAGAAGGTAGCACATTTTATTGCTGGGAGATGAGACCAATTTTTAAAGCATTTTCTGTTAACTGCTACCAATTTTGATGGAGATGATGATGCCCTTCTAAAAGGAAATTGAGAGGCTTCCAGTAGCTCACTCAACATTTAATTTCCTTGTATTTTATGTATGTGGCTTTTTCAAAGAAAAGAAATATTTTTCTTTTGTGCCTCTCTTGTCTTCCCTCCAATTCCCAGGGTAAAATGTAGCACCACACCCTGCAATAATGTTTTCCTGATTACCTTTGTAAGGCTCTAACTTCAGAAGAATTAAAAAAAAAAGACTGAAAATTCAAAAGGCTTTATTAACTTTTCAATCTCTGTGCGTGCCTGAGAGTCTGAGGTACTATTTGCATTTCTTTCTTCCGTTATGTAGGTTTGAGGAACACAACAGAACTTTGGCTTTGCACCACAGAAAAAGGCAGAAAGGAAGAAAAGATCCATAGGCTCAGGGTATGACAGAGATTACTGTGGTTGATATACCCTACCCTATTTTATCACTTCTGTTAATCTTAGAATCATAGAATCAGAGAAACAGTCAGGGATGGAAGGGACCACAAGGATCATCTAGTTTCAACCCCCCTGCCATGGACAGGGGCACCCTACCCTAGATCAGGCTGGCCAGAGCCTCATCCAGCCTGGCCTTAAACACCTCCAGGCATGGGGCCTCAACCACCTCCCTGGGCAGCCCATTCCAGGCTCTCACCACTTTCATGGTGAAGAATGTGACTCTGGCTCTGCTTGGTCTGTGATGGTTACAAACAAGCCAAACCAAACCACAACTTTTCAAGTGTCTGTACAAATTCTGGTCCAGGAGATGATCTCTGTGTAGCCAGTTTGAGTTTCTCTGTGCAGTCTAAATGTACTTCATTTTTTTCAGTACACAATGCATCTTGATCAGCACAAGCTTGGGGTATGAGTCTATACCTCAAACACTGAGCTGGAAAAGATAGGTAGGGGCAGTTGAAGAACCTAATGATGCAGTCCAGTGGATGGGAAAGAAAACATTCCATTCATGTTGATGTGTGGAGGCTTCTGATTTACATTCCTGCACTTTTAAGTTTGGGAATTCTCCCCATGCAATCTGACTCAAAGCTTGCCTGTGACTTTGATATTAAGAGAACATGACTTTCACTGGGTTTTAACTTTAGGGTGTTTGTCAGCAACACAAATAATGATGGCTTAAGTTTTACCTGACATTGCTTATAATGCTAACCAGGGAAACATTTCATGGAAAGAAGGTGGAATTCATGCCAGCAATTATTTTTGCAGCTACTCACATGTTTTTTATTGTTACTTGGAAGTAGTCATGTCTTGTGTGACACCTCTTCTACTTCCACTGTCTTAAAGATGAAACATAATGGGAATATTGTCCTTTTGGATGTAGTAAGTTTATCAATAGAAGAAAATGGCACCTGCACTCTCTCTCTCTTTGTAGCTTGCCTCAAGTCTCTCTTCCACTGTCAACCATCATGTGGAAAAAGATTTCACTTCCTTTATTTATTGCCTCAAGTATTCAAGGCTGAGGGAGCTGGGGTTGTTTAGTCTGGAGAAGAGGAGGCACAAGGCAGACCTCATTGCTGTCTACAACTACCTGAAGGGAGGTTGTAGCCAGGTGGGGGTTGCTCTCTTCTCCCAGACAACCAGCCACAGGACAAGGGGACACAGCCTCAAGTTGTGCTGGGGGAAGTATAGGCTGGATGTTAGGAGGAAGTTCTTCCCAGAGAGTGATTGGCATTGGAATGGGCTGCCCAGGGAGGTGGTGGAGTCACCATCCCTGGAGGTGTTCAAGAAAAGCCTGGATGAGGCACTTAGTGCCATAGTCTAGTTGACTGGATAGGGCTGGGTGCTAGGTTGGACTGGATGATGTTGGAGGTCTCTTCCAACCTGGTTGATTCTATTCTATTTTTTATTCTAAAAATAGATGTTTTATTGCTCTCCAGAGATCCATTGTTACACCTATGATTTTTTTTCTTTAATAAAGCTGACAGCATTAAAATCCATGAGCTTTTGCCACTGACACCACTTGCACAAATCTTTGCTCCTCTCTCTGTTCAGCCACCAAGCCATTTGTTTCCATAGTCACTTATGTATGACTTCATCACAGTTCACAATTACATTTTCTGGAGATTAGCTCATTGATATATTGGTCTGTGCAGTAGCTGCTTGGATGAGCTTAGTTTTCATAGCCTATTGGTCTGTTGGTGACTTTAAAGATTTGCCACAGTCATATGATTAAATATGGAAAACATCTGGTTCAAGTAGTCTAACAAAAATCTGAACATCTGGAAAATATTGGTAAAGAAGATAATTAAGTTTGTCAACTTACAAATTGTTCTAGCAGGAAGTATTTAGGAGTAGCAGATAATTGAGATTTCATTCCTCTGGCCCCTTGTCCTTGCCTTTTGTTTATTTTAGCAGAACTGAAAGGACTACTTTACACAGCTTCTTCCACATCCATCCTCTGGATACAAACTGAGAGACAGTTATCGGGTGCTGTGCTTCAAGAGGCTACACTTGGAGAGGGAGAAAAGACTTCTGGAAACAGATTGTCATGCCCATCTCTCCTGTTTTAACCACTTTGGAACACTAATGTATAGTCAGCATCCAAATGCACTGATGACAATCTCTCTCATCCTCTCAGCTAATGACTTTGCTGCTGCTGTCCAGGTCTCTGACAGTTTTTGCATGGGTAGGGCAGCGTGATGTCAGAAGAAAGGTTTGGAGAGACTCCACCTAAGACTGAGCTTGTCAGAGGCACCTGTGGGATTATGGTGGTTATCTTTAAAGTGTGGACTTGCTAAAAAAAAAAAAAAAAAAGACTAGGCAAAGCACTTCTTTCACCTAAATAAACCCTTCCCAAATAAACCCTTCCTAAATAAGCCCTCCTTGAGTCAGAGACTTTTGCAAATGGTAATGGGCTAAGACCTGGTAATAGGTTAAGACCTCATCAGCCATCACACAAGGTGGCAATTTTTGCTCTAAGGGCAAGAGACAGGTCAGACTTAGTTCCACAAACATTAAGTCACAGGAAACAAGTAGATTTTAAAAAGTCAACCCAAACTTGAATGCCCCTCAGATCACATCTCTTTCTCTCTAGGCACTGAAGAGGCACAGTTGTGTGGAGCTGTATTTCTCTATGGACTGTTGGAACATGCTCGTACAGCAGTGACTGTCACAGTATTAAAAACTACCTGCATATTACCTTAAAAAAAACTTTGTCTGTTATTTTCCTGCCATTTCCTATCCCATTTCTTAATCTTCAGAAGGTGATGATTTGCTCTGTTTAAGTTTGACCGCATCATGCCTGGCTTAAGCCCTTAGTGAAAACAAAGCTTTTGTCACCATGAGTAATACACCCTAGAAGTAAAGAAATGAAACATTAAGGGCTTTGTAGTGTTACTCACACAGAAGAGGAGATATTAACAAACAGGCTTCTTTGAAAACAGCCTTCTGCAACTAAACCTTTAATGACAAAGAGTTTCTTTGGAGTTTCTTGCTGAATTATCCACAGCGTATCTGTGAGCCTTGAGGCTCTTAAGCAGGCAAAGTTTAACAATGAGTAAGAGCAATTCCCCATTCCTGCCTATGCTTTCCACCAAAAACCAGAAGAGACATGAATAAATTGCTCTCCAAATGAATGTAAATGTAAACTTAATAGTTCAAATGCACAGCAGAAAAAGAATAAATGTATGTAGCTGTCTCCAACAGCAAGCACCTAGGTGGCCAGATTTGACAGCAGCTAATTGAGCAGTGATTGTTACTAATGTCTTGTCTTTGCTGTCTGCAGCAATTCTAGCTAGGCAGGGCTTTGAAAGCAGTGATCATTTTTTTGGTTCCTTGAATGGATTTGAAATGTTATTTCCTTGTATACCAATAATTAATCATTCCCTGATAATGGTTTCTGGTTAATTTGAGTTCATTTCCAAAATGAACAATGCTAGTGTGGGATTTGTGACCACAGGTATTAACTCTCTGGTCTTTTTTCCACTGGTGTTCTCTGGGGTGGTGCTGGTTGTGCTGCTTTATTGAAACTTCTGACCCAGTGCAAGGAATTAATAAGTATAATGTATTTTGAGGGCTGAAAAACTGGTTAAAAGGACCAGGAGGCCCTGGCAGAGCTGGTCTGTGATGGTGAGCTGTGGTGTTGCCAGCGTTTGTGTTTCAGTGGAGCTTCTTATGACATAACAAAGATCAGAGCCTATGCTGTATTTTTGGGTTCCTTTCTTCTCACAAGAGCTTTAAATGCCATTGGAATGGGCTGCCCAGGGAGGTGGTGGAGTCACAGTCCCTGGGGGTGTTCAGGAAAAGCCTGGATGAGGCACTTAGTGCCATGGTCTGGTTGACTGGATAGGGCTGGGTGCTAGGTTGGACTGGATGATGTTGGAGGTCTCTTCCACCCTGGTTGATTCTATTCTATTCTAAACTCACTGGAAGGGCATTAGAGGAAGAACTGAGTTCACAGCTTTCCACAGCAAAAACTTTCTGCTTGTAGAGGACCACAGGGCTAGGCTGGCTCCACCAGCACCAGGACTGTTGGGTCTGCATCTCACAGGTTCCTGTTAAGGAATCTGTTGAGTGCTGAGTTTTAAGCAGTGTGTTTCCCATGGTAAAGACATTTCTGTCATCTCTCCCCTGTGCTTTATCTGGTGCCTCTGTAGAACTTTTCCTCCAGTGGTGGTATTGCTGAAGACTACTTGGGTAGCCTTTTTTGCACAAAATCAGGGAAGAAAGAGGAACACCTTTCTGCCTTCCAACTGTTTGTCAACACTGGCTTAATATTAGTCAGGTGCTTCAAAGGTTTCTAGGAGGCAGACAGATATGCATGCGTGTGGAAGTTCATCTATTCCTAGCGTGACTACATCAACTTCACTTCCATATGAAAACAGTTTGGAAAGGGTAATAGTCTGAAGTATTCCCAAATTCTGAGGGATTAAAGTTAGGATAGTCTGTAGCTTATGGTAATGACAGAGCTGGCTGCTGAGAGGAGATTTTTGACCTGCCACTCCTCAAAGACCAAAGGTATTTGAGGGAGATTTATTTTATTGTTAATCTTTAGGTGTGTGCAGGCATCATTTCCTTTTTTTTCCTATGCCAGCTAAGACTCTGCAATCCTCTGCTCCCTTTCCTCTCCAGCCTTTCCTCCCTCAAATCCTTTATGGGCTAAGTGGCTAATGAAGAATGCATTTGAAATTATATGTAAAAACAGTGCAGGAATCTAAAGAGAAGGGCCAGGTTTAGAGGCTGGTCTTAACTGGGCTTACTTTTCTGTGCTGGCAACTCTTTAAGAACACAATCCAGCTTATTGAGTGCCATAATTACACCTGTAAATCACATCCAAGTGACCTAGCCTACATCTGAAAATAACTGTAGAATTGAAAAAAGCAGGAAACGTTTTCAGATCTGGTCCCTGGATCATTTTCACTTCTTTGGGGGGGGGGAGGGGGGGAAGAAGAAAAAGAAAAAAAGAAGAAAAAAAAGAAGAGGAGGTAGAAGAGGAAGAAAAGGGAGAAGGAGAAGGGGAAGGGAAAGGGGAAGGGGGAGAAGGAGAAGGAAAAGGAGTGGGAGAAGGAGAAGGAGAAGGAGAAGGAGAAGGAGAAGGAGAAGGAGGAGGAAGAGGAAGAGGAAGAGGAGGAGGAGGAGGAGGAAGAGGAGGCAGAAGAAGAAGAAGAGGAGGAAGAGGAAGAAGAAGAAGAGCTTATTCTGAGGCTTAATCCCCAAGTATAAAAGTGAAAGCCAAAGTGAGCCTAGGTGTCC
The DNA here is from genome assembly GCA_013400475.1 of Tricholaema leucomelas. Classification (NCBI taxonomy): domain Eukaryota; kingdom Metazoa; phylum Chordata; class Aves; order Piciformes; family Lybiidae; genus Tricholaema lacrymosa; species Tricholaema leucomelas. The sequence continues at coordinate 341,028 of WAAF01001397.1, forward strand.
AATTTCTTTGAAGCCTGACTCTTTTCAATAACTTGGAGAGAAGAAACAAACCATCACAATCTCCACTTTTTTTCCTTCAAGCAGTGCATTCCTGAACGGACATGAACCATGCATTTGGTTGCAGGTTGGAAGTCAAATAAATTTAAGTTAGGTTTCTGAAAGCTTCAGACATGCATCTAGAATCTGTATTTATGATGAGATTCAAGATTTCATATGTTTTCCAGGTATAGCACCATGGTTTCTATAAGTCACATATGATGCAATATATGTGTTTTTACTTTTTAGGTTATTACTTGACATTACTTTCTGTTTGTTTTGTTCTACTTCCTTTGTTACATGTGGATTTTATCCACATGATAGACGTGGGAGAAATTGTTTTGGCTTTCTCTTGCTCTGTGGCTCCTAATTATCCAATCCTTGTACTTTTCCATCTGTTTGGTTCCCCCCCCCCCCCCTCTCAGTATTTTGGATGAGGAAGAGCATTTCTATGAAAATCTGGATTTTCCCTGGAGCAAAATGGCTCAGATAGACTCCTGGCTGCAGATCTGACGAGGAGAGGTTCTGAACCATCAGCAGCTTTTATAAAGCTGATAGTTACCTCTGCAGTAGAGAAATTGCTTTGTGCAAGGTGCCCAGCCAATGCTAGAGTTTAATTCCCAGGAATGACAGCATTTCTCAATGCTGCACATTATCTGGGAGCAGGCAACTGCCCCAGCAAGTTGTCCCAGCAGCTGCTGGATTTCCCCAGCAATCTCTGAAACTGAAGCCAGATCTAAAGCCAGGTTAGGTGGTGCCAGCCTATGAACTGCACTGGCATAGCTTCCAGGAGAGAAGTTCTTGGTGCTTTCTCTGCTACTTGTGCCCATGTAACTAAAACATAGCTTAAATAGTCTCCCTTTCACAGCTTCCAGGTGGCTGCACCTCTTGACTAGCTGCTTGCAACTGTGCTCACCTCCCTTCTTCCCAGGTGTGAGGAATTGTTACCAAAGCTGAAATCACCTCAAAGTCTTTCACCCATCCATGCTGGCATCTACTCCGGACCCACTCTCCATTAGAAGGGCCTTTTTTGATGCCCACTAATGCTCTGGGCTCTTCAAAGACAGTTGTGGTTCCTGAAATACCAATTTGAAGCCTAAAATAATGGTTTGTGAAGAAATGTTTCCCTTTCAAGGCATCACAGATTTTTGTAATAATAGCTCTGAAGAGGTATTTCCTCTGCCAGGCAGTTCCCTGGGAAGCTGGACGGTCTGAGCACTGAGCACTACTTATTTAGAGCAGGAGCAATGAGTGTAGCAGGGCCCACTGAAAGCTCTTTCCAAAGCATTATTTGGTTTCTCATAATATCCTGGCTTGGAAAGATTCTACTGTTTAGAGTTCAAGTAATTCTCCTCACTACTAGAATATGTCTTCCCCCCCTACAGCCATCCACCTCCAGCTCCTTGCCAGGTAGTAGTATTTGGACTAGGTTTCTTTTTTCCCTCGCTGTGTTTGAATGCCAATGGCACAAGAACATTCCAGCCAGCTGGGCTGGAGTTTAATGTGAAACTTCTTTCTTCTGAGAATAGGTATAACAAGTTAACCATGGATAACAAGGCACTTGGATAACAAGTTAACCACGGCACAGCAATGTGCCCTTGTGGCCAAGAAGGCCAATGGGATCCTGGGGAAGGATCCCAGGATTAGGAGGAATGTGTCCAGCAGATCAAGGGAGGTTCTCCTCCCCCTCTACTCTGCCCTGGTGAGACCTCATCTGGAATACTGTGCTCAGTTTTGGGTTCTCCAGTGTAAGAGGGACAGAGATCTGCTGGAGAGGGTCCAGCGAAGGGCTACGGGGATGATTAGAGGACTGGAGGGCATGGCTTATGAGGAGAGGCTGAGAGACTTGGGACTTTTTAGTCTGGAAAAGAGAAGACTTAGAGGAGATTTGATAAATGTTTATAGATATCTGAAGACTGCCAGGAGTGGGGGACAGGCTCTGCTTACTGCTCCTTGGGATAAGACAAGGAGCAATGGGTATAAGTCACAGCAGAAGAGGTTCTGCCTCAACACAAGGGAGAACTTCTTTACTGTCAGGGTCCCAGAGCACTGGAACAGGCTCCCCAGAGAGGTTGTGGAGTCTCCTTCTCTGGAGACTTTCAAGGCCTGTCTGGATGTGTTCCTCTGTGATCTGTGTTAGATAGGATTGTCCTGCTCTGGCAGGGGTGTTGGGCTCGATGATCTCCTTGGGTCCCTTCCAACCCCTAACATCCTGTGAGCCTGCAGGTAGGCATCAAACAGCAGCAATATGAACCTGTATTCAGCAGTTTGAAGAAGCAACTGACTAACCCTAATTAACCATGCTTCTCTCTGACCCATCTCATCTGAAATCCCTGTAAAATCAAAACACAGGCAGGAGCTAGAAATAAAGGTTTATGCACATTTCCAGCCCCACTGGACTTCGTTCTACTGTAAGCACTTAACTACAGCCATTAAAAAAATAATCATGTCTTATCAACTGATCCTGCCAAGAAGGCTGAATCTGCCCATTTGAGTTGAATTTCAATGCTATTGTTTTGTGTGTGATGAACTACAAAGAGAAGAAAAGGGTTTTGTTGTTCTTCTTCATCAACTGATCTAACGCAAGAGGAAAATTGCCGGTAATTATTTTTATGGCAATTATGTTGGCCCAAACACCCTAAGTGCAAGCACATTCCTCCTTATTTATTGCAGAAAGCTCTCAAACCACAGGCTGCTTAGAATGCACAGCATTTTAATTCCTGACCTTTGATGAAACTTATTTTCATATAGCTTTGTTTTCTTTATTAAATGACAAGAAAAATTAATTCCAGCAGATCTGGTAGCGCTTTAATGCAGTCAGGTTGCTGAGTGTATTTCAGTAGTTAACTTTCTTCCTTTGGATAAGAAGAGCATGGCTGCTCAAGGTGAGCTTGGAGAATTGGCCAGGGGGTTAGGAAGCAGACAGATTAGTTAGACAACAAGTTAGGGAGAGAAGTGCATGCAGCCAGAGCCAAAGAGCAACTCTGTTATCTATATTTATGTTCTTGTTTTTATACATCTCAGCAAGCCTGAGTGCAGTAGACATAGAATCATAGACTCATAGAATGGTTTAGGTTGGAAGGGATCTCAAGGATCATCCAGCTCCAACCCCCTGCCATAGGCAGGGACACCTCCCACTAGAGCAGGTTGCTCAAGGCCTCATCCAGCCTGGCCTTAAATGCCTCCAGGGAGGAAGCATCCACAACCTCCCTGGGCAACCTGTGCCAGTGTCTCACCACCCTCACTGTAAAGAACTTCCTCCTAACATCCAGTCTAAATCTCCCCTCTTCCATCTTAAACCCATTCCCCCTCATCCTGACATTACCAGACCTTGTCAATAGTCACTCCCCAGCCTTCCTGTAGGCTCCCTTCAGATACTGGAAAGCCACTGTAAGGTCTCCTCGAAGCCTTCTCTTCTCCAGGCTGCAGAGCCCCAACTCTCTCAGCCTGTCCTCGTAGCAGAGGTGCTCCAGTCCTCTGATCATCACCACTGTTTCCTTTTCACAGCCTATAATCTAATTCCTCTCACTAAAATATCCCAGCTAGGCTCAAACTAAGCACACTGAAAGAGAATGGACTCTTCCCAGCCTGTCTTGTTGAATACCACATCTCCAAATTAATTTAATGACATTTGTCACACCCTGATATTTATGGAACAATTCTGTTTCTGACTGGTGATATTTATCATCATTAGTACATGAAGTTCTACCCCATTCCAGGCTAACACTTGCACAGAGAGATTTGTTTCTGGATATTCTACTTGAGGATAGGTTTAAAAAAAAAAAAGAAACAAACAACAAACTTCCACTACTCATTTTCTGATTATTGATTTACTCTTCAATAGTTTTTATTTTTGACCTGTACCTTTTAGGGGGAAAAAAGTAATTCCAGGAGCAGTTCTGCCTGATAATTCATAATCTACCCATGCACAGCTGCCCCTGGCACACCTTTCTCTATCACAGTCCTTCTGACTATGTGCCAGTAACTTTTCCAATTTGTTGGGTAGGTTGTTGGGGTTTTTTTGATGTGCCCCAAGAGAGCATAGGATGAGACAATCATATTTAACCCTCTGCCTGAAACAAAGGCTTTGAACAAAGGCGAAAGACTCATTTGGCTTACTTCATCACCAAGCCTATACAAATGAAACTTCTGCATTACTCACAGTATGACTTGCAATTATGGTGATTAATCATATGTTACTGAGAAAATGGAAGCTAATTTATAACAGGCATTATTAATCTATTGTGTCATTTCTGATTTCTTAAAGCCTTAATCCAGGGACTGTTCCACTCCCAATGAGATGGTTAATTCTATTTGTCTTCCACCTGATTTGCAATTATTTTTTTTCTTTAATGTTGTTTACACAAAATTAAGACAGGTCCTGAAAGAAAAGGAAGGTGTAAACTCATTTAGCTGCATAATGTTTCAATACTGATCCTGGAAACAGAGATGTTTTCCCAAGTAATATAATATGCAAAGGTTAATTAACCTTTGGTTTGTTACATTGCAGCAAGTAATACGTACATTTAATTTTGAAAAGTATGGTGACCTTTGAGCCATCTTCTAAATGGAGCTAATAGTGAAAAGAAAGACATAGGAAACTTTAACTAGTAAAGAGGTTTGTTCATCTGTGAAATGACACACCGTGGTGCTCTGAATCCAGGGAAACAGGCAAGGTGTGCACACTGACCTCCTGGAGATACTTTAGGGCAGCGCTTTGGATGCAGATTTTATGGTGTGAAGATGTTGTGTTTCCTACTAAGAAACTAGAAGTGTTTTCTGTCAGGTTGTTTCAGAGGTACCTTTTGAGAGTAGCAGCTTGAAGTAGCAGTAGAAGCAAACATGATGCCTCTGCATCGGTTTCAACAAACTGACACTGTGCCTTCAGAAAGAAAGCCAGCTAGCACCTTCAGTTAATAATGGTATGTGAAGAAGCTCTTGCTTTCAGCTGCAACCATTTCATATGGGCTGTGCCCTTGAGACTGAACAGTTCTCAAACATTCTCTTCTTGCTGTTCTCTCCTGACTCCTTTGTTCAAAGCCCTTCCTTCTGCAAGCACAGAGCCTGTGCCTTGTCCCAGAGAACAGTAAGTTCCCCCGGGACTCACCTGACATTTTGGTGGGAGCAAGGAGAAAGTCTCTGGAGAAGGACTACTGCTGATATTGTCTAGCTCTCTTTCATTTCATACTGGAATGGGATCATCACATTTACCAGAAATTGAATGTGGGCACCACTTCAGTAGCAGGTAAAAATGCCCATGGAGCACAGTGACTTGACAAGTTGTTTTGTTTCAGATCCATCTGTCTAAGGCAGTCAGAGACAGTGACTCTATGTGACTTTTCATTACTATATACCTGTATGATTTTAATAAAGTCTACAAATGGATTGCTCTGTCACACAGCATTATTGGCTCTTTAAACTTATGTTGTCCAGGAGGTCAAATGTGACTAGCTCATTGTAAGAGTGAAATAAAATATGCCAAGAGTAATGCTTTATGGGGAGATGATTAACATTTTCCTCTTCAACCTTGCTGAGAGATTACTGTTACATCCCTTTATTAATGTGCAAGTTCTCTTTTGCAACCAAGTGGTGCAGCCTTTTGTAATTAAGATAATAAAGAGAGGTTTTGTTGTTGTGGTGGTTTAATAAAAAGAATGATAGTTTATTGACACTTGGCTCACATAATGCTATGAGTGCAATGAAACTGAACAAACTAATTTCATTCCTCCCTGTGCACTCCATGCTAATTAAACTCAACAATCAATATGGGTGCACCGTTGTCATCAATGACATTAAAAGACTAAGCTGTGGCCAAAAGGCTGATGACAGTTTCTGAGGATGAGGTGAATGGCTGGGAGGTTGAAAAGAGATCAGGAATTACACAGAAGGCAGAAGCTGGAACTTTTGCTAGTGAGATTTTTGTTCTTTCACTTGAGTACTTTATGATTTCTGTTCTTTGCCTTTCTTGTTTTGCCCTTTGATAAAATCTGTTTCTGTAATGAAGGTTGCTTCTGCTTTAAAAATAAACAGCTTAAATCACGGCGTCAATTCTTGCTTAATGGGATGTGTGATAAGGAACTATCCTGAATGCATCTGATTTGTGCTTCCTCTGAAGTTAGTTGCCAAAATTCACATTGCTGCTCTTGGAATCAGGATTTTGCTGCAGAAGTTCCACTATATACATCTATAAGACTCCTTGCAGAGTTCAAGGTGGCCTGACTAGCAATGTTTTGCAATCATCACCCCAGAAGCCTGCCCAGGAATTTCAGCAGTCACCTCACTTTCCACCTGCTCTTTGATTAAATAATACTCAGTGTATCTTCATTTCCACAGATCACAGCAAAAATGGTGGACACAATACCAATCCTCACAAAATAGGATGGAGACATTTTATGTGAACAATCTGGGCAGTTTTATGTGAGTTTTCTTCAGAGTGCTATTTTCCCCTTTTTTTTAATACATATCTCTGTCCCTTGCACCTCTCTGAGGCATGCAGATTGCCTCCAACACAGGAGCTGCAGTGTAATGCAAACAAGCAGCTATATTCCAGATGTCGCCCAAACCTCCTCCACTAAATGATTTCTCAACTCTCATCCATGAATTACTTTTTGGGTAACTGCAAGTGGACCTTGCAGTTCATTTGCTGAAATTTGGCTTGCAAGGTCATTGAGGCTTCGTCAGATGAGGATGAATCAAATTCTGACAAGAGGGAGCCCCTCAGGAGTGTTTTTTTTCCACCATCATCAGCCTCTGGAGAGAAAAAATCATAGTGATTTCAGCTCCAGCAACTCACATGATTCTAGTTTCATTAACTGATGGGCAATGTTGGGGTCTCCTCTTTGGTGTTGGAGACTGTAATGTGCTGGTTTCCACTTTGTGTCTCCAAGGGTCCCGTGGGTACAGATGTCTGCACAAATCTGAGGCATGGCAGAGGGAAAAGCAGGATAGAAAACATAGATGTCTGCACGACTCCTTGGGAAGATATCCCTGTGGCTTTTATGAAGTTACATCAGGGAAAGCAGATCCTGCCTGACCAGTTTTTGAGAGGAGATGAAATTACCATATATCCTCCTTAGTCTCAAGGCTCAAAATAACACTGTGCTGAGGGAAGCCTTGAGGGAAGCCTGTGGAGACAAAGAGCAGAAGAAGGGGAAAACAGAGAGCAGATGGTTTTCTCAGGGAAATGATCAAAAAGATGATGGCAGCCTGTTTCCAAATGGAGAGGTTGTGCAGCTGGACCAAAACATCTGGTTGCTTTACAGTGGATGAAAATTCAGTCCCTTTCTAGCAAAGGCAGTGAATGTGTAAATGTTTTCTTCAGGGATTGTGTAGTTCATTAGCATGTTTGCAGAAACTGATGTTGTGCAATCTACAGTTTTGAATAAAAGCTGTTAGGACAATTTTGTTCCAGCTTATAAATCATGAGCTAGATCCTCAGATGGAGTAAACAGGTACACATCTATTGAGGTCAGTACAATTAGACTAAACAGGAATGCAGTTGAGAACCCAACCTTTTCTTCCCTTCAGACTGAAAAGACCCAGATAAAGTTCTTCATGCTGAGTGTTCGCCACACTGATGTCCCTTCCTCTTCCAGGTGGAAATTTTAACACCTTGCTACGTGGTGGCAGAGAAGTGGGTGCTGAATATGACCCTGAGTCAATGAGACCCTCTGTGCATTAGTAATAAGTGTAATAACAGGACTTAGCTCAAGCAGAGTGGCATTAACTGTCACGCAATCAGAGGCTCAGGGCAGACCTCATTGCTGTCTACAACTACCTGAAGGGAGGTTGTACCCAGGTGGGCGTTGATCTCTTCTCCCAGGCAACCAGCAACAGAACAAGGGGACACAGCCTCAAGTTGTGCCGGGGGAAGTATAGGCTGGATGTTAGGAGGAAGTTCTTCACAGAGAGAGTGATTGGCATTGGAATGGGCTGCCCAGGGAGGTGGTGGAGTCACCGTCCCTGGAGGTGTTCAAGAAAAGCCTGGATGAGGCACTTAGTGCCATGGTCTGGTTGACTGGCTAGGGCTGGGTGTTAGGTTGGACTGGATGATCTTGGGGGTCTCTTCCAATCTGGTTGATTCTATTGTATTCTAAAAGACTAATTCCTCCTGTTTCGTTTGTAGATTGCCCTAGCAATCTATGAATACTATTCCACTTATGGACAGAGAGAAGAAAATAGGCAAATTGTTTTCAAAGAGGCTGACCTCTGACACATGCATTTCACTTGCAGTAAAATGCTTGCTTGGAAAATAAAGTTTATGGTTTAGTGGCATCCCCAAAAATATTGTTACTTTCTCTTGATATGTGTCGATTATAAGAGGGGCTACAGCTGGGAGGATTTCAATTGACTAGACTGAGTTGCAATTGATTCACTCAGAGAATAGAATAGAATAGAATAGAATAGAATAGAATAGAATAGAATAGAATAGAATAGAATCAACCAGGTTGGAAGAGACCTCCAACATCATCCAGTCCAACCTATCACCCAGCCCTATCCAGTCAACCAGACCATGGCACTAAGTGCCTCATCCAGGCTTTTCCTGAACACCCCCAGGGATGGTGACTCCACCACCTCCCTGGGCAGCCCATTCCAGTGCCAATCACTCTATCTGTGAAGAGCTTCCTCCTAACATCCAGCCTAGACCTCCCCTGGCACAACTTGAGGCTGTGTCCCCTTGTTCTGTTGCTGGTTGTCTGGGAGAAGAGATCAACTCCTACCTGGCTACAACCTCCCTTCAGGTAGGTCACCCTTGAGCCTCAGTCATGTTTTCAATGCTTTCTTTAAACGAGGCATGGAAAAAAGAAACTTGGAGCTGTGTGATCAGAACAGTGTTTCTCAAATGTTCATTTGCACTCCAAATGAAATCATTCTCAAAGATGGGACCTCTGCAAAATTTCTCCCTCATGAAAGTCCTCATAAAGCTTGAGGTATTTTGATAGCAGAATCCAACTTCTACAAATGCTTCACATTTTTTTTTCCTTTTACCAGCAGTTTTATACTTGAAAATGCTTGTGATAGAAAAGAGGTTTTAAAATGAAATTTATTTCTCTTTTGGTTATTACAGTAATTATAAATTCATTATATGAATTATAAATTCTCTGTGTGTGCTGTGATAAAGGGAAGGAGGCTGAGTATAACTCTGAAGCCATATCTCTGGTCCTGCTGCTCATTACAGTCAGTTTGTAGTTGCATTTAAAATGTCTTTTTCTGCATCTGAGAGTGTTTCAAAGGCTGTTTTTGTTGCCAGTGAGGCACGCAGAGAACTTCATTGCTTACATTAAGGGATTATACACATGCTAATCAAGGGCTGACTCTCAGAACCAAGTAAATATTTATATGATGTGCAAAGTGTTATTATACCTTTTTATGTAGAGATGAAAAATTGCTCTGGAATACAAATCTACCAGAGATTTGTTCTTGTTGCTGTTACATTTTCTAGCTCCTGAGGATTCCATCAGTCATAAAATACCTCAACAACTACCCACTGCTTAACACAAAAGCCATTTCTTCCTGACCTTTTGGATGCTGACCTAGGCTTTGCAATTGGCTTTATCCTCTGTATAGCCCTCAGTGGCCCACTTCCAAGCTGTGAAATAGCACTGAGGTTTGTTTGCTGCTCCATCTTCCCGAATACTGCTGACTGCTGGGATGGCATTGCTGGGCTGACCTGGAAAAGCTCTGCAGTCCTTAGAGGGGATGAAAGAAAAGAAACATGGCAGAGACTTGGAGAGGGAAGAAGAGAGGTAGTATGACTGTTTTTAACGTAAAAATACTGTGATTCTGTGAATTATTCATAGCACAGATAACTACTGCTAGTGATTAGCCCCTTTTTACAAGAGGGCTTGAATTCACTCTTCTCTACCCACTACTGTGATTATGTTTCTGCTGTGGTGAGGTAAACTGGCAAATCAGTCTTTGCTCTTCACATAAGGCTTCTCTCGTTCTGAAGGTTTCAAACACACATCATTTCCATCTGTTCAGCAAGTACTTCAGGAGGGATTATCTCACTTTCACAGATCACTCACTTTCTGCTATCAGTTCTGCATCAAGCAATCATTAAGCTCCGCTGAAGTCGAAGCTGCTCTAGAATCCTTTTACCAGAACCTGTGGAGGTAAGATGAAGACAAGGTGCACAATTCAGAGGTTGTTTGGAGGGTTTGGTTGATTTAAAGATTGTTTAGGAAGAGTTATTGGGTGAAAGTATAAGAATGGTGTCTGAGCCATTAAAGTCTTTAATGTCTGATGTTATTTTTACATATATAAAATGAAATGGAATAGAATTAAAAAAGAATAGAATAGAATAGAATAGAATAGAATAGAATAGAATAGAATAGANAAGGTCTGCCCTGAGCCTCCTCTTCTCCAGGCTAAACAACCCCAGCTCCCTCAGCCTCTCCTCACAGGGTTTGTGTTCCAGGCCCCTCACCAGCTTTGTTGCCCTTCTCTGGACACATTCCAGTACCTCAACATCTCTCTTGAATTGAGGATCCCAGAACTGGACACAGTACTCAAGGTGTGGCCTGACCAGTGTTGAGTACAGGGGAAGAATAACCTCCCTCATCCTACTGGCCACACTCTTCCTGATCCAAACCAGGATGCCATTGGCTTTCTTGGCCACCTGGGCACACTGCTGGCCAACCAAGAAACTAAACCAAAACCAAACCAAACTTTTACACTAGAAACACCTTGTATAGGTTCTCAAATTTCTTCCAAGTAGAAAGTACAATTTCCATCATATATGGCTTTAAGTTGCCCCAATTTGCATGCTTGGTGTTGTTTTAAATTGTTGTGTTACGTTTCTGATGAATGATACACAAAACCTTTAAAATATTGTAGCTCTTTTTCACCAAAAAATGCAGAGCAACCTGCATGCAGATGGAATAGGAGAAGAGTGTTTGAAACAGGGCACAGTTCAACATGATCCTGAGCTCTTGTCCTTTTTTTAACACCAGTATCATTGCACTGACCTCTGTGGAGTTATTCCAGAGTTAATCCAAAGTAAATGAAATTACAACTGGCCCCACTGTTTTTATACTGATTTTAAATGAATAGTCAGTTGTTCTTAATGCAGTGAGGTCTGTTTCAAGTATTTAACCTCTCCTTCATCAGTTTTTATCCCAGTGGCTTTATTAAGATTAAACTGGAGCTTACTGGGTTGTTCAAAAACATCAAATCTATCACTGTCACCTTCATTTAAGACTATTGAGCCAAATCTCACTCTCTTGACATGAAATATTGTTTGTCTCCTTGAGGGTTTGTTACATTATCTGTTCTTATTCTTTGATTAAAATAATATGGTTTGGTTGTTTTCAGTGACATACAAATACTATACCCAACAGGAATGCTCCATAAGGATTATCTGTGTGATTTCATATATGAAAATGCTAAGTTTAAACTTTATCTTTACTGGCCTTAACTTGAACAAAACTCTCAGTAATTAAATCTCCATGAGAAGAAAATCAGGGTCTAATTGATCAAACAGTTGGCAAAAGATAACATTGTTTAAAAATAGCAGAACCACTTTGTTCTCAGTAGGTCAGTAACTGGCAGTGCAGCACAAAGCCCAGTGCCTGCAGGTCTGAATCCCATCTGTGCTGATGGTGACTATGTCCCACTCAGCTCTTAAGGCTTCCTGACTTTTACTCTGGCATGGTTTTGGTAAGCATAAAAGAAATAATCAAATAACCTTACATATTTCCTAACAGATTGCATTAGAAGTATCTCCCCAATCCCATCAACAGTCTAGCTTCTACTTCTCAGGAACACTGTGTTATCCTAAATGAACCTGAGGCCTGTGAGAAGTCACAGACAAGTTATCACAGGTGGCTTTTCTCATTTTCTTGACCAGAAAGGTAATTTTTCTATGCTGATTGACCAAAATTCAGTCAATATACTCTCCCTTTTTGTGCTAGTTTGAGCTTAGCTTGAATATTTTGGTGAGAAGAATTAGATTATAGGCTGTGAAAAGGAAACAGTGGTGATGCCTACTGCACTCATAGGCTTGCTGAGATGTATAAGAAGAACATAAACATAGATAATGCAGTTGTTTGCTCTCTGTCTTTGGGGCTGCACTTTTCTCTCTCTCTAATCTGCTGTCTGACTAATCCTTCTGCTTCCTAACCTGCCCTGGCTGACCCTCCAAACTCACCTTGAACAAAAGGCAAAGTCTGGTGTAAGGTAGAGGGATGGGAAGAAGGTGGAAGGGTGGTTGGGAGCCCCTCCTGGGAACTCTGGTTTCTAGGAGGGGAGTTGTGTTTCTGTATTACTTATTAACATGCACATTTCTGTATGTAACTGTAGATACTGTAAATATCTGCTTGTATATTGTGCTAAGCTGTGAGTATAAAGCTCCATTCAGTTTCCAGATTGGCTGAGTCTAGTCTGGGTGATTTTCTTACATGGTGGTAGAGGGAGGGAACAACACCCAAAGCATCACAATTTTTTATTTGAATACTTTGGCATCAGTAGTTTAAAAAATGCATCTTATCCTATGCAGTGCCTAAAGAAGAGCAAAGCTGTTTATGGAATTGTGTCTCCATTAAAGTCAGTGGCACGTGTGAATATTCATGGATAAATAAGTTTGTTAACTGGTTTGTTAACTGGGAAACTTTCTCCACTTCTAGCTACCAGTGCATTTCACAGAATCACAGAACTTCAGAGGTTGGAAGGGACCTCCAGCGATCATCAAGTCCAACACCACTGCCAAGACAGGATCTCCTAGGGTAGTTCACACAGGAACACATCCAGGCGGGTTTTGAAAGTCTCCAGAGAAGACTCCACAACCTCTCTGGGTGCTCTGTCACCCTCACTGTAAAGAAGTTTCTCCTCATGTTGAGGTGAAACCTTCTATGTTCCAGTTTGTAGCTGTTGTTCCTTGTCTTTTATTGCTGCTGACCAGCAAAAAGAGATTGACCTCATCCACTTGACACCCACCCTTCAGATGTTTGTATACATTGATAAGATCTCCTCTCAGTCTTCTCCAGACTAAATAAGCCCAAGTTTCTCAGTCTCTTTTCAACGAGGAGTTGCTCGAGTCCCCCAGTCATCCTCATGGCTCTGATCAAGCCACAGTTCAGTCTAGCCCATTAGTGCCTCTCATTTTTGTCAGCAAAATTGAGATCTCTTCCAACCTGGTTGATTCTATGACCACGTGGTATAGTTAAAGGAACACTGAAGACTTTTCAGAACCAAAATCCTAAATATTTCAGAATGCTATCCAATCACTTATTCAATAACAAAAAAAAGTACACAGATGGAAAGAATCATAGAATCATAGAATCATAGAATGGTTTAGGTTGGAAGGGACCTCAAGGATTCTGTATCATAGGCTGTGGCTGGCACAGTGGAGGTGGAGACCTGCCACTAGATGATTTGAGGTTATACACAAAGAAACAGCTGCTAACGCTGGCATGTCACACTGCTGTATTTGAGAGGAATCAACAAGAACTACACTGTTAAAGAGCTGTCATGCTTGAAAATGTGTCTGATCTAATAAAAGATGCTTCTCCCTGAAAACCATACCTTTTATCCTTACGTTTTCATGCTTTCATCAACAAAATTAGAACATACATATCATAGAAACATAGAATCAACCAGGTTGAAGAGACCTCCAACATCATCCAGTCCAACCTAGCACCCAGCCCTAGCCAATCAACCAGACCATGGCACTAAGTGCCTCAGCCAGGCTTTGCTTGAACACCTCCAGGGACGGTGACTCCACCACCTCCCTGGGCAGCTCATTCCAACGCCCATCACTTTCTCTGGGAAGAGCCTCCTCCTAACATCCAGCCTTGACCTCCCCTGGCACAACTTGAGACTGTGTCCCCTTGTTCTGTTGCTGGTTGCCTGGCAGAAGAGCCCAACCCCATGAAATATCTATTAGTTTAATCCATACCTTTAAAATCACCCGTTGGGATCTATACAATCTATACACAGTTGAAAACAAGGTGCTTAGTTTCACACTCAGAATATCACCTGTTTTCTTTTCCCAGATGTTTATTCAGTACTATTGGGATTTGGGAAGTGTCAGCAAAATTTTCTTCAAATAAATTGCTAGGGATTCTATGGCCATTGATAAGCAGAAATTTCATGAGGTCTTAAATGCTGCTGCATAATAAAACATTGTTCACTCAACAATGTGGAATCTTTCTCATACCACAATGTATAATTTATACAGACCTTTACAAAATGATTATTTTCTCCATAGGAACCAGCGAGATAGGATCAGAACCAATTTGCTGGGCTAACCTGGTTCTACAGATGATTAAAGTTGAAATTTTAGATCTGATTAATCCATTTTCACTGCTAAACAGCTTATGCCTCATTAAAGACCATTAAGTCTATTACAATTACTCACTGTCACTTGTGTAATGCCAGTTACTCGGCATGTCAAACTGCTTGACAAAGAGCTGGGAACTGCAGGTGAGAGCTGGGAAGGGAAGAGGTCCAGGATCTTCCCATGTTTCCATAGCGACTCAGTGGCAGAATCACAGAGAATCCCAGCTGCATTGGCTGAGATAGAGTTAATTTTCTCCACAGTAGCTGGCATGGTCTGTGTTTTGGATCTGTGCTGAAAACAGCATTGATAACCAAGGCATGTTTTCAGTAGTGCTGATCAGCGCTCACATAGAGCCAAGGCCTTTTCTGCTCCTCACCCTACCCCACCAGTGAGTAGGCTGAAGGTGCACAAGAAGCTGGGAGGGGACACAGTCAGAAAAACTGACCCAAATATACCAAATGGGTATTTCATACCACATGGGATCATGCTTAGCACATAGAGCTGGGGGAAGAAAAAGGAAGAGTAGTTATGATGTAGTTATAATGTTTGTCACAGCGATGTGTAATGGAGTCCTGCTCTCCTGGGGATGTCTGAACACCTGCCTGCCCATGGAAAGTCATTAACTGATTCTTTATTTTTTCTGTCAATGTACATGGCTTTTGTTTTACCTATGAAACTGTTCATCTCATTTCACATCTTTTTCTCATTTACCATTCTGACTCCCCTGTACCACTGGGGGAAGCGAGAGAGTGGCTGTGTGGGGCTTAGTAAGCAGCTGGGTCTCAGCCCCGACAGTTTGGTTGTATTTTGCCTGTATGTGATGGTCAGTTCAATGACAGTTCATTAATCCACTTTCCAGTAAGAGCAATGAAAACAAAAATAGATTTAATCTTGTAGAAGTAAAAGGTGATTTGGGATATAAAAGACTTTCCATTTCTTTTTCTTCCTTTGCAACTTCTCCAACTTTGCTGCCAGCAGTAACTGGGTGAGAGCTGGGAATATTAAACTGGAACGGAAACCAAATTATTTTTCCCTGGTATTTAGCATTCCCAAATATATCAAATTTCAGACAGTTCGGGTTTGCAGTCATTTCTCCCTCTACCAGATGAATTGTACGTCTTGGACATAGTTTCCCCAAGAAGAAGCTTACCACCCTGCCTGCGCTGCTGGCTGGGGCTCTGCTGCCATCTAGCCACCTTTCACCTCGCCTCCGAGCTCCAGTCTTCCCCAGGAACAGCACTGTTTCAGTAAGGGCAGAGATAGCACCTGCGACCCTGAGAAAACGCGAGTGGGAGAGCCTTTGTCACTGCCCCCGAACAGTGGTGACTGTGAGGATGCAGCTGTGCAGGCTCCAGGTCCCAGGGAGGAAGAGAGAGTGTTGGACTTAGTTGTCATTCGATTTCTGCTCAGGGAACTATGTCTTTTAGACTCTGATACCTTTGAGCAGATAAATCTTGGGCTAGAAATTTTGGCTTTTTTTCACTTAAACATTGGCAGATAGTTTATCAGCAGTTAAAGCACAGTCGTTCACTCTGTTGGATGAGAAGACTTTCAAAAAGGACTTTGAAATCACAAGAAGACCAACTCTAAACAACAGCAAAAAAAACCCAATCAACCAACTAACCGACCAACCAAAGGCATTTTGGAGGAGAGTGTAGCTGCAAAGATCCTTTGTAAAGCTGTGGATCTCTTAGAATCATAGAATCAACCAGGTTGGAAGAGACCTCCAAGATCATCCAGTCCAACCTAGCACCCAGCCCTGCCCAGTCAACCAGACCATGGCACTAAGTGCCTCATCCAGGCTATTCTTGAACACCTCCAGGGATGGTGACTCCACCACCTCCCTGGGCAGCCCATTCCAAGGGCAAATCACTCTCTCTGGGAAGAACTTCCTCCTAACATCCAGCCTATACTTCCCCTAGCACAACTTGAGACTGTGTCCCCTTGTTCTGTTGCTGGTTGTCTGGCAGAACAGACCAACCCCCACCTGGCTACAGCCTCCCTTCAGGTAGTTGTAGACAGCAATGAGGTCCCCCCTGAGCCTCCACTTCTCCAGGCTAAACACCCCCAGCTCCCTCAGCCTCTCCTCATAGGCCTTGTGTTCTTCTTACAGAGCAGATCTTAAAGTAGCAGGTTCCCAAAGTATTCCCTCAGAAGGACAGCAATGAAGTGGAGAGAGGTCAAAAAACCCAAACCAGAAAACAAGTGGGCAAAGCATATGCATGTAGCTGTATAACAGAAAGCAATTGCTCAGGGATGTGTGATTTAAAAATGAAGTACTCATTTCAAAAGTTCATTTAAAAGTATTCCCAGCTCTCCAGGAGTCTGTTCATCTGCTGTCTTACATCACTAGCGAAATAGCCAGAGGGACTGTAAATGGAGGGAGATGTTCTGTGTGGAAAAGTACTTTGGTTTAGCAGTAATCTATGCAAAATGCCTAGGGTTAAAGAAAGCATCAAATCCACCAGCATCTCCTCCTTTATATCACTCTCCCTCCCCTCTTTGCAAGTTGGGAGTGGTTAGGTTTGTATCAAGTCCTGAGTTTGGGGCCCATGGGATTACTCAATAGTTCCTGGCACAGCTACAGCTGAGAAGAGCCTAGGGAGGGCGAAACATTCACTGCTGTTTTCTGACTGATGCTGCACCCTGCCACCAAAAAGAGAGAGTGAAGACAGGAAGATTTGTTCTGATCCTAAGATCACCAAGGGGTTTCAGATTCTCTCCTGAGCCCAGCCTAAATGTCCCTCCCAGCCCAGCGTTTAGGGATTCTCGTTTAGGAAAGCCACCTGGGAGTTTAATTTGAGCATAATGAAGCATGCAGTCGTGCACTGTTTCTCTTCATACTACCTGCATTATCTCCTTGACACTGTGTTCTGTTTTCTCTTCCATTTCTCATCCCACTCTCATCAAATACCTCAAACCAACACAGCCTGGCAAGCAGAAGCAAAATAACAAGGCACGGTTATTCTCTTCCATGAAACCATCGTTCTCCTCCTGTCGTGAATATAAAATTCCCCTATCGCGGAGATGTATTTGAAGAAGGAGAAGATCTGAGCTTCCACTAGGTGGAGAAATTGTAAAGCTTAAACGGGATGAGCGAGTTCCCACAGCAGGGAGAAGCCCTGGGACACTGCAGTGGTGGGGCTGGAGAGAGGTCTTGCTGCTTTGGGAGCTGGAAGGTCGCTCGCTGGTCTTCCTCCGGTCCCTGCGGAGGGGAGCAGAGGACCTGGCCGGGCACATTCGTCGAGCACCACCGAAACAAGGAATTTTCTTGTGTTCCAAATGAAGCAAACAGCGAATCAGACGAAGGGGGAAACTTACTCTGTGTATTATTTCTTTAAAGATCTAGTTTCTTAGGAGAAGAATTCTAGTTTCTTAGGAGAAATTTATCCCACCAGGATTTGTCAACTCTTTTCGTGGTCTTAAAAATAAATGTTGGTTGGTTTTTTTTCGAGGCAGTTTTACCATCTGCTTTGATCTGCAGCTTTCTTCTCTTTCTTGTTTAGAATTAATTTGTACAGCATCAGCACTTAAATGCTGGGAGAAATAGATAGGAATAAGTATTTACTTGTTCTTTAGGTGAAAACAACCAAAGGAAAAAAGCATCCCATTTTTATCTGGGCCATTCATGGAAACTGACATGGGAGGTTTGCACTGAGATTTTTTGACTCATAGAAAACAGAAAGCAAGCTGAAGTGTGGACTCTCGCTTCAGTTTGTGAACACAGCCCTGAAAGAAAAAAAAAGAAACTAAAAGTTTCATGAAGGTCTCACACTTTATTGAACATTTAGGGTGAAAACACAAAACATAATCATTTTGCAGAGGTTCTTCATTTTGTTAAAATATAGTTCTTTCTTTCAATATTACCAAGAAACTGAACAGCTTAAACCTTTTTTCCCACCTCCATTGCCCAGGGAGGTGGTGGAGTCGCCGTCCCTGGGGCTGTTCAAGACAAGGTTGGATGTGGCACTTGGTGCCATGGTCTAGCCTTGAGCTCTGTGGTAAAGGGTTGGACTTGATGATCTGTGAGGTCTCTTCCAACCTTGGTGATACTGTGAGACTGTGATACTGTGATTTTATGCCACTGAAAGGGCACTGCTTTATGCATTTCTTCATTGCCACTGTGTGTAGTAGCCATTATTCTAATTACTGTTTAAAGGACATAGAAAACAGAAGTAATTGCTGCAAGTATGCATCCAGCAGGCTATGCTATGCAAGCACTGAACATTCCATCCTACAGCTGATTTTACTGTTGGCCACTTACAACGTTTTGGAAACAGCTTTCAAATAAACCGAAGGCCCCTCTGACCATCTCTACTGTCTAGAACAACAGCTGAAAAAACAACCAGAATAGAGCTCACTCCATCACTTGTTTTTCTTTTTGTTGCATGTAGAAGCTGCTCACAGAGATCTCTGCAGCCAGTGATCCACCCATGGGCTGAATGCGGTCCAGGATCTGATTTTCCCTTTGTGGTCCTGCATGATTCTTGCTTCACTGCTGTGCTAGTTTGAGCCAAGCTAGAATGTTTTGGTGAGAAGGGCTAGATAATAGGCTGTGAAATGAAAACAATGGTGATGTCTACTTCCCTCACAGTCTCACTGAGATGTATTAGAATTAAAAACAAAACAGAGATAAGGTCACTTTGCCTGGCACTTCGCTCTGGGCTTTGCTCTCAGCTCTTTGCCTGCTGGGGAGCTGAGGCTGCTGGCTGAGCTCCATTTTTTGCTTTCTAACCTCACCCTCCATTTGCTTTGGCTGATTCACCTTTGCTTCTTAATCCCCCTGGCCNATTTTCCTTCAGCTGACTCTCACTGCAGCTGCTGCTGCCTGCATGCGGTGGGAAGCAGGACGCCAGGTACCATCTCTTCAGACTTAAACACAGCAAGAACTTCTGTTGAGTGAATTGATGTTTGCAGCAGTGAGTAACTTTATTGAAATGTCCCATAATATATGCCTGGAAATGATCCACTGGAAGTATTTGCAAATACAAACGTTTTTTGAGTTATCCAGGACAATATTTCATTGTAAAAAGAGGAAAATCCTGAAAGTTAGGTACTGAAACACTGTGCTAAGAAACAGTACTTTTGTCTTGCTTACAATCAATGTTTTGCTCTTAAAATTTTTAGATGCACCAATCATAAACTCCCATGTTTCTCTCTTGAAACAGATTGGGAAGTTTGGGTCACAGTCTTTGTGTGAGGAGGTCCTTTCAGCCTTAATGTCCCAGCAACAAAATCAGGCAGAATGGAAAAAAACGCCTGAAGAAGCAAAGCTGTATCTCATACTCATCTCCCAAATTCCTTGTTCTTTCTCTCTTCTTTTGAATGTAGAAGCCAGGATGTGTGAGGGTAGAGGGAGGAGTAATTACAAGTTTTGTTACAACTTCTTCTTTCTCCCACAGCAGTTTTAGACACAACACTGCCATACCTAGAGAAATAAACGTGAGCTGAAGCAGCATTTTGAACAGCAATGGTCCTCCATCACCTCCCTCTTTCTAGCAATGGGATTATGTTGAAGCGTATCCAGGTCTGGTAAAATTGTTGCTGTGGGCTTTACCCACTTAGAAAATGTCCTTGCCATTATCACTGGACATGGACATTCATCAGTCACCCTACTTTACTTCTTAAATCTTGGTGCAGCCAAATACAAACATTTTTCTGCCAGATTCTCTGTCCATTTTCTGTGTGCTACAAGCAAGATGCCTACAAACTTGGCTTCCTGTCTCTGTACTCCAAGGCTACTCTAAGGTGACTGAAACCTGTCCCTTAGAGAGCCATTCTTACCAAATCGTTGAAGCATCTACCTGGTTAAACACCCTCCATTTAAATCCTCTTTCATATCTTATTGCTCTTAAATTCACTGGCTGAATATTTTTTTGTTGGAGTTTTGTCCTTCTGTGCCTTTCCTGCTCTGTCTCTCTCCTAACTCTGCAGTCTGTGCAGACCCATTCTGTTCTGTTCAGCTACTGGCTTTGAATTTGTTTTCTCTCTCTCTAATTTCAGACCTATCTTTCTGCACCCTATCCTAGATGTCAGCCTTTGTCTCAGAGCTCTCAAAGTAATTGCCTGCTGTTAATTTCTATTTAAAAATCCATTCTGATCAAAAATTAATTCTAGATTTTTCACAAGTGACAGAAGTTACCTAACTCATCACTCAGGTTCTCCACAGTCTCTTTTGAACTTTCTCCTGCACAAGTGAGACCAGATCTTGTTTCTGCTATTTCCTTCTGAAGACTTTTTTCTTTCTCCCTACCAAATACTATTCATCCCCAGTCCTGACATCTCCCCAGCAGTCAAACTCATTCACTTCAGCCAACCTATGAAGAGATGATAACTGCATCCTTCACACTTGGGTCTCTGTGTGTGGCACATTCAGACAGCCTGAAACCTCATAAGCACCTGGAGCTGATCTGAAGACAAAAACACATTAGGAAGGAAGAAACAGTTGAAACGGAATGGCATTGGAATGCATTACCCATTTAACTTTTCCACTTATCTGTGGCTATTCTGTCAAAGTAGGAGGATTTTTTAAGTTGCTTTCTTAAATATATATGGGACTAACATAGCAACAGCTCCCCAGTGCAGCAAATCTGTTTCTTCAGTAATTATTGCCCCAATTAACTCTCAGATCTTAGCAACACTCATCCTGCCGATTAAATTTCAATTGAACTCTGTTACTAGCCACAATTAGAGCTGAATTCCAGGCTGGGGAAGGTAGTCTCTAAATTAAGATCTATTTAATTGGTCTTGCCTGAAAGCTCTTGTCCTTCTACAAAGAAATGTATGTGCTTGTATTTCTATTTACTTAGGAACACACAGCAGTATTCTACCACATCAAAAGCTATCCTGGTGAAGCTAGCAGGGCTCTCTAGATTGAAGACAATACTGACTGTTGATAATAGCTTAAAAAACCTTAGCACTGATTTCCATACATCACTGATAGTTTTGGCCTACTTTTTTTCCAGGCAGCTCTTCCATCAGATGCCAGCATCACAATTCATCTGCCTTCCATTCTGTCCTCTCTATGTTTAATTGCCCTCTTCTGTATTTATAATCTGCAGCTGATAGGATGGGGTGTTTATGTCTCCTGTGCTCATTTCAGGAGGGATAGCCTTTATTTTTCTGTTTGATCTATGTTTGTGCAAGCTGGGAGAATTGCACTAGGTGTGATGATTAATACACATGGGGGGATTAATTCACCTACGCTTGCCTGACACCCAGAAGATTTGAACACGATATATAATATTTGGACAAGGAATCATTTGGGATTTTGAGTTACCAGGGATCTAGATCTCATGGATGAGCCCAAAATGTAAAATCTTTAAGACTGAATATTAATATTAAAAATATTCACTATTAAAGGAGGTTTAAAATTGCAGTTAAGCCACTACAATTTCCAGCTGCTCTTGAAAGAGGTCTCTTCCTCTTATACTTCCCATCTCATATGCACACTTGCATCATTTCTTTTGCACTGGTAATGGGATATAAATTTAGGACATGAATTAGGGGCATAGACTGCCAGAAGACCAATTGCTTTCTATGAGAAGGAGGATAGTTTTGCATTGCTTTAACTCTGTGAAGCAGCTCACCAAGAGGTCAGCCAACCTTCAGCATGTGTGCCAGGGAGGCTGTGACCACACAGCCAAAGGTAGGAAGCAGTCAGGACACACAAGGCAGCTTCTTAGACAGGTCCATCAATAGCACCATGCTGAACCCTTGGTCCATAGAAGTGGGAAGAAAGTATTTTATTTAGCCCCATCATTTGTAGTGCATTGGCAGAATTTTTAAAAGGTGAGGAGTGTATTATAGATGATAGAGGTCTTGGTACATAATTATTGTCCTAAGGCAGCACTGAATCATAAAGAAGCTTTTTCTCTTACACTTCAAGACTTGCAGGCTTCCTTTAATAATATTGGGTTAGGTTTTTTTTTTTTCAGAGAGGAGGAAAGAATTGAGTTAGGTCTTGTTTGCAGAAACAGTTCATAAATACAAAATTATTTGCTCAGTTTCTTATGGCAAAGTGAAGGTTCTTTTGTCTAACTGTCTTGAAAGGTCTCTGTGAGCCTTAATGAAACAGAAATCCCATGTGATTGATGGGGAATGGGAGACTCTCAGGAACAGCTAATGATTTCAGTGCAGGAATCATCTGATGAAATTTTACCTCTGTGCAAGAGACTCACACAGAGCTTACCCTTTATTTATATTGCATGTTGTGGCTACTTAAAATTCTCACAGGCACTTTCTTAGCATAAGGCAGAGAATTTGGTACCTAGGGAACTAGTTGTCAGCAATCCCACTGAATTATGGTAACAAAGGTGTGCATAATTATTTAATTGTAGAAAGATAAATTACTTTCTGAGAACCAATGCCAACTCCCAGAGAAGATGCAGTGGTTTCCTTCTGGAAAAACAAGCAAACAAACAAAGAAACCCTCAACCCCAAAAAACAACCAACAAACCAAAACCACCAAACTTGAGAGTCCTCTGGAGAGAGCTTCTCAAACCAGAAGGTTGAGGCCTAGGACAAGAGGAAATGGCCTTAAGTTGCATCAGGGGAGGTTTAGGTTGGATGTTGGGAGGAAATTCTTTACTGAGCGGGTGGTCAGGCACTGGAACAGGCTGCACAGGGAGGTGGTGGAGTCACCATCCCTTGATGTGTTTAAAAGGAGAGTGGATGTGGCATTAGAGGCTATGGTCTGGTGATTAAGGATGCTGGGATGAAGGTTGGACTGGATGATCCTGGTGGTCCTTTCCAACCACAGCGATTCACAGTGATTAGATGTTGTGCTGAGGGATTTGGTTTAGTCAAGGACTTGTCAGTGTGAAACTAATGACTGGAGTTGATGAGCTTGAAGGGCTTTTCTAAACCAAGAAATTCTGTGATTCTGAGAGTCATGCAACCAACCAATCCCTTGCTCCAGCCAGGTGATGGTTAAAGGAGTGACTGCAAGTACACACAACCTGTTTCTCTGCCCAGTACCTAACTGAAGGGAATGGATGCCTGAATGGTTACATAAAACTCTCTTCAGCTATTTCCAGCTATTTGTCATCCTTGCTCCCCTCAACACCTTCTCTAGTAAAGCTGTAATGAGTCCAGCAGACTTGACAGTAAGTTCTGTCTTTATAAAAACCAAGTCAGGGATAATGCACAGTACAGCAATTTTAATAGTGCTGCCTGTTCTAGCTAACTTTTTCCCTCAGGTGACAAAATGTGGACTTTAAATCACTGATTTTACTGCTGTTTGCTCTCTCTTCCCTTCTAGTAACTTCAGGCAAATTATTTAGGGCAATTATGCCTTATTACATACATTTATCCTTGAGTCTTACCTGTCATTTTCTGGCCTCTACCTACTGAGTCATTCTCAGAGATACAAAAAGTCACAATGTAGAGAGGCTTCTCTAGAGTCGTGTCACAGCTTCAGAGCATAACTTATCTCTGAGACCATTAAGTCAAATCCTTAGATTACAGAGAAGCTGAAATCAAAATGCTGGCAATAGAGATTTCTACTGTAAACTCTAAAGAGTGCATTCAAGAACCATTTTAGCCTCCTTGGAACTGCTCTGGAATTATACACAGGACTTGAAACTGAGTCCTAGGTGCAAGTGGAATTCCTCTAGGTCAGAGTATTCAAGACAACATAAAGCACGAGAGGCATGTGAGCCTGTCAGGGCACCGAGTGCCAGGCAGGGATAACCCATACCAGCAAAAGAGGACTAGTGGGGTAAAACCAGATGCATGCTGATCATCCTCGAAGCTGTTCTGAGCTGTGCTAGAGTTTAACACCAGATCTGCAAAGCTCAAAAGAAGAAGAGAGAACAGCTCTGTGGCAGGTGGGTTGACATTCATGGCTGTGAATGGATGTGCAAGCCTTCAGCTGGTTTCCCATCTGTATAACCTCTCTTAAGCCCCAGGCACTTTGCTCTGTAGTGTCTTTCACAATCACAAATACTTTGAAACTCAAATGCTGTTGAAAGTGCATGGATTTAGGGACCCTCTGGATTCTGCAAATCGAGTTTTGTGGCTTTAGCATGACCATATACTCCCTTCTTACACCCTGATGCCAAGGGATGATTCAATGCCCTTTACTCTCAGATAGGGTCATGTCAGTGAAGGGTTTCTTCCACGACTACAGGTTTATTTATGTATTTCTAGTGCTATGGTAAATGTGTTCTATTTATATGGGCATAGATCAGAAGTGGTGTCAGTGGAGAAATAATAGTGCAACACTGAGCTAGAAGAAAGAAGAATAAGGCTCATGTGAGCCTTCTAACGTGGACCAAGTGCTCAAATTGCAAGTGGACAGATGACAACAGAAGCTGAGATCCCACCTTTTGAAGCTGAACTGCTGCCATTCTCTGATTTCTGTTTCATGACTGCAAGTGTTTGCTCAAGAAAAGTTGCTCTTTGAAAAAAAAAACTCAAAAGAATGATCAAATCTTTCTCTTTTTACAAAATCAAAATGTATCAGACATTTAAAATGTGCTTTTCACTTGACTTAAATGTTACAGTGGAAACATTCTTTTGTCTCAGTATTGTAAAATGAAAAGAAAAATGTCAAGGCTAAGTCACTGCTATCATTCATTTGGCCCTGGGCTCTTTTGAACTGAGAAGTGACAGCAATAGGATGTTGTAATATTTCTGTTGCAACTTTGAGAATATCTGTTTGTCATAGAGGCTGGGACATATCAACCTCCTGTCTCTCTCTAAACACCTTCAAAACTGGTAAATGTTCACCTAATGCTTCCTTTAGATTAGAAATGAACATACAAAATCCTACACTGCTACTTCTCCACTTGTTTGTTGGTTTTTCTTTGCTTACAATCCTTTGGGAAGGAGATGGGAGTTATCATAGTATCATAGTAGTATCATAGTATCATCAGGGTTGGAAGAGACCTCACAGATCATCAAGTCCAACCCTTCACCACAGAGCTCAAGGCTAGACCATGGCACCAAGTGCCACGTCCAATCTTGCCTTGAACAGCTCCAGGGACGGCGACTCCACCACCTCCCTGGGCAGCCCATTCCAGTGTCCAATGACTCTCTCAGTGAAGAACTTTCTCCTCACCTCGAGCCTAAACTTCCCCTGGCGCAGCCTGAGGCTGTGTCCTCTCGTTCTGGCGCTGGCCACCTGAGAGAAGAGAGCAACCTCCCCCTGGCCACAACCACCCCTCAGGTAGTTGTAGACAGCAATAAGGTCTCCCCTGAGCCTCCTCTTCTCCAGGCTAAACAATCCCAGCTCCCTCAGCCTCTCCTCGTAGGGCTGTGCTCGAGGCCTCTCACCAGCCTCGTTGCCCTTCTCTGGACACGCTCAAGCATCTCAATGTCCCTTCTAAACTGGGGGGCCCAGAACTGAACACAGTACTCAAGGTGTGGTCTAACCAGTGCAGAGTACAGGGGCAGAATGACCTCCCTGCTCCTGCTGGCCACACCATTCCTGATGCAGGCCAGGATGCCATTGGCTCTCTTGGCCACCTGGGCACACTGCTGGCTCATGTTCAGGCGGGTATCAATCAGCACCCCCAGATCCCTCTCTGTCTGGCTGCTCTCAGCCACTCCGACCCCAGCCTGTATCTCTGCATGGGTTTGTTGTGGCCAAAGTGCAGCACCCTGCACTTGGAGCCATTGAATGCCATCCCCTTGGACTCTGCCCATCTGTCCAGGCGGTCAAGGTCCCGCTGCAGAGCCCTTCTGCCCTCCAACCCAGCCACATCAGCCCCCAGCTTGGTGTCATCTGCAAACTTGCTGATGACTGACTCAATGCCCACATCCAGATCATCTATGAAGATGTTAAAGAGGATGGGGCCCAGCACTGATCCCTGAGGGACACCACTATGACAGCCACCAGCTGGATGTGACACCATTCACCACGATTTTTATTAAAAAAACCCACCATATTTATTAAAAGTCACCATTCATCTGTGAACTTCAGATCCTGCAGCCTTTTACATGGGCTCCTCCTCTAACTCCTTTTCCCTCCTCCTCCAACTCCTTTCCCCTCCTCCTCCAATTCCTTCCTCCTGATTGCTTTGTTAGGTGGTGCTTGCAAGAAGTTAAATGTTTAACTGTAATTGGGGGAGATGCAGCTGTACTTTTCCTCCTTTGGTCTGACATATTTTATGCTCCTTTTTTTTTCTTCCCCTTCATTGTTACATTAATTTCATGTCATGTGCTTCTTTGGAGAAGTAGAGTTATGCAAATACAAGTAAATCAGCCCTCATTAAGCCCTGCGTAGATGGCACAAAATTTTACTGCTGGTTCCCAGGATAGCTGCTTAAAGTTAGCTTCAGCATGTTTGTGCTGCACTTCTGACTGGCTTTCAGCCTGAAAAAATATTGTTGGGGGTTGGATGTATTGCTGTGAGGCAACCCCAAGATCGAGTAGCATTACAGTGTTTTGAGACAGTATAGAATCAAAGAATCATAGAATGGTTTAGGTTGGAAGGGACCTCAAGGATCATCCAGCTCCAACCCCCTGCCATAGGCAGGGACACCTCCCACTAGAGCAGGTTGCTCAAGGCCTCATCCAGCCTGGCTTTAAACACCTCCAGGGAGGAAGCATCCACAACCTCCCTGGGCAACCCGTTCCAGTGCCTTAGCACCCTCACTGTAAACCCTCACAGTATATTTAAGTTCAAACACCAAACCAAACATCACACATCTAGCAAAGTCGGAAATGAAGCTACACTTAAGCTGAAATGTTTTAGGGTAGGGAGTGATCAGCAAAGACAGAAATAACCTGGACTGACCCAGAGTGCCACCACGTGCTAGAGGCTCCAGCCAAATTAGCTTAAGGTGTTGCTGAAGATACATTGCATTATTTCAGTGATGCTCTGTGACTCTGGCAGTGTGACAGGGCAGAGCTGGATTTGCTCAGCTGGCTAACACCCTCACTTGTTATTTTCACTACAGAGTTGGTGTATTTTCCCTTGGGTAGGTTTTGCTGCCCAGGATACTGGTGTGTGTTGAGCCTCAGCTTTGTCCTGTGTCCATCCATAAGCCTCATGCTGATGTTAAGAAGGGTATCAATATCCAGACACCACTCTACCATGGTGTAAATCAGACTTTTTGACACGTATTTGGAGTCCTTGGGTGGCTTTTTCCTCCTCTAAATTTGTAACATCCCTTTACACAGTAGCGAGAAGTTGGCAGGGGAATTTGGTGATCCAGCTCAGCAAGTGCAGTTGGAGATTTGCTCAGGACATTTTAAAGACAGGAAAGGATCTTTTATCTCTTACCAAGTTCTTTGTGAAATGGCACCTTCAGCAGTCTAAAAATGCTTGTCTCTCTGAGATGAAGACGTGTGAATGTTGTTAAGGATGGTGATCATGCTGTTTAGTAGAATGGACAGGAGAAATGCTACGTTGAAAAACAGTCTTGATCCGTCTTGTCAGCTCCATGTCTGCAGGATGGACACTACTGGGTGGTTCAGGAAAGGATGTCAATATCTGATTCACACTGAAACATATCAGCCATGCCACAAATTGTCATTCTGTTTGTGTTCCCTCTACTGTAATAAGGGCAGAGGAGAGTGTGGTCACAATGTGATATGACACTCAGTGCTTTATTCCATTCCGTGCTTGATGCTTGTCCCATTTCTGTGTAAGGATTGTAACCAAGTTTCCATTTTCCATTGTTGCTGTGGTGGGTTTTTGGTGTGTCTGAAATTTGGAGGAAAGGATGGTGATAGGATTAAGTGCAGGACACATTGAATAGCTGTCTGCTGATGGAGTTAAGGTGCATGCCTCCAGAGTGCTGCTATTTGCACTTTTCGGTATCCTCTCCCTGACTAAACATTTAGAGCCTGTATTGGAGCTGATGGCACAGCATGAAGTCATATAGCACTTCCACATGGATGACATCTAGCAGCTAAAACCTTTTGTGGTTGCAATAAATACTGTTTCACCTGAGAACTTGTAGCCTCACAGAGATGAATGGCCAAGAGAAGAAAGTGCTCTGAAGTTAAATGTAGGTCAGATTAATATGAAATTATTGGCTTCCTACAAAACACTTCCACCATGACTGAATGAATCTGTCTCTAGATTTTGGAGTTGTATTGTAGTGCTTTTCTTGAGGACTCTACATTAAAACAGCTCTTAGAAGCAATCCTCCCCTCTGTCCCTGAAAAGGGAACTTTGCTCCTGTGTGGCCCGAAGACCTTATCGCAACAGCTCAATTTGTAGCCACATGATTTGCTAGCTGCAAAACATTGTACATTGAGGATGAGCTGAAAGGTCCTGAGAAAAAATACAGCTCTTGGCCTGCTTGGTAAAAAATATCCACTTCATCCTAAATTCAGAGTTGTGACATTTACTTCTCATTTGAAACAGTTGAGATTGAAGCTCCAGATCTTGCATTTTTAACATGTTCAGTTCGTTGGGACCTTATTTAACTCCAAGACCTCCTTTCTCTCTGAGATGTTGATTCAACATGATAAGTGCACTCTACAGGAACAAGGGATCAGTCCACAAAGCACATGAGCTGGCAGAAGCCATGAGTGCCTCTCCGGCACTAGGCAGCAGCTGCCCACAGAGCTCATGCTCACGAAGACTCCTGGTTCTAGAGACTTACCTTTTTTCTGTCTCTATTTGTCCTCCTCAGGAGGGATGTAATTATGAGCTTTACATCATAACTTTCTTGTGATTGAACAATACATGAAAAGCTACCTGTATCTTCATGGTGTTTCATGGTGGTTTTGGAAGGTTTAGCTCATAAGGCAGTGAGGTTTAAAAGTTGATGGAGCTGTGATTTGAAAGATTGGGGTGGGGATTTTTTTCTGTGTAGGAGGTGTTGTGCAGCTGTATTTTGTTGAATGGTGAGTGTAAACTGGCATTTAAGAACTGCAATGAGATGGACAGGGACTGTTTAACAGCTAAACAAATGGGTTTTGTTTCACTGCTGAAAAACACTTCTGGAAAAGGAAAAAGAGAGAGAGAGAAAGCCAGAAACTCAACACTAGCTGAAGAGCTACCTGTAAACATCCCAGACATTAAAGTCTTATAGCTCAGCCTCAGATTCTGCTTGAAGGGAGAGCTGATCAAAAGGAGTATTAGAAAAGATATTTGAAGTACTCTTAATTTTAGCACAAGCACACATCTAGATACAAGGAACAAAATTATCCCAGTCTAAATGCATGTGTGTGTTTATGATTCCTCTGCCTCAGAATGAATGTGGGGTTTAATTCCTCTAATTCCTCCCCATAGAGAGAGGCACTATTGATGTGTTTAGCACTGTAGCCAGAGGGGGCTGGCTTCTCACTGCCACGTTAGAAGGACTAGTGTATTCTCTTCCAACTTCCCATGGTTTTGTACTTCCTCTGTTTTCACCACAGCCCTTACCACTCCTTTTGCCAAAAAGCTCTCAGATGTGACTACTCCTCCCTAACTGCAATAATGTAATATATAGCACAAGACCTAGAAAGCAGTTAGAATCATAGAATCAGTCAGGGTTGGAAGGGACCACAAGGATCACCTAGTTCCAACCCCCCTGCCATGGGCAGGGACACCTCACACTGAATCAGGCTTTCTAGAGCCTCACCCAGCCTGGCCTTAAGCACCTCCAGGGATGGGGCTTCCACCACCATTCTGGGCAACCCATTCCAGGGTCTCACCACCCTCATAGTGAAGAACTTATTCCTAACATCATAGAATCATAGAATCAGCTAGGTTAGAAGAGACCTCCAAGATCATCCAGTCCAACCTATCACCCAGCCCTATCCAGTCAACTAGACCATGCCACTAAGTGCCTCATCCAGTCTGACTCTACTCATTTCTAGTGTTGTTTCATTCCCTCTCATCCTATCATTACCTTATAGCCCAGAAAGTCCCTCTACAGCTTTCTTGTAGCCCCCTCTTAAGATACTGAAAGGTCACAATAAGGTCACCTTGAAGCCTTCTCCTCTCCAAACTGAATAGTCCCAACTCCCTCAGTCTCTCCTCATAGGAGAAGTGATCCAGCCCTCTGATCATCCTCATGGCCCTTCTATGGACACATTCAGGACACTGCACAAATAGGAAGGGCTCACCTACACCAGATAGTACTAGAAGCAGAATTTTCTCTTTACAGAGGTCCCAGGAAAGCTTTCTTTCTGCTCAGGGCAAGCCTGTGTTATTGCAGGCAGGACAGCACTACTGTGTTGAAGAGGAGCACCTCACTACTCCCACATGCAATGCTTTCTGTAGCCTCCTCCACACAACCCCTTACCTTCCCTTCTTTCCCCTACAAGCCAAGAGGCAGCTTGGATTTTTCACTCAAAGATTTTAATGTATGGGATAAACAAAACTTCACCCAAGAAGTCATGGCTTGTGACTGGAAAGACTGCAACTAATTGCAGACTCTTTAAAGGATATGACCAGAGTTGGCTCTGACTGGAGAGAACAGTGTGTGCTTCACCATGTATCTTAAATCCTACAAGGGGGAAACGTGGTTGTCACTGAAACAGTTGGATCTCAAGGATGTCTTGCAGAAAAGATGCTCACTATGGATGAGCCAGATCAGGCTCCAGAAGGTTGAACTGTCTTTCTCCAAAGAGAGAGGCTAGCTCACTATTGAACCTGCTGACATTTTCTCTGAGTCATTTTCTGTTCCTGGCAAACAGCTTTGCTAATTGGAATGATGTTTTTTCTGTGGTTTTCCTTACTCAATCTCCTACTTTGAAAAGTTCACTTAATACTCCAGATTTTCCCTACATTATATGTGTGTAATAACTTACATGTTGAGTAAATAGGTGTCTCTGGCTCAGAATTGTCACTGCTTGCCCATTTGATAATTGGTTTTACTCTGGGCTGCAATATTTGCACACTGGTCTTGTTTTTACATGTGTGTGTGCTAGACCACTGGCTTCTAAAAGCAAGAAAGTCCTGGGGTTTAAGTGTGGTCTTAATGACATGCAGAAAAGATACAATTACTGAAATTATGGCAACCTTCATAATTTTGAGCTGATGCTAAGCTTTGCTCTGATGAAGAATGCAACCTGTTCATTATATACAAATGAACTTAAAGCAGGCATAGCCTGAGTGGAGGAATTCCTGTGATCGTGTTTCTAGGGAGAGCATGTGGTTATCTATGTTAAGTTCATAGGTTCAGCAGCACAAGGTAGATGACAAACACTTCCATGTACTTCAGGTTTCACCTATCAACTCAGATATGCTCCAGGTGTAAGATACACCACAATTCACAAGTATGAAGGTCAGCAGATAAATACCTGCAGAAGTGTATTCAATGAGTGGAAAAGAGGAGCCTGCTTTAGAAATTAAAGACTATAAGATGAGATTTAACAAGGCCAAGTGCAGGGTTCTACACTTTGGCCACAACAACCCCAAGCAGCACTACATGCTGGGGACAGAGTGGCTGGAGAGCAGCCAGGAAGAAAGAGACCTAGGGGTGCTGGTAGATAGGAGCTGAACATGAGCCAGCAGTGTGCCCAGGTGGGCAAGAGAGCCAGTGGCATCCTGGCCTGTATCAGGAACAGTGTGGCCAGAAGGATGAAGGAGGTTATTCTTCCCCTGTACTCAGCACTGGTCAGGCCACAGCTTGAGTACTGTGTCCAGTTCTGGGATCCTCAATTCAAGAGAGACGTTGAGGTGCTGGAATGTCTCCAGAGAAGGGCAACGAAGCTGGTGAGGGGCCTGAAACACAAACCCTATGAGGAGAGGCTGAGGGAGCTGGGGTTGTTTAGCCTGGAGAAGAGGAGGCCCAGGGCAGACCTCATTGCTGTCTACAACTACCTGAAGGGAGGTTGTATCCGGGTGGGGGTTGGTCTCTTCTCCCAGGCAACCAGCAACAGGACAAGGGGACACAGTCTCAAGTTGCCCTGAGGGAGGTCTAGGCTGGATGTTGGGAGGAAGTTCTTCACAGGGAGAGTGATTGGAACTGGAATGGGCTGCCCAGGGAGGTGGTGGAATCACCGTCCCTGGAGGTGTTCAAGAAAAGCCTGGATGAGGCACTTAGTGCCATGGTCTGGTTGGCTGGATAGGGCTGGGTGCTAGGTTGGACTGGATGATCTTGGAGGTGTCTTCCAACCTGGTTGATTCTATGATTCTATGATGAATAAGTTTTAACTGCATGCAAATTGTTGGTTGGTTCAGTCCTTTCTTTCTCCCTTTCAAACATCTTGTGACCCAGGCACAGCCTCTGAAAACAGCGAAACACAGAGTGTATTAGTGTCATTTTGCTGTTAAGGTTGGAGGAATAATTGCCACTGAATCAAATGCTAAAATGAATACTACACTTAAATATTCACCTCCAAGGATGCCTGTTGATGGCTTCTGTCAAATAACTGGCAAGAGCCTGTCATTGGAAAGCCTACATACAAAGGCAGACCGAGATATAATCCTCCTTCCCACTCCTTGCTGTTTATATTGGGCCTTGTTATCAGAACATTTCTAATGATGAATGCATCTTTTTGTTGAATTTATTTATAAAACCAGTGCAGTAAGTAATAAATCATATGCTGAACATCCAGGCATTGCAAAGCCAGCTCTTTAGAAATGGACTTCTTCACAAGAAAACTGTCCAAGTCTTTCAGAAGACAGACCAAAATTTAGCTCTGTCAGTGCTCCTGTCCTATCCCACCTCTACTATTTACACACCTTGGGAGGTGAAGAATGAGCTTGAGACACTAAAAGAAGAGGGAATTGTGGATGCCTCAAAGCAGGTATGCTGAAGAAATGACAGAAAGACATATTTCTCTCCCCAGATCTGTTGGAGCATTTAGGTTGGACTGGAATGATCTTGGAGGTCTCTACCAACCTGGTTGATTCAATGATTCTGCCTGTCGTGGGGCAGAGGAAGAGATCCAGCATGTCAGCCTTTCACTGCTGAGGACTGTGTATACTCAGCAGCCCAGAGTGAAGTTATGCAGGTTGTTTAGCCTGGAGAAGAGGAGGCTCAGGGCAGACCTCATTGCTGTCTACAACTACCTGAAGGGAGGTTGTAGCTAGATGGGGGTTGGTCTCTTCTCCCGGACAACCAGCAACAGGACAAGGGGACACAGCCTCAAGTTGTGCCGGGGGAAGTCTACGCTGGATGTTAGGAGGAAGTTCTTGCCAGAGAGAGTGATTGGCATTGGAATGGGCTGCCCAGGGAGGTGGTGGAGTCACCGTCCCTGGGGGTGTTCAGGAAAAGCCTGGATGAGGCACTTAGTGCCATGGTCTGGTTGACTGGCTAGGGCTGGGTGATAGGTTGGACTGGATGATCTTGGAGGACTCTTCCAACCTGATTGATTGATTGATTGATTTATGTCACACCATATAACACAATTCATATACAACCCCCACACACACAAAACAAAAACCAAAAAAGAAAGAGAGAGAGTTGGTGCTTCAGAAGAACAAATGCAATAGTTTTCGGTTTGATCCAGCAATCTTCCACATGAATGCTCACATCATATTTCTTTTGTTCAATCAGTTCTGTCTCTGCTCCAGGACCACTCTGCTGTCATTTGGTGATGTTTCCTGAAAATTTCCCTGAAGCCAAGAGGTGTTGGCAGGACAGCTGACACAGATGAAGTCAAGCAGCCCTCTTTCACCAGCCGGCCCTGGAAGGGACTGCCTGGGCCATGGGACGCAGTGGTTTCAGCCAGCCAGGTGTGCCCACACACCATTCCACTGTATCCCCAGCACTTGCCATAGTCCACAAAAATCACCTCTTAATACCTTTTAATAAACCTGATACCTTTAACGTGGTGTGTCAGAGGAAGAGGAGGAAAGGCCAAAGGCCATCCAGCTTCAAAGCAGGAGCAGCTTTGCCTTTTCACATGCATCAACCATACTTGTTTGTTTAAAACACAGAACCATGAGATAAAGACATCTGCAGCTAATAGTTTGTTCTTTTATTCAACCTCAGGATCCTTTTGTTTTCCAGTTCCCCCTCTAAATCTTGGTTGTCTCTGTGATTTCTTGGGTACGTGAGGATGAGTTTTCAAGAAAAGGGGGGGTATAAGAAACTCAAAGGAATGGACTTTTAAAGCAGAAATACAGTAATTAGCAGCCACAGAATGTAAGGCCAAGAATTCAGCGCTAAAAAAAGATCACACAATGAAAAGTGCAGAGAAGTCTTCAACCAATATCTGTTTTCAGGTGCAGTTTTGGAATTGAATTTCAAGAATGAAACTTTTGGCCTAAATATTCCCATATGAGTAAAGGATGTTAGCCTAATTTCAAACTCCCCTGCAAGTAGGAACTGAATCCAAAACTGGGGGGAGCAGGGGGGGGCATTGTCATTTAATTAATAATGCCTCATGCAGATAAGTCAGGGAACTCAGTGTGGGACTCAGCTAAGGCCCTCCACCTTTTGTTTGCTTAGTCGTTACTTTTGTATGCTAAATTCATGACAAAGAGGAAAGAAGTCTCCCATTTCTGAGTCTCTTCTGCTATTAGACAGGCTTCTGGTTTGGGATTCCTAGCTGGAACTGGGCACATACATCCCTGGGAATATTTGCTCTCAGTCTCCACTCTCCTGAGGACAACTTGAACATTATGGCATGAAAGATGACTTAATAGTGCCAAATCTTTGACTTTTGGAGAAGAAATTCTCACCTAAATGAAACTCTGATTGCTTACTCGTCCTTCACTGAGTCCTTGATGTCAGTAAGGCCAACTTTTCTCTTTCAGAGTTACAGTTTGTGTAGAGTAAGCAGCTGAAGTGCCAAAGGCCAGCAGCACTGAAGCAAAACGGCTCAGGAAGTCAGAAGGTGCCAAATAACAGGAAAACTTTAAACATCATCACTCAGTCTCTACTGGCCTCCAAGGGACTGCTCTCTTCAAAATTGTCACCCCTTAAAGGTGCTGCTAGTTTCCTTCTCATTCTGACCTGCAGAATCAGAAGCAATGTTTTCAGACAGCTTGAGCTATGACCAAAGTTCCGTTTCATTTTAAAGAGGGAAACCCACAGACTGCAAAAGGAAGACAAGATGGGAGATGGAAGATGTCTTGAGACAGTTCTTTAGAAAGTTCTAGGTGATGTCCTCTTGTACTTCTTCTGATTCAAAAAAAAAAGATTAAATGGAGATGACTTGTGGAGTTTTGACTGACTGGACTGGCACTTTTTAACCTTTGCTGCATTATTAGAGGTTTCTCAGCCTTCTAAATTTTCAGACAACACATAGCCATCATCATAAAGGCTTAAGATATAGCTGCTGAGTTTTCTGTCCATAGAATCATAGAATCAAACAGTTTGGAAGAGACTTCCAAGATCATCCAGTCCAACCCAGCACCCAGCCGTAGCAAATCAACCAGACCATGGCACTAAGTGCCTCATCCAGGCTTTGCTTGAACACCTCCAGGGATGGTGACTCCACCACCTACCTGGGCAGCCCATTCCAATGCCAATCACTCTCTCTGGCAAGAACTTCCTCCCAACATCCAGCCTATACCTCCCTCAGCACAACTTGAGACTGTGTCCCCTTGTTCTGTTGCTGGTTGCCTGGGAGAAGAGACCAACTCCCACCTGGCTACAACCTCCCTTCAGGTAGTTGTAGGTAGCAATGAGATCAGAAAATCCTGTGTGCTGGGATTTGAGCAGTACTTTGAAGCTAGTCAGTTCACTTTAAATTCTGCTTGGGAATAAGTTCTTTAGCAAACATAACTTTACCATTTGCATAAAGCTGGTTCAGTTATAATTGAATGTCAGTCATGGCTGAAGGCCTTTGGTGAAATACTTTCTTAGAATTAATGCTATCATTTGAGCCAGGCTGATTTCATTTACAGAGTGAGAAATTCTATGAGTTCTCTGAAGTTTGGGGTTTGTTTTTTTTCTGTAATTTATCCCAGGAAGAATGAAATCAGCCTCTGACTCTTTATATTTAATTTTAATAAACAACTTAGAAAAAAGGTCCACTGAAAACTAAATGCTAATTCATTTCACTTTGCATCATGCAGGAGGTGAAATTATTCTGTTAGACTGTCCATAGACAATGAAACCAAATGTCTCACATAGACCAAGGTGTACTAAGAAAGGGGCTTTGTATGTTTCTGTCCTAATTAGGTTTATCACTTTAGGGTAGCTTGATGAAGAGCTAGTAGCAAACCACAGGAAAATTCAGATAATGTTTATGCTGCAGTAAAGCAACAGAAGTTTGAAAGCTATAATGGGAATCTGAGATTAGTTACGGAGATATGATCTGCACCACAGATTGCTGTCATATTCAGATCAGATCATCCACTAGGAATCAAGCTAAGGCACTGGATATAAACAGCAAATAAGTCAATCAACACCAGTCAAAGAAGTTATGAAAACACTGTGTGCTCAAACATATGCTGCTTCAAAATTAAACCGTGGATCATTCTCTTAAACACATTATCACAGTCTCACAGTATCACCAAGGTTGGAAGAGACCTCATAGATCGTCAAGTTCAAGCCGTTACCACAGAGCTCAAGGCTAGACCATGGCACCAAGTGCCACGTCCAACCTTGTCTTGAACAGCTCCAGGGACGGCGACTCCACCACCTCCCTGGGCAGCCCATTCCAGTAGCCAATGACTCTCTCAGTGAAGAACTTTCTCCTCACCTCAAGCCTAAATTTCCCCTGGCGTAGCTTGAGGCTGTGTCCTCTCATTCTGTTGCTGGCCATCTGAGAGTAGAGAGCCACCTCCTCCTGGCTACAACCACCCCTCAGCAAACATATGACAAAAGAAAATGCCCAGCACCAGAACATTAACAAAATTAATGCTTGAAAAAATCAATACTTGCCTAAAATAATGGCTCTCCTCTGGAGGTGAAATGGCCATACATATACAAGTAGCATGAAATTGTAGCAGAAAATAATGTCGAGGAATCCAAAACTGTTTGGGCTGGCCTGGCTGTGATGTCCTTCTCCTGCTGTGCTGCTGTGTCTCTGAACCCCACTGGAAACTAAATAATAGAGTGAAAAAAATAAGTATTTGAAAAATTATGAGTATGATATGGATAGACATGCTGTTACTTAGATGATCTGCTCTGGATAAGTAAATGACTGCAAGTGAAACTGCACTATGAGTGTGGAGCTGCATTAGGATAGTTCAGAGCAGCACTAGAATAAACGGTAAGAATTACCACTGACTATTTTTAGATAAAGAGGGCCATAGTAAGGAATTAACAATCCAAAATCATAAAAGATGACAAAAGGAACTGAAAATTGTGCTTTCCAGATCATAGAATTACAGAATCAACCAGATTGGAAGAGACCTCCAAGATCATCCAGTCCAACCTAGCACCCAGCCCTAGCCAATCAACCAGTCCATGGCACTAAGTGCCTCATCCAGGCTTTTCTTGAACACCTCCAGGGACAGTAACTCCACCACCTCCCTGGGCAGCCCATTCCAATGCCAATCACTCTCTCTGTGAAGAACTTCCTCCTAGCATCCAGCCTAGACCTCCCCCAGCACAAGTTGAGACTGTGTCCTCTTGTTCTGTTGCTGCTTGCCTGGAAGAAGAGACTGACTCCCACCTGGCCACAGCCTCCCTTCAGGTAGTTGTAGACAGCAAGGTAATAGTTAATATTTGGTTGGGGTTTTTTTGTTGTTGTTTTGTTTTTAATACACACATTAATGTTTGGTTGGTTTTGTTGTTGCTGTTGTTGTTTGGGGGGCTTGAGTGTTTTGTTTTGTTTTGTTTTTTAATGTACTCCTTTATGAAAGTTAGTTTGAAACACTTTATTCCTGCAGCAATATGGAAGCATGCTTTTCCATGAAGTGTTCTGATTTGACTTTTAAAAGTAGGAAATAATTTGTAAGTACCAAAATAAGTTAGCTTCTTCACACTGAACCACTGTTCAGCCCACAGTTTACAGAATATTTAGACTCGGTGTAGTCACTTGAGAGAAATGTTGCTGATGTTGTTAGCCCCAAGAAATGCAACTGAGTAACTTAATGCTGAAAATTATTAAACATATTTTGCCTGCATTATGTTCCAAAATATGAGTTGAGGGAGAAGTTATTAACAAAGAGACAAACACAGAGGAGTGCCTTGAACTGTGTGGCAAAAACATGGTCTTGATCTAAACACCGTTAGAGCAAAGGAAATATCTTCAATAACTTTAATGGCTTTTGAATGAGGCTTGTATTGATTTTATGCTAAATGTAAGATTATTCTTCCCAGAGGCTGTGGAAAAGGAGTATAAATTTCTTCTCATAGCAAAGGGTCAGTTTCATAGAATCATTGAATCAACCAGGTTGGAAGAGACCTCCAAGATCATCCAGTCCAACCTATTATTGGTGGAAGTTTTAGAGCAAATTCCAATCAAATCCTTGACAACTTTTGGAACTATGGAAGACCCAAGCAGGTGTTTGCCAGAGAACCCAGATCAATGAGCAACTCCATCATAATTTTGGGGGAAACTGATAAAATTTTATTCTCAAATACTTAGCTTTACAGCTGAGGCTTATTTCTTGTTCTATTACCTTTCTGTTCTAGGTGAACAGAAATAATGCTTACTTTGAGGAGGGTATTAATAAAGCATTTGAGCCGCAATTAAGTAGCAGCTTTAACTCAGAGTTCATTAGTTCAGTATATTTCTCCTCTAGCTCTGCTTACATAAACACAGCATCACAGAAGCCTGTAGTAATTTCACAAGGAGGGTATTTTATCAAGGCATTTAAACATCACAACGAATGTGTATGTGGAAATAAATTAAACTTAAGGCTTCTGCTCATGTTAATAGAATATTTGTGGCTATTTGGCCATTTGCAGCAATGTAATCACTGAGCCAAAAGGTCCATATCTTTATAATTGCAGACAATACTTTTTTACTCGATGGAAAAATGCTCAGTAGTCAGCTGATGAACAACTACAATTACCTTTGCCAAATACGCACTTGAAATTGCTTGCACATTTTTAGGCTGCAGGAGTGACTCCACACTCATCCAGTGGTCAAATAGGACCATCTTTTAGTGGTTAGAAATCCTTCTCTTCTAGCTGAGTATTGCCCGGGTGGCCAAGAGAGCCAATGGCATTCTGGCCTGCATCAGGAATGGTGTGGCCAGCAGGAGCAGGG
Source organism: Tricholaema leucomelas (assembly GCA_013400475.1). Classification (NCBI taxonomy): domain Eukaryota; kingdom Metazoa; phylum Chordata; class Aves; order Piciformes; family Lybiidae; genus Tricholaema lacrymosa; species Tricholaema leucomelas. Next base: position 380,311 of record WAAF01001397.1, read on the forward strand.
AGGTCATTCTGCCCCTGTACTCTGCACTGGTTAGACCACACCTCGAGTACTGTGTCCAGTTCTGGGCCCCCCAGTTTAGAAGGGACATTGAAATCCTTGAGCGTGTCCAGAGAAGGGCAACGAGGCTGGTGAGAGGCCTCGAGCACAGCCCTACGAGGAGAGGCTGAGGGAGCTGGGGTTGTTTAGCCTGGAGAAGAGGNAGGATTGGACGTGGCACTTGGTGCCATGGTCTAGCCTTGAGCTCTGTGGTGAAGGGTTGGACTTGATGATCTGTGAGGTCTCTTCCAACCCTGATGATACTATGATACTATGATTTATAGCATATCATTATTGTGAAAGCACACTCCAAACCTGATTGGAAAAAAAAAACAACAAACCAAAACTACTAACATATGTAAAGCTCCATTGTTCCATTGGTTGTTTTGGTGTAATGCTTTGGGGAAGGCATCTTCCTCCCCTGGGGAGCAGGAGATGTTTCAAAAGCTGTAAATACTTGGCAAAACAATGTGGAAAAGCTGCTCTCCTGTTAGAGCAGATGTGGGAGAAGAGTTCCCTGATTAAGATGCAGATCTGCTGTGCAGTCAAATCTGTCACATTTTCAGCTTGTAAGGTTCACGCTGCTGTCACCGAAAGCTTAATAAGGTGTGAGCCACAATGGCATATTTATGTATTGGTTGGAAGTGTCCTGAGCAGTTTATAAAATCCCTTTAAAACTGTGCTAGTTTGAAGCTAGCTAGAATATTTTGGTGAGAAGAACTAGATTACAGGCTGTGAAAGAGAAACAAGGGTGATGTCTACTTCACTCATAGGCTTGCTGAGATGTATAAGAACAAGAATCCAAACGCAGACAAGGGAGTCGCACTCTGTCTGAGCTCTGGGCTGCATTTTTCTCTCTAACCTCACCCTCCATCTCTCTGATTAATCCACCTGCTTCCTACCCCCCCTGGCCGACCTTCCAATCTTCCTTAGGAAACAAGGCAATGCCTGGGGTAAGGTTGAGGGGTGGGAGAAGGTGGAAGGGTAGCTGGGAGCCCCTTCTGGGGACTCAGGTTTCGAGGAGAGGAGTTGTGTTTCTGTATTACCTTTTACCTTGTATATTTCTGTCTATAACCGTATATACTGGCAATATCTGCGTGTATATAGTGCCAAGCTGTAAATATAAGCTTCATTCAATTTCCAGAGCCAGCTGAGTCTAGTCTGGGTGATTT
>WAAF01001397.1:383770-464998 GCA_013400475.1 Tricholaema leucomelas
CACTGGAATGGGCTGCCCAGGGAGGTGGTGGAGTCGCCGTCCCTGGAGCTGTTCAAGGCAGGATTGGACGTGGCACTTGGTGCCATGGTCTAGCCTTGAGCTCTGTGGTGAAAGGTTGGACTTGATGATCTGTGAGGTCTCTTCCAACCTTGGTGATACTGTGAGACTGTGATACTGTAACAGTTCTCCAAACGAGCTAGGCAGAGCACAAGAACACTGAGAGGCAAATAATGAGATTTTTTTTTTCAAAATAGCAAATTCTAATTAATTTCATTAGAATTTATTTTCTGATGTCTCATAGAACCTTTTGATAATTATTTCCACTTAAGGTGAAATTAATCTTTCCTAATTATCTATCTTGAGGGGCCATACCTCTCATCTAAGATGGATAACCTTTCTATAATGCAATGAATTGTCCCCTTGGGAAACATTAACTAAAAGGTAAACTAAAACTTAGTGAAATTAAACTTGAAATGATCTACCCATGGCCACACATTGTCTGGATTTTGAATGTACCATTCTAAGCATTTGATTCCCTGCCTTAAAAACAAGTGTGTACTCCTTTGATATTTCCTTCCCCACAGAAGAAAAATTTTAAAGTATATAGTTATGAGACATTTCCTCTTCTCAACCTTGAGTTCATTATGTAGTCATGCTGCTTGATTCCATTACATTAAGTCCCTAGACTTAATGGGAATGAACTTCATCTCACAGTAGTCTACAACTACCTGAGGGGTGGTTGTAGCCAGGGGGAGGTTGCTGTCTTCTCTCGGGCAGCCAGCACCAGAACAAGAGGACACAGCCTCAAGCTACTCCAGGGGAAATTCAGGCTTGAGGTGAGGAGAAAGTTCTTCACTGAGAGAGTCATTGGCTACTGGAATGGGCTGCCCAGGGAGGTGGTGGAATCGCCGTCCCTGGGGCTGTTCAAGGCAGGATTGGATGTGGCACTTGGTGCCATGGTCTAGCCTTGAGCTCTGTGGTGAAGGGTTGGACTTGGTGATCTATGAGGTCTCTTCCAACCTTGGTGATACTGTGAGACTGTGATACTGTGGTTATGGAATGAACACATTCAAAGTGCTGAACTAAATGGTATTTGGTAGGTATCACAGTTAAGGTAGCTCTTTCATTTCTATGTGAGTGGATGTGCAAGGAGCACCTAGCACATTTCTCACATCTTCCCTTGGACTGATGTAATTTCTTAGCACTGCATGAAACTATGTAAATGGGCCAGCTCCTTTTTGATTTTAAATCCCAGGAGCTGTACCTCTTGGCTGTGTTGTGCTATCGTTGACCTCTCACAGAATGAAATAATCAGTAGGGGGTTGCTTTGGGGTTTTTTTAATGTTGTATGAATCTCAGGATACATATTTGTGCATGTGGATGTAATAATGCCTTCTTAGCACAGCAGTAACGTTCCTGGCAATGACAGCAATTTGCAGGTTTCACCCTGAAGTGCCATACCAAGGACTATCTTCTCTGAAAGAGCTCATTCCTTTGCAAACTTCTTGGAGTCTTTATTGAGCACTTGTTCAACTCTGACAATGAGCAGCTGCAAACGTGGACAAATGCTCAAAACTAAGCACATGCATATGCCTAAATTTCAAGCCAGGGAATCAGAATTAGTAACATCTATGTTTGTAAGTCATTTCATTGCAACTCTTGATTTAGGTTTTAAAACTTAGATTTACTTGTCCCCTTATCAGGACAAGGGGCAATGGGCAGAAACTGAGGCACAGGAAATTTCATTTAAACATGAGGAGGAATTTTTTTCCCTGTATCAGGACAAGGGACAATGGGTGGAAGCTGAGGCACAGGAAATTTCATTTAAACATGAGGAGGAATTTTCTTCCCTGTGAGGATGACAGAGCACTGAACAGGCTGCCCAGGGGGCTTATGGAGTCTCCACCTCTGGAGATATTCCAATCCCACCTGGACGCATTCCTGTGTGATCTGGTCTAGGTGATCCTGCTCTGGCAGGGGGACTGGACTGGATGAGCTTTCATTAGAATTTGTTTTCTGATGCCACATAGAACCTTTTGAGAATTAAAAAGACACCTTCCAGCCCCTGACATTCTGTGATTCTGTGATACCAGATAAACAAGTGAGGGCTGACGCTACTTAGGAGCAGGACACAGAGAACATTCTGAATTTGGCCTGCAGCAAGCAAACCAGGATCTGAATACGTGCGTGAAGGTCTGGAGATGGGAAGAACCTGTGGGAAGTTCATTATTCACATCCTTCAGCTTAGTGAATCTGAAAGTTAATTTAACATTTAATCCTTGACTAACAAGGAAGAGTAAATGTTTTAACATATGGTGCCAGATGTTTTTCCAGGAGGGGGAGGGAAATGAACTGAACTGGAGCTTTCTGTTATTTCTCCAAATATGTTATTCTTTGCTTCTGAACAGTTAATTAATTTAGGCAATTATTTAGTTTTAATATTTTCTTTTTAAGAAAGCATCCTTTGAAGAGAATCCCTGTCCAAGACAAAGCTGTCAATCATCTCTGGAGGTGTCTGATCTGGATTTATGAACTGCATGGTTCCACAGCTGGAAATTAAATCATGTAGAACAGAAGTGACTTCTTAACGCTTAGTTTCCTGGAATAAATCTGGTGGAGATATTTTGCTCAAAGCTAACTCCTTTTTCATTCAATTTTTTTCCAACAAATCCAGCAGCAGCAAATTTTATTTGAGCAGGTGTAAACCAATAAAATGTTCCCAAAATATAGCTAGAGTTTTGGGACATCTCTTAATGAAAAATAAGCAAGGTGCATGCTAAAGGCCTAGACTTTGTTCTGCAGTGAGTTTTGGTCTGCCCATCATGAGTTTTTATAGCATCCTCTCTGACTATCTAAGTCATAGAATCATAGAATGGTTTAGGTTGGAAGGGACTTCAAGGATCATCCAGCTCCAACCCCCTGCCATAGGCAGGGACACCTCCCACTAGAGCAGGCTGCTCAAGGCCTCATCCAGCCTGGCCTTAAACACCTCCAGGGAGGAAGCATCCACAACCTCCCTGGGCAACCTGTGCCAGTGTCTCACCACCCTCACTGTAAAGAACTTCCTCCTAACATCCAGTCTAAATCTCCCCTCTGCCAGCTTAAACCCATTCCCCCTCGTCCTGACATTACCAGACCTTGTCAATAGTCCCTCCCCAGCCTTCCTGTAGGCTCCCTTCAGATACTGGAAAGCCACTCTAAGGTCTCCTCGAAGCCTTCTCTTCTCCAGGCTGCAGAGCCCCAACTCTCTCAGCCTGTCCTCATAGCAGAGCTGCTGCAGCCCTCTGAGCATCTTCGTGGCTCTCCTCTGGACTGGCTCCAGCAGTTCCATGTCCTTCTTGTGCTGGGGGCTCCAGAACTGCACACAGTACTCCAGGTGGGGTCTGAGGAGAGCAGAGTAAAGGGGGAGAATCCCCTCCCTTGCCCTGCTGCCCACACTGCTCTTGCTGCAGCCCAGCACAGGGTTGCTGTCTGGGCTGCATGTGCACACTGCAGGCTCATGTTGAGCTTTTCGTCAACCCAGACCCCCAGGTCCTTCTCCTCAGGGCTGCTCTCAGCCATTCACCACCCAGCCTGTATCTGTGCCTGGGATTGCACCGACCCAGGTGCAGGACCTTACACTTGGCCTTGTTAAACGTCATGAGGTTGGCCTGGGCCCACCTCTCCAGCCTGTCCAGGTCCCTCTGGATGGCATCCCTGCCCTCCAGCAAGTCAACTGTGCCACACAGCTTGGTGTCATCTGCAAACTTGCTGAGGGTGCACTCAATTCTTCTGTCCATATCACTGACAAAGATGTTACAGAGCACTGGTCCCAGCACTGACCCCTGAGGAACACCACTTGTCACCGGTCGCCAGGTGGACATTGTGCCATTGATCACGACTCTCTGCATGCCACCATCCAGCCAATTCCTTATCCTAGTCCTTCCTATTGGGATCCCTATAAGGTTAGAGATTCCATCACTTCTTCCCTTACAGAGCAGGGAGCACTTAACAGAGCAAAGACATAGTTTTATGCTAGAATGGAAGAAAAACTGAGGCAAATGCTCATCACATGAGGAATTTGCTGAATGACAGATATAAATGAAGTTCTGAGCCTCAGCTCTTTACAGTCCACGTGTTGGTGGAGCATAACAAAACCATATGGCTCATGACCTATTTAGCCTCACTTGGAAACAGGATTTTCTTTTCCTGTTCAGATAAACAATTATTCCAGATCTTTTTCTACTACTCAAGGGTGCTGAGGGGGACACTAAGATTTTAACTGGTTGTGCTACTCAGGATTCACTGCCTGCTTCTCATTCAGGCCATTGACAGGCCAAGTTTATATTTGGTCCTGTTCCCCCTCAGCTTTCGCCCACCTAAAAAGAAGCATCAGGGAACGAGAGAAATGATGCAGATGAAAGCTGCAGTCAGACTTGGGAATGAAGGACTTCCTTCAGTGGTGTTTTTGTCCTCTCTGGTCCAAAGAAACTTCCTCCATTTTGATGCAAGGCTGAAGGTTAAAATTGTTATGATCAAGTTTATTGTGATGGTGATGACTGTATATGTTGCACAGCTACACAAGTAGCCAAGCTTTTCTTGAGACAAAAAGAAGAGTATAAAGGGGCTAAGTATGTTACCACCATCCCATTATTTCACGGTTGGGTGTGTCTGCTCTGGAAATTCCTCATTTCAAGCCTGTTGCTACAGCTACCATGCAACTTTGTCATTGAGACTGAGAACTTCCAAACAGCTTTTGTTTTAAGTCCACCCCACACAACCTTTCCATCCCTTTGAAAGATACTATATAAAACACTTCCAGAGGTTAAACTGGTATAGAATAGAATAGAATAGAATAGAATAGAATAGAATAGAATAGAATAGAATAGAATCAACCAGGTTGGAAGAGACCTCCAAGATCATCCAGTCCAACTTGTCACCCAGCCCTATCCAGTCAACTAGACCATGGCACTAAGTGCCTCAGACAGGCTTTGCTTGAACACCTCCAGGGACGGTGACTCCACCACCTCCCCGGGCAGCCCATTCCAATGGCAAATCACTCTCTATATTATGCTCCCTTCTGCTTATTTTGAACAGATTAAAGTCTTAACCTCAGGAAAGATCAAAGCAGTGGGTGACATTTACGAGATGAGGGCTGCTGGCAATCCAGAACAACGTGCTTCTTCACTTGCAAACTCACACTATTTTATCTCCAGGATGCTGGTGAACAGAAGCCAGTCTTTAGTAGTGTTATTTCACACGGCAACATTTGCACAAGAGGATTTGACAGTGACATCTTGCAGCTTTTTCTTGTATTGTTTGGATAATTGCATTGTCAAGAATTACTTATCATACATTTAGCACTTAATACCCATTTATTATGAGTTCATGTAACTGCTATTTAAAGAATAATACACGCTAACTCCTTTCTGCGCCATTTGATGCCACTTTGATTCTGTAATTGCTGGTTTCCTAGGATATTATGCCACAAAACCTGAAGAAATAATTGGTTGTTTCATTCCAGACAATACGTTTTGGAGTTGCATAGAGTTTAACTGGCAGATTTGTAACAGTGCAACAGAAGCATAAAAGGGAATGAATGCTAACAAGGAATAAGATTGCACAATGTAACTTGCGTAGCTACTGGTATTGTGCAGCTCCAGTTAGCACCGTTCAAAGGGAAGGGATTCTTTATGCAAATGTTGTAAGTTTTGTGCCTTCGGGGGATGCTAGCTGCAAGGGTAGGACATGTTAGAACTGGGTGGAACGTGTACCAAATGTGATGTGAAAAATAGGTGACTAAAACCCACAGCTCTTCCAATGCTTAGCTATAATTATTTCTTGTTTGCAGAGCACAAGCTGAAATCTGCAGAAATAACTGCTGGGTTTGTGGGGGGTTGTTTTTGTAGCTGCATGAAAGTAAAATGAAGGAGTATCTAGCAAGTATATTTTGAAAGTGCTATTTTAGCTGAACTTTTGTCCCTTGTTAACTCTGTTATCAAATGGTGGTTAAATACTAATCCGTGTTCTTTTTTCAGCATCTTTATAGTCTGCCTTTGTTTCACAGCAAATTCTTTCATTTGCTTAGAAAATGTTGCTACTTTTAGCTGATTTTAATTTGTTTGTAAGCTTATCATTGAGATTGTTGTCACTTTCCGTGGTAAGATCACACAATTACTGCATCAAGTTTTGGCAGGTTGACTGGGCTGAAATTTGTTGCAGCTTCCAGATTTGGAAAGGGGGATAGAGACTGGATAAAAGATCATGATTATGGTCAATTTTTTCTTTGCAAAATGCCAGCATGCCTCCCATGGCAGGGACTGTCCCCCTGTAAATAGTACTTACTTTAGGAAAGCATTGAAAGCAGTTTGTACATGCTCCCAGGTTGCTACCTGACTTACCCAGCCTCATAGGAGAACTCTGGTGGGGTTCAGGAAGGGAGACAACCTATTGTGAATTCTGCTCAAGTTGCTTAGCCACTTCATTTGTATTTCAATATCACAAGAAGAAACAATTATCCTTTATCCAATACTTGGAGTATCACACAGTTTTGTATTACTGCAGATGTGGTTTAGACAGAAACTTGCCTTAGTGTAGAGTATGTATTTGGGGAGATCTTGTATTTTTATCTCAAGTCTTTGAGGATGGTTTAGAAGAAAGACTAGGTTCAGTTTACTTCCTACAAAGCTTCCCATCATCTCACCCTCCCTATGCTGTGCTGGTTGGGCACCTATGTTGCAAGTTCCCTAAGGACAGCATCCAAAATGCAAAGCTTTGCCAAAGCTGTTCACCTGGAAGTCTCTTCCCAAGCAGAGTCAGTGCAGTGGACTGTAATTTATCCTGTCTTAAAACAGGTAATCCACTGAGATCTAATCTAAAATTTTCTGTCTTCTCTTCATTTTAACTACAGAGAGCGCCTCAGCTCACCAATTCAGCAAGAAAAGTGCATCTTGTGTGGTTCTGATGAATGCTCCACATAAGCGATGATCACCTGGGTCTGTAGACTCAGGGCATCACTGAGGTGTAAAATAGAAATGGGTCATGCTGTTATTAGCAGATGACATGGAAGGGAGGAAAGGGAGTGCTCAATCTGTAGCTCAGACATTTGGTTCCCCTTGGTAGAAGGAATGAAGCCTTCATTGCTTTAATGAGAAGCTGTATTCCAAAGTATGCAAATATGGGATAAGTTCCAGATTCATATAACTGCTGCTCCTTTTCTAATTGGCGTGTCCAGAAGACTACAACAGGAGGTGGTAAATTCATCACTCCATGTATTAAATTATTAATGATGTCTCTGGGTGGTCTGACCAAAGACTGACTCATCATCATATTCATTTTCTGATGACAGCTAGTCAAATCAAAACAAGTCATGTAGATTATAATTCAAGTTTGAGAGCAGACGATTGAACTTTGTGGTCACCTAATTAAACACAGCAGGGCTAACGTCATCTTAATCAAAAGAAACATTCTCCTTGTTTTCATCTATCTATCTATATATATATATATAAAAGACAGAGGCATATAAAAAAGGCACTCTACAACGTGAACTCAAGCTCTCTGAGAACTTGTCACAAATGTTAGTGGCTTCTGCAGCCCACAATGAATACATGAATCTCAGCAAGGGTCTGTGAGAGACCAAGCCAAGAAAAATGAAATTAGGTCAAACTTTCCCTGCAAAAACCCCAGTCCAATGTTTACTTCTTTCTGTCTCTACACTGTTTTTTCAGAGAAAGGAGGAATGGCAGCACCCTCATACTCTGAAGAATGCTTCAGTGAAGTATGAAGGCACACAGCTGTGGGTACTGCAGCCCAAACTGCAGCAGTACACCAATTACCAAAGGCTGTATACAATCAAAATTGAGCCCTTATTTCAGCTGTTTGGTGCTATATAGGCTGTAAGTGTGACTATCCCTCCCAGTTAGGTGCTGGGGACGTGGTCCAGCTGCAACCAAAGCCAGCATTGCTCCTGGGCTTTAAAATGCAAGTGTCAACCTCCATTTTTTTTTTGCTGCTTCCTAGTGCTGTGACTTGGTTGGAGCTGTTTGCTGTCACACCAACATGACAGACTTTGAAAGGGGCTTTGCATTGGAAATAAAAGCTGTTACCTGCAGACAGAAACTTGAAGCATTAAAAAGAAAACAAACCAACCAAAAAAGTTAAATATTATGTAACATGGTACCAGATTTTGGAAGTAATAGATTCAGGATCAGTGGTAGACTGATTACCACATCAGAAAATGTATTAATTTAAAATGTACTTGCTGGGTGGTACATGCAAGGGTCCCAGGATGAAAAACACCTAAAAATGTAAAAAATACCAACCACCTCCCAAAGGATCAGACATCAAGTCATCAAATCAACCAGGTTGGAAGAGACCTCCAGCATCACCCAGTCCAACCTAGCACCCAGCCNGCCCTTTCACCTTCCTCCTACCCCTCTAAACCTCACCCCAGTCCCAAGGAAGAATGGAGGTTTGGCCAGGGGGGCGAAGAAGCAAAGTGGATTAGAAAAGAAAATGGAGGTTAGAGATGCAGCTCAGAGAGTGGTTATCTGTGTTTTTATTTCTTGTTCCTATACATCTCAGCAAGCCTATTGAGTGAAGTAGACATCACCATTGTTTTCCTTGCACAGCCTATAATCTAGTTCTTCTCACCAAAACATTCTAGCTAGCTTCAAACTAGCACACTCATCCAGGCTTTTCTTGAACACCTCCAAGGATGCCTCCACCACCTCCCTGGGCAGCCCATTCCAAAGGCAAACCACTCTCTCAAAGTGTGACAGTTCAAACTCATTTCAAAGGCTGCAGGTTGTTTTGATATCACTACTAAAGTAATACCACTGCAAAACAAGTTGGAAGCTGTGTCTGCACTTTGGGCATGTAAAATGCACATCTGTAGTGCACATGAGCTGTGAAGTTTAAAAGCACATGCTTGACCAAGCATCGGACAGCAGTGCTCTGGAAGGCAGCCTGCTGTATATAACCCAGCCAAAATCCATCTGATTTCACCTTTTCAACAGCCTTTGTCTTTATAAGTTGCTGATGGTAAAGTTGTCTTTGCTGGCTGTTTTGGGATTCAGGTTGCAAGTGTGAACACCTGCATCCTTCCATTTTTCTCAGAGATGTGACAGATTCCTAATGGTTTTGAAGTTCACTTGTGTTATACAAATGCAGTAAGAAGGTGCTTCTAGAAAACAAAGGAGTTAGATACAGTCTACAATGAAGCCAAAGCATTTGTTTACTGCAAAAAATAGCTCAGTTAAGGCTGCAGAAGTCTTCAGGTTTAGTATAATAAAATGACTGGGGTTTTTTTTGCTCTTGACAACCACTGCCTTAAATGCAAGAGAAGACCTTGTGTGGATTAAAGAACAAATTCTTGGTTAATTCTATAATCCAAGTGCATTACTTACATATGTGGGAGAAAAGGAGAGAATTAGCACACTGAACAGAAAGGGGGAAAGCACTAAAGTGTTCATCTTCAGAGGTGGTGTTAATTTTTGTAGTAATGACTGATGTGTACTAGTTTCTTAGCTGTCTGGAGAAGTGTCAAAATTCCTTCCTTTCAGAGACTGATTTGTCATCACCTTTTGCTCCTATTTGAGTGAAATTAGAACTGCATCAGAAACATCTGGAGTTTTGTTCCCATTCATTTATTATTACTTCTGCCGCATGTAAGGTCTCAAAGCAGACAGTCATGGCCAGCCAATTCCTTCTAGTAATGTCAGGATGAGGTCTAGTAATGTCAGGACGAGGGGGAATGGGTTTAAGCTGGAGGAGGGGAGATTTAGACTGGATGTTAGGAGGAAGTTCTTTACAGTGAGGGTGGTGAGACACTGGCACAGGTTGCCCAGGGAGGTTGTGGATGCTTCCTCCCTGGAGGTGTTTAAAGCCAGGCTGGATGAGGCCTTGAGCNAGTTCTTTACAGTGAGGGCGGTAAGACACTGGAATGGGTTGCCCAGGGAGGTTGTGGATGCTTCCTCCCTGGAGGCGTTTAAAGCCAGGCTGGATGAGGCCTTGAGCAACCTGCTCTAGTGGGAGGTGTCCCTGCCTATGGCAGGGGGTTGGAGCTGGATGATCCTTGAGGTCCCTTCCAACCTAAACCATTCTATGATTCTATGATTCTGCAGATGCATGTGGATGTGTTTGTGCACAGCTGCTGAGTAGATGCCAGGTTGTGCTGTAAGAGTCATTTCTGCAACAGCAAACCCAGGTAAGCAGGAAGCGATCTGCCTCTAACCCAGGAGCTGCAGCTCTTGATCTGCACCGTTTGCACGACTCATTTAAGCCAGGCCACGCTGCTCTTCCAAACTGTCTGAGATCTGTGGCACCAAAAAAAACAAAACTGAGAAAAATTGCATTCCTGCAAGTGCCTCTGACATGATGAGCAGCTAAAGTAGCTCTGGAACAGCAGTATTCCCTTCCACTGTTATTTTTGTTTCTTATCTGAAAATAGGAAACCACAACCCTCTAACCATGATCTAGGGTAGGGTGTCCCTGCCCATGCCAGGGGTTTGGAACTAGATGATCCTTGTGGTCCCTTCCAACCCTGACTGATTCTATGATTCTATGATCCTATGAGTTTTGAAGTCCCAACACATCCAAAAAGCTCTGTCTATATTTGAGGAATCATTCCAAAACCATGCCTGGAATCTGAGATTTGATATAAAACAGAGATAACCACAGGAGTTCTGCTTTTGTGTGAGTTGTGAATGAGGGTGGGTGTACACCAGGTTGCCACCCACCAACATTATGGTAGAAGGCTCCAACAGTGAATAGCTCTTTTGCCTCTATTCCCCAAATGCATAGCTGCTGCCAGCAGATACTATGGTTGCAAAACAACTAAACAGGCAAGGAGCAAGTTAAATTTCATATTTAAAAGGCACTTTCATAGTATTGTAATGTCACTCTACTTCTCTTGAGTACCTATTATTAATGACACGCAATCATTAACTGTATAAGTAATAGTTTTCTTAACAACAGAGCAAAGGGAAGTATTCAAAATGTGTTCAGTTTGGCCAGGTGATTCCCACCTGATTTTTCCATTTTGGAAGAATAGTCTACAAGGGTTTTTTTCCCATCAGCAGAATGATGTTGATGAATACACCAGAAACACAGGACTCCACTGATGTCTTTGTTTGATGTTGTCATAAATTGAGGGCATCGAGTCAGTCATCAGCAAGTTTGCAGATGACACCAAGCTGGGGCAGATGTTGCTTGGCTGGAGGGCAGAAGGGCTCTGCAGCAGGACCTTGACCACCTGGACAGATGGGCAGAGTCCAAGGGGATGGCATTCAATGGCTCCAAGTGCCGAGTGCTGCACTTTGGACTTGATCTATGAGGTCTCTTCCAACCTTGGTGATACTGTGAGGCTGTGAAATTTTGTCATGACACCTGCAGCACTTCTGTTTGACATTGTGCATCTTGATGTCCTATTTCCTTGATTTCCTTTTTTTTTTAAACTTTTCTCTCTCTCTTTTCCTCATCTCCTCTCCCTTCAGAAGATAAAGTCCTAAGGAAGTTAGAGAGAATTGGAAGCTTTTGCAAATGCATTCTGTTTTGAAGTTCACCACAGGGCATCAGCTATCTGTAAAACCAAATATATGGCAGGTGCCCTGTCTTGGTCTCAGCAGATCTCCTCCATACTAAAACAAGGCAATCCACACCTTCCCTCTGTTTTTTCTACAGATGTTGTGATTTAACCATTAGGTTGCATCTGTGTGCTAGTTTGAAGCTAGCTAGAATGTTTTGGTGAGAAGAATTAGATCACAGTCTGTGAAAGGGAAACAACAGTGATGTCTACTTCACTCAGAGGCTTGCTGAGAGCTATAAGAGCAAGAATCCAAACATAGATAAGATAGTCACTCTCTGTCTGGGCAGTGGGCTGCATTTTCCTCTCTCTAACCTAACCTGATTAATCCACCTGCTTCCTATCCCTCCTGGCTGACCCTCCATTCTTCCTTGGGCACAAGGCAACATCTGGGGTAAGGTAGAGAGGAGTGGGAGAAGGGTGGCTGGGAGCCCCTGCTGAGGGCTCAGGTTTCTGGGAGGGAAGTTGTGTTTCTGTATTACCTTTTACCTTGTCTATTTCTGTCTATAATTATATGTGCTGTAAATATCTGCTTGTATATTGTGCTAAGCTGTAAATATAAGCTTCATTCAATTTCCAGAGCCGGCTGAGTCTAGTCTGGGTGATTTCTAAAGTGGGGGGGGGGCGAGTAACACCCAAACCATCACAATCTGACAGTTTCTATCTGCCTGGTCTGAATTTTTACTCCGTGACCACCCAGCAGGAAGCTGTTGCAGCATCGTTCCTGGAAACTAGCTGTGAACAAAAGGTTGCGACTGCAGTTGCTCATAAAGACTGAATAGTGATGATTTTTATTTCAGTAGAGGAAAAGGGAATTTATTTGGATGGAAAAAAAATAAACTGGAAGATGTCAACTGAGGACCAAAGATAATGTTCAGAGGCGGTGGGAGCTGAGTCTATAAAAACTGAATATGCAGTAAAAAAAGATCAGTGGATTATCAGAAGTGGCGTTTTTCAGAGCCAGTGAGAATCTCAGAATATGTTCTGCAGGTGTGCAGTCACTGGGGTGGATTTGAAAGATGGAAAGGACAGAAGAAACTCCTCTTTTCGTTGCTATCCAGTAACATTTTAGCTATTTAAGAAGCGTTGTGTGAAACTTTGTAGAACTCGAGCTGCCGCTGGTGTTCAATACCTGCAAACACATTCCTCTAAGCCTGAAAAATTAGGTTGATTTCCAGTTTGTAAGGCCTAGGAGAAGTGAAAGAGCATCAGGAAGATATTGGCTTCCACTCCAGAGAGCACAAGTACAATCCTGGTGCTGTTGTAGCTGCCAGAGGCAGTGTCACTGAGTGCCAACTGTGGTAGAGTCTGTGTGACAGCACTCCCAGGCTTGTGGTAGACCTGTTACCTCACATCCCAGGCAGAAACTACAGCCATCATGATGCTGGCAGTAGCATTTTTCACAGTGGTAGAAATATTTTTAAAGTAAAGATGGCACAGAAGAAAGGGAAGGTATTTCACACAATGTGTTGCAACTAGGACCTTTATTTTTATCTTCTTCTTCAAATATTCTTCCTATTCTCTGAAAGGAGGTAAGCCAGGGCAGTGTAGACAAGAAAAAGGCAAAAATTTAGCCCAGAATACCATTTGCCTGAGTTTGTCCTCATGGCAAAACCTCTGGCTGATTTATGAGGAGGGTGCTGATACCAGTAGTCACCTCATGAACGCTGTGTGCTTTGTTTGGGTTGTAACTGAGCAGGATCTGTTGTGTTTTCATGCCTGGGAAAATTTCTTCTCTCCCTCAATACCCACATTTTTGAAGGGCCTGGGAGATGGAAAATTCTTTCAACAGAAAAAGATATCTAAGGCTTGATACCTAGCAAGCATGAGCATGATTCTCTCCATTTTACACGTTCATCCTACACATGCATTGTTATCTGCATCGTAACACGTCGTCAGATAACGCATTGAGCTGATATTCATACCTTAATTGCAGGCTGTTTGCTGGGTGTTTTTTTTTACTCCCTTCAAAAATAAATAATAATATCAAAAGCTCCCTCTTTTCAGCCTCCTCGTCCTCAGGCAAATGAGCCAATTAGTAAACTCCAACCTCTCGACATTGTGGCTCAGTGCTGTTAATTATGAGAAAGAAGAAAAGGCTCCAACATTTCCAGGGTAGAGCTCGTGGGCAAAAAGAAAGTTCTAGAAATTAAAGAGCTGTTGGGCAGCCATTATTTAAAGATGGAAACTGCTTGTCTCTGGAAACTATAGGCTGAAAGAAGGCCCCGGGGGGGGGGTCTACTGCCTTTAGAGTACACTCTAACGAGAGGCAAGTACTAACCTGAAACTTGTAAAGAACTGAGGAAAGGGTCTTTGTGCTCTCTACTCTTTCAGTTATAGATTTTATTCTGTATTTCCAATGCAGAATCTAAACTAAACCTGCAGCAGATTTTGCTTTCCTCTTTTTTCTTGGTTTAATGGTACATAACTTCTTTCAACTGTGGAAATGTATCTGGTTGGGTAAATCCCTTTTCTGCGTAAGGCTGATGTGGAGTAAACCAGAGGGAAAGCAAGCTACATATCAGATCAGTAGCTGGGCACCCATCTGTCTCCCTCCTCAAGTGCATGGAGTACAGGGGCATATCAGTGCAAAGAGGGAAGGTCATCAAGCACAGGTTCCCCTGAGTTCCCAATAGTGCTGACAGCAGTTCAAAGGGCACTGCCAATTCTACAACTCTCCTCCTAGACAGACAAAAACCCAACAGTGTCAAGGAATAACTGACTGCTCTTTTTCAGTGCCTGAAATCTCATTTTCTGGCAGCATGTTCCATGTATAGCTGAGGCCTTTGGGACAGTGATGTATTCCTACTTTATTTAAAGCTCCCTTTTGATTGCATGCAACTTGCAACCAGGAATGTGGAGGCTCAAGCTCCTGGACTTCAAGCCTTAGAGGCAGATAGAATCTTCAAACTCCTACGGAGAAAATTACAATGTCATCTAGTCTTGGAACCGTGGAAAGGGGGAAACTCTATGTGGTCCATAACAGTGTTTAAAGGCTCTAAAATCAGTTTATGGGGCTAAAAAGCCATACACAAAATGCCCATCCAGTCTTAACCCACACTACAGCTATTTCAGGGAAAGCACAGTCGGGAGAAATTAAGCTTGGAAGAGTTTTTGAGTCCTGAGTGTAGCAGGTTCATGTGCCTCTTGGTGCAGAGGTAGCACAGCTGAGTGTCCAAAGTGGCTTTTTTGACCACACTCGTTTTTTTATGTTTGGCATAAGAAGCAGCATGGCAATGAATGCATTTCTGTGTTACATGAAACTTCCAAAGCACCTGGATTCTCCACATTTGCTTTGATGTCCTCAAAAAGAATTTATCACAAGGGTTTTGTTTGTGGATGGTTTTTGTTCATTCCCCCCCCCGGCTCTGTTTTTCTCCTCCTTCTCTCTCCTGATGGATCCTGGAAATATAGCAGAGAGATTATAGAAAGGTGAATAATTGGGGAAGTGTCAGGGTTGGTAAAATATAGTTAACAGAAGCCAGGGTATTTTGTGTGTCTCTGGGAATACCATTTGCATTTTGTTCTTTGAGAGGAAGGCAATCTTTTTTGTGTGACACTCCTATATAAACCTAGCATAGGAGAATCGACCTCTCCGTTTCTCAGCTATTTTCCCAACTAATTTAATCTGTGTTCTTCAGCTAGCCAAGTGAGATCTCTTTCTAAACAATATTGAAGTCTGAAAAAGTATTGGTTTCATTACTTTTCATAAGGGAATTACACACTGCCTTTTGTGCATTTAAAGTCAAGCCATAAATTAGGCAGAATATTCGACATCTACGCAGGTGTCTTGATTCTGCTACATCTTTCTCATCTATCAAATCTGTATTTATTGGTCCTAACACTTCACTGTAATTTGGGAAAAAATAGCATAAATCTCTGATATAGGCTTGTGCTTTGGCAAAATGACTCTCAATATTTTCAAGAAGTAATTCTGGCTGTAGGGTTCATCTTCATCTGGTTCTCTCAATGACTCTTCTATCTGCACTGTAGAGTGCAGGAGTGACCATTAGTTTGAAGACAGTATGGATTAGCCACTTCTCTTATTCGTTTGAGTGCTCTTCTCTTGTTTACAGCTTCATCCATAAATATTTCTGCCTATGATTCCTAAAGTTTCAGCAAGCTTTGGATCAAATCTGTTTCTGAAAAGGGACGACCTGTGAGGATTGCTTTTCCCCAAACTCTGCTCAGCAGTCTTTGATTTCTACCTCTGCTGTGCTGAGAAACACTCTCCATGTCCTGCAAGAAGGTATCATCTGTTTGCTAGAAGAGACTCCTTACAACAGATCAATATGTTCATTTAGGAAAGACTTGTAATTCCTCACACTTACAGAGTCATTTTGCCTTACTGACCCAACAACTTCATGGTATTAGATCATGAAACAACAGGTCTCTCACTATTGCAGCACATAAACTTATTATATACTGGTGTCACACATCTGTTGGACCTTCCTAAAGTACAATAAGAGTTAATTTATCAGTGTTTCATGTGTGATTGATTGTCGTTTTCTCCTTTGTAAGATATTCAGCAGGATTTGGCTGTGATTATAATGCTTCATTTGAAATGAGCTGCTGTGAACAAGCAGACACACCTGAAGGGAGGCTGTAGCCAAGTGGGGGTTGGTCTGTTCTGCCAGGCAACCAGCAACAGAACAACGAGACAGTCTCAAGTTGTACCAGGGGGAGATATAGGCTGGATGTTAGGAGGAAGTTCTTGCCAGAGAGAGTGATTGGCATTGGAATGGGCTGCCCAGGGAGGTGGTGGAGTCACCATCCCTGGAGGTGTTCAAGAAAAGCCTGGATGAGGCACTTAGTGCCATGGTCTGGTTGATTGGCTAGGACTGGGTGCTAGGTTGGACTGGATGATCTTGGAGGTCTCCTCCAACCTGGTTGATTCTATGATTTAATGCACATTTAGAGTTTGCAGTTAGACAAAGGGAAGTGACACATCCCAGTGCATTTACTCATTGACCTGTGTGATAAACAATTGCTTAAAATATACCTGCCAGTAAAAATGGTGCAAATCCAATGGTTTGTTTTCCACAGATTCTGTACAGCGACGCCACCTGGAATGTTCCTCTTTACATCATTCACAGCATAGTGATAGCTCCTCGGAGGTGACTTTGTTAAGGACCCTTCAAACGATATGATAATGGTTCTGAAGACAGGATTGTGCAATGTAGATTGAATCTGATCAGATGCCAGTGAAGAACGGATGTAACTGCAGAGAATTCAGTGAAACTTCATTAGGATTTTGCCAGCAGAGTGTGATTGTCAGCAAAATATTGTCTCAACACGAAGATGATCAGAGGGCTGGAGCACCTCTGCTGTGAGGACAGGCTGAGAGAGTTGGGGCTCTTCAGCCTGGAGAGGAGAAGGCTTCGAGGAGACCTTAGAGTGGCTTTCCAGTATTTGAAGGGAGCCTACAGGAAAGCTGGGGAGGGACTATTTACACAGTCTAGTAATGTTAGGATGAGGGGGAATGGGTTTAAGCTGGAAGAGGGGAGATTCCGACTGGATGTTAGGAGGAAGTTCTTTACAGTGAGGGTGGTAAGACACTGGCACAGGTTGCCCAGGGAGGTTGTGGATACTTCCTCCCTGGAGGTGTTTAAGGCCAGGCTGGATGAGGCCTTGAGCAACCTGCTCTAGTGGGAGGTGTCCCTGCCTATGGCAGGGGGTTGGAGCTGGATGATCCTTGAGGTCCCTTCCAACCTAAACCATTCTATGATTCTATGATTCAACAGCATTGAAAGTAATTATATGCTCTAAACAATCTGGGTGAGCTGACCTCATCTACAATTATAGCAGATAGCTTTCCTTAACTTCCCATCCAAATACTATAACATAATATTATTTACTAACAACTAAATAAAATGAAACCATTTCCATAATAAATGAAGATTTGAGATCTCAGGAATGCCAGAATATTTCAAACCATAGTCTCCAGGGAAAAAGAAGGCTCTTAATTTTCTGCAAGAAGCATGCAAAGTGAATGTAACTAATTACAATTTATTAATTCTCCTTTTTTTGCATAGCTTTTTTCTAACAATGAGGGCCACATTGGACTCCCTTTATTTGTCTCTGAAATAAAAAAGATAAGAAAATTCATTCCTTTTGCCTTTGTACACATTTCAAGCTTGGCAGTGAAGGCATTATATTTGGTACAATGGAGCTCTACTTCTGTTTTGTTTGTTTGTTGTAGAAAGAAAATAACATTGAAGTGCCAATACTCAGAATTGAATCCCTTAGTCCATTTCATTTTTCTCCCTTTAAAACTCTGCAGATTTATTTCTAAACACTTTTAGGAGGGTAATCTGTTTCAGAAAGTTCAGGCAACTTACTTAAATAGAAAATCATCCTTACTCACTGGGAAAGATAGAAACAAAAAACCTCTCCAGCTGTTGAGATCAACAGAGTCTTGACAAATACAGCAAACAGGATTTCTTAATTGTGCAACAATCATAGAATCAACCAGGTTGGAAGAGACCTCTAACATCATCCAGTCCAACCTAGCACCCAGCCCTATCCAGTCAACTAGACCATGGCACTAAGTGCCTCATCCAGGCTTTTCCTGAACACCTCCAGGGACAGTGACTCCACCACCTCCCTGGGCAGCCCATTCCAATGGTAAAGAAAAGGGATTGAAAGATTACACTGCAGGCACGTAGCCGGTGAAGGAGCCCCTTTAACAGCCATAAAGTGACAAAAATGAAGTAGCTTATACACCCCTGAATTCAAGGGGAAAAAAAGAAGTCTCTTTAGAGCCACCTCACAGCCACAGGCTTTGTTGCTTTAATTATCTGCTGACTTTTCTCTGCTTTTCTGATAAGCCACAGAGCTCTTTCAGGAATTCAGGCAAAATAGTTTGTAAAAACTGTTGGAATGTTGTCTATAAAACAATAACAGAAATAAGAGAGAGTGTTCTTGCAGCATTTTGCCATATGATAAACAACTCAAAATTTTCATCAGTGTGCAAACCACTGTGCTGTGTGTCCTTGTTTAGGAGGAAGCTATTGTGCTGCCCTTAGAATTTTTATTATTATTATTATTATTATTATTTTCAAGCTTTTCAGCAATATGTTCTTCAGAAACACATAAAAGCTCGCTATGACTTTTTGACTTGTGCTTCCCCAGCTGAACGAGGCAATGGGCAGCTCAGGGAGGCACACTATGAAAAGCTAAGAGGAGAAAGACGTGAGAGCTTTGCATCATTTACCCGTGCTCCCTTCCTTATAACAGAAAGCAGTTTCACATGGATTCTGGCAGAGCAGTTTCCTGCCCAGAAATTTATATCTGGTAGAGAAGTCTCAGTGGCATATCTTAGGGAAAGAGATAGTATTAAGTGAAATAATCTAGGTAGCATTAGAGGTATGTGACCAACTAGTGGGATTGAAAGAGATCTTACAAATGAGGAGAGAAAACCCCTGGAACAGAAAATTGCTCTTTGGTAACTGCCATTGCAAAATAATGTAAATGCAATGTAATAATGTTAATTAATAATATAAATAAGCATTGATTAATATCTGAAAACCTCTACTTGACGTGCAATTAACACAAATTACCCAAGAGATTATATGAGGAGTCAAATTGTTTAGCAATTTTAAAGCTATTTACCCCTCATGCTAGACTTCTATCTAAATAATTAAACCAAATCATTCTAGATGTTCACTTACATTAGCTTAATATTTGCTTGCTGATATAGTAACAATTGCAGTCAGAGTTCCTTCAGCCTGAAGTCAAACAAGGCTAGTGCTAAACTGACATTCTCCATACCCTCTAGATTTTGGGAGCAGCCTGTGTGCAGCTGTGATGAGGGAGTTGTGGAGTTCTGGAATGAGACTTCATTTACCCAGTGAGATATTGGCTCTTTGCTTTTGTTGTGACATATGTGGGGTTTTTTTTGCTGCTTTTTCTGTCTATTCTGTAATTCTTCCTTGCTCAGGCTTTAATATTTGTTCAGGTTTTTGGTCCCAGCTTGCACATCACCTAACTGTGTGTGCTGGGAGAAGAGAGATGAAGTCATAGAATCATAGAATCAACCCTGTTGGAAAAGACCTCCAAGATCATCCAGTCTTGCAAGACCAAGCTCAGTCTTGCACATTGAATAGACTCCAAGATAATAGTTTTCTCCAGAGCACAGTGCTTGAGTGAGAGCTGCACACATGCCCTTGAGTCCCTGGGAGTTAGGAGACCTCCTGGCTTCAGTTCAGAATGGCCTTTGTATGTGGTTACCCCATCTTTGCTCAAGAAAGCAGTTAAGCAGGTGTTGAGTGCTTTCTAGATAAGGACATTTGCCTTAGGAGCCTTTAAGAATAACTGATTTTTAACGTTAAAAGTGGCAAAAGGAAGGAAAATCAGATAAAGCAGAGCTAGTTGACCATGAGAGTGGTGAGAGCCTGGAATGGGTTGCCCAGGGAGGTGGTTGAGGCCCCGTTCCTGAAAGTGTTTAAGGCCAGGCTGGATGAGGCTGTGGGCAGCCTGCTCTAGGTTAGGGTGTCCCTGCTCATGGCAAGGGGGTTGGAGCTGGCTGATCCTTGTGGTCCCTTCCACCCCTGACTGATTCTATGATTCTCTGACTACAGACCTTTTTCTTTGCACTCTATATGGAACACTTGCTACTCAGTAATTCCTACTGAACTTCTAACACATAAGAAGCTTCAGGCAAACATAATTAAAGGAATTATCTCATCTCACAAAAGGTTCACGTTCCCACTAAAATTTTGAGTCAATTAAGCTGTATACTTTTTTCATAACACTTTTAATGCGAATCACTGAAGAAACATCAATCTCTGTCTCCTTTTAAGAGTAGGTGAGGGAAAACGGTTAAAGCAGGAGAAAATACACTTGGGCCTTTTGGTTCAGAGTGAGGGTGTTTCAAGCTGTTTCCTGAGCATTGTGCTCTGTTCCAGCTTTGAACTTCATGAGGTTGGGACTTCATGGAGGCCCAACTCTCAAACCTATCAAAATCCCCCTGGAAGGATCCCTTCTACATACCTGAAGGGAGGCTGTAGCCAAGTGGGGGTTGATCTCCCAGGCAAACAGCAACAGAACAAGGGGACACAGTCTCGACTTGTGCTGGGGGAGGTCTAGGCTGAATGTTAGGAGGAAGTTCTTGCCAGAGAGAGTGATTGGCATTGGAATGGGCTGCCCAGGGAGGTGGTGGAGTCGCCATCCCTGGAGGTGTTCAAGAAAAGCCTGGTTGAGGCACTTAGTGCCATGGTCTGGTTGATTGTCTAGGGCTGGGTGCTAGGTTGGACTGGATGATCTTGGAGGTCTCTTCCAACCTGATTGATTCTATGATTCTGTGATTCTTCCCTCTGGGATGCCAACAGTACCAGACAGCTTGGTGGTGCTGGCAAACTTGCCGAGGGTGCACTCAATCCCATATTGTACTAAACAGACCTTCCTGCTGATTCCACTGCCTTCATCATCCTCCTGTGAATTATGCAGTGAATTCATAGAATCATGGAATGGTCCAGGCTGGAAGGCACCTCCAAAGGTCATCTGTTCCTGCGCCCCTGCAGTCAGCAGGGACATCCCCACTAGACCAAGTCACGCAGGGCCCCATCAAGCCTCACCTTGAATGTTTCCAGGGAAGGGGCCTCAACCACCTCCCTGAGCAACCTGTTCCAGTCCTCCACCACCCTCATAGTAAAGAACATGTTCCTAACATCCAATCTAAATCTGCTCTTCTCAAGCTTGATCCCATTGCCCCTCATCCTGTCACTGCAGGCCTTTGTAAACAGCTTCTCTTCATCCTTCTGGTAGATCCTCTTCAGGTACTGGAAGGCTGCTATTATGTCCCTCCAGAGCCCCCTCCTCTTCAGACAGAACCCCATCTCCCAGAATCACAGAATGTCTTAGCATGCAAAAGACCTTCAAGATCATCGAGTCCAATCATTAGTTTCACACTGACAAGTCCTTGACTACACCAAATCCCTCAGCACCACATCTAATTGCTATGAATCTCCCTCAGCCTGTCCTCATAGCAGAGGTGCTTCAATCCTTCAGTCATTTTTGTGGCCCTCCTCTGTACCTGCTCCATCAGCTCCATGTCTTTCCTATAACGAAGGCTCCAGAACTAGACACAGTACTCCAGGTGAGGTCTCACCAGAGCAAAGTGGCAGAATCCCTCTCTGGATCTGCTGGCCACACTTCTTTTGATGCAGCCCAGGATATGATTTGTCTTCTGGGCTGCAATCTTACACTGCCTGAGAGCGTGACAGAACTCGCCCGAGGAACTGCACAATGCTCCCTTCCAGGGGGCAGCCTTTCTCGTACTTCTCCAGATGTTGTTCCTGCAGCTGCACAGGTGGGAAGGCTGGCTGGCAGAGAGGAGAGACAGAGGTGAAGCAGGATGGTGCACCAGAATCCAAACCCAGTCTTTGCTTTTCTAGCACTTGGCCTGGCTTTTGAAGGACAGTCTGCCATATGACTGATGGGCCTCTCTCCTACTTGTCACAAAGAGCGTGCCAAAGGGACCAGGGAAAGATTATGAGGATCAGCAATGATGTGATTTTTAGATTACTAGAAATATGCAATGTGCACCAATCTCTGGCCATTTTTCCTTTAGTCCAGATCCAGTTTTAGGCGCTTAAAGGCTTCATTTCCAGTCACTGAATGTTATTTTTTTGCCCTTTTGTTTGTAGGCAAAACATTTCCCCTGATTTCTTTTGTACTTCAGATGCTATATTTGTAGCCTTCCCAGACCAAAAAAAAGGCTGAATAAGTACTTGGACTCTGAAGCTGATTGAAAGAATTCTCAGCTATAATCCCAACCCCAGCAATCAAAAAAAAACCATGAACTGCCCTTAGCCACAGGCTCCTTGCATACCTTGGTGTTAGCAGTGTCAAAACTGGTTTCCCACTGACTGGAAGCCAATGAAGAGAACTTGCCTGCTCCCCACATCAGCCTAATCTGTGCTACTCACAGAAGCTAGGAGCCTTCAGTGGGTAGTCAAGGGCACCTTTGAAGTGCAAGGCTGGTGCCATCTCCAACCCCCTCCCCATCACTATCTCTATTTTTGCACTATTTAAAAGCAGACCACTGTAAAGTACTGAAAGCATCCTTGTATGTCTTGTTGGCTGCACTCGTTTCAGATATAAGCTGAAGCTGAGTAAAGACTTGGATGAACAGCACTAAACCTCAGCTATATTTAGGTCTCAGCATGTTAATGTTTCTATTTGTTGCACAGCCCTAAGGAATTGTTCAGATAGCTTTTATGGCATTTCTGTTGCCAAGGAAACACCTCATCCTGTGAGCATGTGTACCAAAAGCCTGCACAACCTCCATCTCTGTCTGCAGACACACAAATCCGTGTTTGTGTTAATGCAAAGGCACGAGAGAGAAATCTCCTCCTGCATGTATAGGTAAACAGAAAGGGAGGAGGTGTGCTTGTAGAATTATAGACTAGAATAGAATAGAATAGAATCAATCGGGTTGGAAGAGACCTCCAACATCATCCAGTCCAACCTAGCACCCAGCCCTATCCAGTCAACCAGACCATGGCACTAAGTGCCTCATCCAGGCTTTTCNGCCTCTCCTCATAGGGTTTGTGTTCCAGGCCCCTCACCAGCTTTGTTGCCCTTCTCTGGACACGTTCCAGCACCTCAACATCTGTCTTGAGTTGAGGAGCCCAGAACTGGACCCAGTACTCAAGGTGTGGCCTGACCAGTGTTGAGTACAGTCAGGCATCTCTTTTGTCACTCACATCTGTCCCTCCAGGCTTACCCACCCTCCTGGAGGTGCTTTGGCTTGACTGTGCTCCTTGCTTGCAGAAATGGGACAGTGTTTAGATCACAGATCAGCTGAGTGAGAACTTTAAACTTATTGTGCTTACTGTCCTGTGGCAGCACAATCAGTGCCTCTCATTCAGTTATCATTAGCTTGATAGGCTCACTCATGGGGAGGGAGTTAAAAAATCATAAAGTAGTTAGGAATTAGTTGAGTTGTTTGTTTTGGTGGGTTTTTTTTTCCCTCCTCACTACAGGATTTTCTATATTAGAAAGTCAGAATTCTGCAAAGTGACAGTCATGGGAAGTGACAACTATTTGGAAGATTGAAGCATCTGTCTTACTTGGTCTGTGCCCCCTCGCACCAGGAGAGAACTGATGTGACATGATCAGAACAGAAGTTTGGACTAAATCTTTCACAGTCTGTTAGGGCAGGAAGAGATGGCTGCTGGAGGATTTTCTTTAGTAGTATACCATACAGCCAGCTTGGGGAGCAGGCAAAGGTGTGGGGGGAGGGGGGGAGGAAGAAAGAACAAGAGAAATTTGCATTTTTAAAAGCTTTTCCTCACAGTTGTTCCTCAGCAAATGTAGGTCAGCTGTAGGATTCTATTCCCACAGGGTAATAGGATAAGGTTTGTCTGATGCTGCCTTTCCCTCTCTTGGTTTAGAATCTATGTAGGATTTTTTTGGTGAGACATCCAGCTGCTTTTTAGCTGCATGCTGTAGGTGAGCTAGCTAGATTTGGGCAAACCGATGACCACCTACAACAGCTCTGCTAGCTCCTTACTTCTCTCTGAATTTAGGCTTTGCGCCTTCAGGTTTTCATCCTTTCTTCACTTTAGGTCTCAGTCTTTTGAACACAGATCTGTGAATTGTGGTAATTTTTCTTGATCTTTAAAAAGATTACTTTTTAAGGTTTGTCATGTTTCTTGTTTGTTAGTGTTGTTCATAAGGAGTCTTGTGAGCTCTCATTAATTTCAGTGCGAGCTTTCTTCTAGGGATACGGAGCCACCGTGCTTATTTCCTTGAGGGAATGGTTGTTGGGTGAATCTTTAATCTGCTGGAGAGACCGAAAAAATAGAGCATAAGACCTGTTTCCCAAAACCAGTGGTGATGTACAAAGAGAGCACCCATAGTGACCTGTCTTTTATACAAACAGAAACAATTTGTGCTTCCTGAGGTCTCGGCTTGAAATGCTGCTTTTCACATCTGCTGGATAGTTCTGTCCCTCTGTGCAAGTTAAAAGAATATAAATATAGGTGGCATCTAGTAGATACAGCAAAAGGATAATTGCCTTTTTCCATGTAAGTAAATTCTGCCCTCCCCCTTTATCTGCCAGTCTTGTTATCCACTTTTAGATATTGACTCTCTCTTCTGAAACTGAATTCTCGTGGCTGTGCCCAAGCTGATAGTAAAGAAGGATGGGAATGGGTTTAGCATGCTGTGGTGTCACATGTCTTGGAAAATATCTTTTTCTTCTATAGTATATCTGTCTGCAGTAGCAGGCTTGGGGTTGTCAGTTTAGATCAGTGCTTTTCTTTGCAAGGGGATCAAATACAAATAGACATGGCTTTAAATCACCTTTGAGTTCCCTGAAACCTGGGGCACTTCAAGGGACAGTTTGGTTGATGGCATAATTTCCAGAGGGCTTAGTTACATCTCATCCTACTCTACATCATACTGTCTCATGGTGATACCTACCTCATGACATTTCTCTAGTCACAAACATTACAAAACTGTGCCTTCTCTGGAAACATGCTCTCAAGTACAGGAAAAGCAGGGGAAGAGAATCAGTCGCAGTGCCTGAAGGACCATCAGGACACGACATCCGTTTGCCTTATCAGTTCCTTGCACCAGGAAATAAAAGTAGTCATGGGGTGCTTTCTTCAAGTGGTGCACAACTAGTCCAGTTTCCACTAGAATCTCACTTTGGTGTCTCAGAATGTGACCCTACACCAGAGGAAGGTTGCCAACCTTCCTGTATCTCCAGCTGAAAGGACAAGATTTTTTTTCCTGCAGCAACCTGTAACAGGGCAAGCTTTAAATGCCTGCCTTTTTCCTGGCAGAGTCCCATCATGTTATGCCCCAAACATAATTTTCCTGGGCGTAGGAAAGCATAATAAACCACATTACCTGCCTGATTTTATCCTTGTCTCCATGCCAGTGCATGTGTTTGTCACAACTGTGTTTTAAGGCAGATACAGTTTTACAATACAGGCATAAAGATCAATGCAAAATGATTTAGGTAATTGGAAATCTACAAGAGAATTAATTTGAAGTTCCATCAAGAGCAATAAAAGCCTGCTTCACTTGCTGGGAAAACCTTTGTGCTTTATCCTTTGAAAGGAGAATAGTTGAACAGGTGTCTGCTGCTGAAGGTAATGATAATCATACTTGCCAAGAGGATAAATGTTCACTTGTATGTTGTTTCTTCCTTCAGTTACCTTGAACTGAAAAAAATGAGTACTGCTTGAAAATGTCAAAAGGCAGAAAAATATGTCATTTACTCCTTCTGCTCCTGTTCCAGTAGCTTTGCAAAAGTATCCTCTTCATCTGAAGAAAATGCAACCTAAAAAAAACCCAAAACCCAACCCTGAAGTGTCAGAAAGTCTCAGAACATTACTTAAACTTTCAATAATCAGTTTGCAGTACACAAGGAGGAAATGGAGGTGCTGTATGATGAAACAGAGGGAGGTGGTAGAGTTGCCATCCCTGGAGGTGTTCAAGAAAAGCCTGGATGAGGCAATTAGTGCCATGGTCTGGTTGATTAGATAGGGCTGGGTGATAGGTTGGACTTGATGATCTTGGAGGTCTCTTCCAACCTATTTATTCCATGATTCTATGTCACAAGGACTGATGTATTTAATGCCATCTCTTACAGACTCTTCAAACTTCGCCTCTAAAGGCCATGTAGAATTGCAGCAGGTTTATATACTACCCAGAAATTTAGACAAAGACCAACCCTCACCTGGCTACAGCCTCCCTTCAGGTAATTGTAGACAGCAATGAGATCACCCCTCAGCCTCCTCTTGTCCAGGCTGCACACCCCCAGCTCCCTCAGCCTCTCCTCACAGGGCTGTGCTCCAGGCCCCTCACCAGCTTCGTCACCCTAAATGGCATCTAACTGCAACCACAGACTGCTTGGGACCTCTGAAAGTGCTGCACAGTTGTGGAAAACTTACTCATAAGGATCTGAGGACCAGACTTTTTCCTAGACAGGAATTTGGAATTAGACAGAAAAGGTTTAATAGTCCAGGAGCAGATGGAATTGTGATTTATCAATGCTCAGCTTGTAAGCTGAAAAAGAAGAAGAAAAAAAAAGAAGAAAAAATAAAAGGAGTTCAGCCAGCCCAGCAAGGAAGAAAGAATTCAGTTATGGATTGATTCTTACAAGAGTGTAAGTGAGATATGGGAACTGAAGAACATTTCTCTAATCAGATTTTCTTTAGTTTATTTTTACAGTGAGGAGTTTTCAACATAACTCTTTAAGGCTGATAGCATAAAAGACACCTGAGAAAGAAAATCAGCAGAAAGGAAACCAAAGCTAAATTGATAAAGGGGTTTCATTTGAATCCAAATGATCTTGTGGACATGATATTTCTTCTAAAAAATCAGCCAGGAGACTATGTCAATTGGTTTGAAACTGTTAAATTCCTCTTCTGAGAATGAGAGTCATTTAGATGTGCATCATTTGCATGTGGCTTTGTGTGTAGCTTTCAAGGCAAGCCAAGCTACACACTTCTTTTTAGTACAACCTTTCTGCTATGAAGATGTCAATTAATACAAGGAAATAGGAAGCAGCTCTTACATTGCTTTCCAACACCTTTCTTCCAGGCACTACCATTTTGAAAGGTGAAACTTTACCACTGCAAAGAACATTGCAGGTTGTCTGTAGTAACAGCATAATAGGGCACATCACAGAAGTAAGTGGCAATAATTATGCATTTTCTTTTTTGTCTTTCAAAGGTCGGAGTTAAAGTCACAGAAGGAAAGTTTTCCTGGTATCAAAGAAAAAGAAGAATCACTACTGAGTCTTGAGAAAAGAGACATTCTCTATCCCTCTCCATTCGTGGCTGGATGTGTCTTTATTTATATGTTATAAACTGGATATACAGTTTAGCTAGAACATAGAATCATCTGATTTCCAAGAAAAGCTGCTTGTCATAGTGTCATAGTATCATAGTATCATCAGGGTTGGAAGAGACCTCACAGATCATCAAGTCCAACCTTTCACCACAGAGCTCAAGGCTAGACCATGGCACCAAGTGCCACTTCCAATCTTGCCTTGAACAGCTCCAGGGACGGCGACTCCACCACCTCCCTGGGCAGCCCATTCCAGTGTCCAATGACTCTCTCAGTGAAGAACTTTCTCCTCACCTCGAGCCTAAACTTCCCCTGGTGCAGCCTGAGGCTGTGTCCTCTCGTTCTGCCGCTGGCCACCTGAGAGAAGAGAGCAACCTCCCCCTGGCCACAGCCACCCCTCAGGTAGTTGTAGACAGCAATAAGGTCACCCCTGAGCCTCCTCTTCTCCAGGCTAAACAACCCCAGCTCCCTCAGCCTCTCCTTGTAGAGCTGTGCTCGAGGCCTCTCACCAGCCTCATCGCCCTTCTCTGGACACGCTCAAGCATCTCAATGTCCCTTCTAAACTGGGGGGCCCAGAACTGAACACAGTACTCAAGGTGTGGTCTAACCAGTGCAGAGTACAGGGGCAGAATGACCTCCCTGCTCCTGCTGGCCACACCATTCCTGATGCAGGCCAGAATGCCATTGGCTCTCTTGGCCACCTGGGCACACTGCTGGCTCATGTTCAGGTGGGTATCAATCAGCACCCCCAGATCCCTCTCTGTCTGGCTGCTCTCCAGCCACTCCGACCCCAGCCGGAGTCATGTGGGACAGTGACATACTGGAGAAGTGTAATTGGCAATCCTGATTAGTATGTGCAGGGATTTGATACTACCTGTTCTTTAAATATAGAAAAACATAAAGATGCATTTATTTAGTCCTAGGACTATATAAAGTGTAGATTTGAGGCTAAAACTGCTTTGGCTTCTATGATTTGACTGCCTTGAATTCTATGATTCTATGACTTCTGTATGAAGTGGATTACAGAGGCAGTGGCAAGATGGGTTCTGTGACACAGATGTAAAGCAGTAATTTATATCTGAATATCTTTATGTGGGACACTGATAGAAAAGAAAAATCACTGTAAAGTAGACTAAAATTGAGGCTGGTTTACCTGAAGAACTTGAACCATAAACTGCAGCTGCTCAAGACCTGCTTCCTGGGCTGTCCACAGTAGAAAAACAGGGAGACAGATCCTAGAATCGTTGAATCAACCAGATTGGAAGAGACCTCCAGCATCATCCAGTCCAACCTAGCACCCAGCCCTAGACAATCAACTAGACCATGGCACTAAGTGCCTCATCCAGGCTTTTCTTGAACACCTCCAGGGATGGCTACTCCACCGCCTCCCTGGGCAGCCCATTCCAATGGCAAATCACTCTCTCATCCTGTTTCAGGTTTTCTCATTGTTGCTTTGAATGGCACTGCAGCTACCTACATCTTCCCATTCACCTTTTAAGGATTGTCATGTTTCTATCATCAATATCCAACATGCAGACAGATAATATGGACATCCTTGGAGCACCTTTCACTGTGTTGCAAGCAGAAGACAAAGATTTCTACACCACACTAAGTGAAAACTAACATTAACTTGGAAAAAAAAAAGAAAGAAAGAAAATTGAGTATTTCCACAGCTGTCACCTTCTATATGGTGACAGAAATACCTACATGCATAAATACCTAACCTGATACTACACTGCACTGTTCTGTGTATGCTATTAATATGACATCTAGCAATTTAAAATTAAAATGCTGCTAAGTAAACTTATAATGAAAATATGATGTTATGTGAGTTTCCAACATTTTCTGACACGAGAGATATCAAAATGACATTTCCACATCCAGTTTCTATTGTGAGTGGCTGTTAAAACCTGTGATTTCAACAACAACCAAAAAATCCAGGGAAGAAAAGGGGGTTTACATTATTTCAAAAGTGCAGTTTGAAAAGGCTTTTTTTCCTTCTTCTTCTTTCTTTCTTTCTTCCTTCCTTCCTTCCTTCTTTCCTTTCTTCCTTTCTTTCTTTCTTCCTTCCTTCCTTCCTTCTTTCCTTTCTTCCTTTCTTTCTTTCTTCCTTCCTTCCTTCCTTCTTTCCTTTCTTCCTTTCTTTCTTTCTTCCTTCCTTCCTTCCTTCTTTCCTTTCTTCCTTTCTTTCTTTCTTCCTTCCTTCCTTCCTTCTTTCCTTTCTTCCTTTCTTTCTTTCTTCCTTCCTTCCTTCCTTTCTTCCTTTCTTTCTTTCTTCCTTCCTTCATTCCTTCCTTCCTTCCTTTCTTTCTTTTTTTAATACCAGGAATGTGTCTGAATTCTGCTGTTCCTCAGGCTGTAATCTCATTTGCACAGAAGTCACAAGTGTGTAGGCTTAATGATAGCAGCTACCTATTAAAAGTAAGAGGGAATCACATTGCAGGAGCCGGGGGAGGTCCAAGGTTTTGGTTTGCATTCAGGATTTTCATAGAATCATAGAATCAACCAGGTTGGAAGAGACCTCCAAGATCATCCAGTCCAACCTAGCACCCAGCCCTATCCAGTCAACTAGACCATGGCACTTAGTGCCTCAGCCAGGCTTTTCTTGACATTTGCAGAACTTCTGTACATTGTCTGCTCCCAAAAGGTACACATTTCTAGCAAGTCAAAGAATATGAAGTGGTTCAATATGGGAGTTTGGTCCTATCTTGTTCATGACTAAAAACTTTCAACAATGCCTTTGCTTGTTTTTCTTTGTAGTGGCAACTGGGCTACTACTAGTTGCACATTAAGATCTATACAGAAGGATAACCTTTGTTCCCTGGAGACACACAGCATGAGCTTGACAGTTTGTTTTACTGATGCTGGCAGAATTTCCAGAGTAGAAACTTAACTCATCTTCTAGATTCAGCTCTTCTAAAATAATTACAATTATAAACACAATGATAGTGTTCCAGAAAACATTCTTAGAGCTACGTGTATGATGCTGTAGCCACTCTTTCATTGGCATAACAGTAACTGACAGGATGCACTGAATGCTCACCGAGTGGCAGGTAATTCAGGTAGAAAACCACATTTTATCAAGCTTGTCCACATAAGTCTTTTCAGTTTCTGCTGTGTTAAACCTCTCAAGAGGATAGATACTGTTAGCTGTCACACAGCCAAAGACCAGCTCTGATGGCTATGCTCTGACAATGCAATCGGTTGAGATAGGACTGTGGTCAAGAAGACACCAAAGTAGGGGGAGAAATAGTCCTCAGCATCTTTTTTAGTATTCATCCCTATGAAATTAGGTTGCTGCCTATGCAGAACAAATTGTGAATTTTGAAGCTCTGAGATTTCTGAATGAAGATTTCTCAGAAGAGTAGGAGTGTTGTGTGGTTTGTTTACATGTGTAGATGTGAGGGATCTGGTCTCGAGTGGCTGCATATCTGCAGTCTTGGCTTAAAACTCTGCTGAAATGTGGATTGATTTTTTGTTTGTTTGGGGGGGGGAGGTTTTGTTGGTTTGTTTGGGGTTTTATTTCTGTTGTTTTGTTTTAATATCACGTATTTCAGAATCAGGCAGTGCCTGTGAGAAGAGGATGGAGTAAAGTAGGCAAATTCCAAGACTTCTGTGAATGCAATGACTGGTTCCCTTTTAAGATAAGTGGTTTGCTGCCTCAGCTTACTGACACATACATGCTGTGTTGCCCCTTTCTGGTTCCTTATTTCATATTTTATTGCATTCTGTTGTTTCAAGGAAAATAAAGTTTCAAGGAAAATTAAAGGAGCAGCTGAGGGAGCTGGGATTACACAGCCTGGAGAATAGGAGACTCAGGGGAGACCTTATTGCTCTCCACAACTACCTCAAAGGAGGTTGTAGCAAGGTGGGGGTTGGTCTCTTCTCCCAGGCACCCAGTGACAGGACAAGAGAACTCAAGACAGAACAAGAGAGTCTCAAGCTGTGCCGGGGCAGGTTTAGTCTGGATATCAGGAAGAACTTCTTCACAAAAAGGTTGGCATTGGAATGGGCTGCCCTGGGAGGTGGTGGAGTCACCATGCCTGGAGATGTTTAAGAGGAGGCTGGATGAGGCACTTAGTGTTATGGCTTAGTTAATTAGAAGGCTTAGGTGATGGGTTTGACTCGATGATCTTAAAGGTCTTTTCCAACCTGGTTAATTCTGTGATTCTGTGAAAATGAAATAAACATATTCTCTTCCATGTCTTGTGCTTTGTGTATGATCAGCAGGTTCTAACTAAACAGCTGCAGCTTTTGAGAAGAAAACTCAATTAATTTGACTGAGGAGTGAAAGAAGTGGTAAGTGCTTATTGTCTTTCAATATACATAATTCAATATAGATTGAATTGATGTGAGATTACCTGGGACTGTGTTTTATATACTGTGTTCTTCAACTCAGCATTTGCTCTCGACAGAAGGAGTAACAGGTGAGATGTGCTCATTGGGACATATGGCATGTAAAGGTACACAGAAGACCTGTGTACATTGTAAATCCTACTTGCCCAGCAATTATTTTTACCTATTGGCCCAGTGTTAAAGTTCTCAGACAGTTGTTGTTGATTTCTCATAGACAAGCCAAATGCTGTAGAGTATATTTGTGTTTATCCAACTCCTCAGTTGTCCTTTCATCCAGCACCGTGAGGAGTAGGTTCATTAGCTGTTGACCCATCTGAACTCTGTAGTTACACAAGGTTTTGTTTTGAAGGAGAGCATCATCTGGTGTGGAGGCTGGATCCCTGCCTGGCTTTACTGGTAGCTGTACTGGCAACTGTGCTGTGTTCAAGTTATCTGAGCTGCTGTGGTGTCATTTGCCAGGCATTATTTAAGGAAGGTTGAACAAGGTTGTGCATTAATTATACTTTAAACAAAGGATGGGTATAGAGAGCTCTGGGGGAACCGTTGGATACGAGGATGAAGGCAGAGTACAAAGAGGCTTTTTTTTTCTGCCCAGTCTATGATATTGGCCCCAGCAGACTCAGATTTCTCTTTGGCCATGATCCCAGTACCTGTGGAAGGCAAATCTCTGTTAGTACACTTTTGCTGAAATGCCTCCTTCAAAGCTACTGCTTTCCCCATGAGAGGCCATTCAGATGTCTTGGTGCATGCTGTCTGGATTTCCACATGAGCAACTTCTCTTTGCTTCTGGTTTTTCTGAGCAGCAAGATGAATTAGCTGGCACTGATCACAGCACTGCTAGCTTGCATTTGGTCCCAAAGCTAATTTTTTCATAGCTTGTGTATCCCTACCTAGCTGTAACCCAGCAGTAAAGTCAGATTCCTATTGGCAAATTTGTAAGGATGTTTAGTGTCCCAAGAGAGCAGGTAGGTTGGCAGTATTGTCTATGTGCCTGCCTTCAAAACCAGTAAGCTTTTGCAACTGGTTAGCTCTAAGTCTGAATGCATCTATTTCCATCCCATGTGGTCTTTAGAACTTCCATACAACAGGGAAGAAAGATCCTAGCTAACTGGTCTTTTACTGCACCTGGTAGAGGGCTGAGAAAGGGAACTTAAAATGTAGATGTCTGTAATAGCAGCATTCGTGTTGCTTTAAGGGAAATAGCTGAAAACAGATGCAGTAAAATAGTTTTCTAGTTCGCTTCTCATTTAAGTGACAGTGGCAACTGACAATGGTAAGTCAATGGTAAGAATGGAGGTTCAGCCAAGAGGGTTAAAAAGCAAGGTGAAGCAGCCAAGCAAAATGAGGGTGAGGTTAAAAAGCAAGATGGAGTCCAGCCAGCAGCCTCAGCTTCTCCCCAGCAGACAAAGCTCCCCAGCGAAGAGAAGAAGCAAGTGCCCTAATCTTTGTTTTGCCTTTCTTCTTTACACATCCCAGCAGGACTGTGAGGGAAGTAGACCCCACCATTGTTTTCATTTTACAGCCTATCATCTAGTTCTTCTCACCAAAACATGCTAGCTAGGCTCAAACTAGCGCAGTGACAAAGCTACTCAAAATGTTGTTTCCCACTCACTTTTATTTCTTTCCTCTAGCATAAGGTAGTTGGGAAATGCCACAACTGGAAAATTGAATGGGGCTATGAAATGTAAGCTAAGGAAAGAACCAGACCCCAATTCCATGCACCCCACTTGTAGCACAGTAATACTTTTACAAAGTGTTCTGTCTATTCCATATAAAACCTTGCTCCAGGAACCATGTGAAAACAAGTGCAAAAGCCAGCAGGGACACAAAGTGCTCTGTGTTTCTGCTGAGCTGCTTCATGGGATTTGTAGTTTCCAAGGTATTAAATGTGGGTCAAAGCTCCATAGGAGATGATAAAAAGCACTCTGCTTGACAGGAGCCTTCCTTTTTGTCACTCCTCCTGAATGTTTCTGTCACAGTTCAGAAAAACACATACAAAAGCTTGAGTTCATATTGCTTCAGATTATATCTGCTCTTCCCTTTTATCTGCCATCTGAGTCTGATCATTCTACATTTATGACATTGCATCAATTTCTGAAGCCACAGCTTGTGTTGTGACACTCTTGGGGCTATGATTGCTGTTTAGTGAGTTTCAAGTATGCTTGGTGCAGTGCAATGCAGAAAAGAATGTGCAGTGCACTCAGAGGTGCTTACAGGTCTACTCTAAGATGAGATCAGAAACAGAAAATACAACAGACAAAGAGCTGCTGCCTCCGAGCAAAGCAGCTGGGTTGCTCCAAGCAAGTCACCAACCCCACAGAGGTGAAGTGCTTTGTTGGATCAGAGATTCAGAAAGTTTCACAGACAAATTGGTCTTATGGAGGCACTTGAACAAAGACAGACAGAGCATCCTCCTCCCTGGAGGTATTTAAGGCCAGGTTGGATGAGGCCTTGGGCAGCAGAGCCTAGTTGAGAAGTGTCCCTGCCTATGGTGTGGAGGTTGGGATAGACGATCTCTAAGGTCCCTTCCAACCTAAGCCATCCTGTGATCTAAGGAGGGACTGCTTAGAGAGGGAAAATGAGGGGAATGGCAAAGAAAGAGGCTGGAGACAGACTGGTACTGCAGCATCAGAAAGAGAAATTTAACTCATGTGGAAACATTCACAAAAATACAGGAGAGAAGCAGCAGTATTTTGAACAAATTGTCATCAGAAGGGGTCTGTTTACAAGGGAGAGTAACAAAATCACTTAAAGCAAAGTTCTTTACATTTGCAAGAAAAACACTGCCACAACGATTGGGATTCTGTGGAAAAGAAATAAAGAAGAGAGGCTGAGGGAGCTGGGGGTGTGCAGCCTGGAGAAGAGGAGGCTCAGGGCAGACCTCATTGCTGACTACAACTCCCTGAAGGGAGGCTGTAGCCAGGTGGGGTTGGTCACTTCTCCTAGGCAGCCAGCAACAGAACAAAGGGACACAGTCTCAAGTTGTGATGAGGGAGGTCTAAGCTGGGTGTTAGGAGAAGTTCTTGCCAGAGAGAGTGACTGGCATTGGAATGGGCTGCCCAGGGAGGTGGTGGAGTTGCCATCCCTGGAGGTGTTCAAGAGAAGCCTGGATGAGGCACTTAGGACAGGGCTGGGTGCTAGGTTGGACTGGATGATCTTGGAGGTCTCTTCCAACCTCACTGATTCTATGATTCTAAGACAGAATATGACTTCTTCAATTCATTTTAACACCACTCTTACACAGACAGAGCCATCACTGGAGCCATGGATGTCAACATAGTGAAAGTTAGGCATATATTTCTATCCTGTCTATTAAAAAAATGAAGATTACATAGGAGTGAAATTGCTTGTATGAAGAAGCAGCTGCTCTGTAAAAAGAATGAAAGAACAGACTGTAAATATGGGATTAAAATAAATAGTGCTGTCTTGTGCATCTGCTCCTTTTACAGCACCAACATGAGCTGAACAGTTGATGCTGCAAAATTCTCTTAACTGGGATAGGCATTTGCTAGTTAAGTGAGTGCCCTGAGCTCAGTCCTACATTTATACTCTCTGTTGGAGGCTACTCACAATTCTTGCTTGTGGCTTAAATGGGCCCAAAACTAAAAGAAAATAACACAACAATGCATAGGAGGCAATTAACCTACCAACAGAGTGCAGGAGCTAAGGAAAAAAGCCCAGCATTGCACAGAGAAGTTAATACATAGTTTTATACCTGCTCAACATGCCTAGTCCATGAGCTGAAACAAGGGCTGCCTGCTTTTATTTTTCACAACCAGCAGGGTCATTAGACCTAACACCTTTCTGCCTGCTGGGTTTGTCATGCTGTGGAGGAAGTCCTGGGTCCAGGCATGCCTCATGATAGACGGAGGTGATGATTTTCTCTGTCCTTTCTCATACCACCAGAGATTTCCTACAAAACCAGGCAGGAAGCCTTGACCTTGCAGCCCTCTGTTCCCACCCCATTGAGAGGAAAGTTGACTTCCCTGCTTCCCCTGTCCATTCACTCCTGAATAGCCTCCTCAAGCCACAGGAAACTAAATTCTTTGAAGCCTTCCACATGAGCTTATGTTTCCTCTTTCTCTGAGGTATTGATTTTTCTTGAGTCTGTATCATTAGCCTGCAGAGAGCTTACTTCTTTTATCTCGTGTCACAAAAGGAACATTATGCTGCAATGGGACAGGGGAGGCTACAACTGTCTCTGCAAGAAGGAAGGTTGTTCTTTTCTGATGTATTAAGCAAGGGCTTGTTGTAGGAAAATTGACATTTAATTTCAGCCTGAAGGCTCCAACACCTCTATTTTAGAGAGGTTTTCCTCAAGCCAGTGGGGCTAAACTGTGGTGAGACTTGCTCTTACAGATATGCAAGGAAGAACAGAATCAGGCCAGTCATATCCACTGTTTGCCTCAGGTGACTCAGCTTCCAAGTACAATCAGAGTGTGATTACCAGTAGGAAGTACAGGGTATCTATTCCTTCATGTACACCTCTGCCAGCCTCCAAACTCAAAGAGATTAGAAAGAGAAGATGAATCTCTCAGTGCCAAATAATAGCTCTTCATCTGTCATCAGTTGTCAACTCCATAGGTATTTAGCCATCTGGGGGTACTTCTACTGATGCAGTTTGCCAGCAGACAGAAGCTTACAGGAGCTCATAGGAGCTTCTATTATCAGGAGTCTTTTGAGGTGAGGGTTGAATCCCTAAGTTTGTTGTTTTTTTTTTCAAAATGGGAGCAAAATTGAAGACAAAGGAATGGTGCTACTAAAAAGCCACCCAGAAATGGCTCTAGAGAAACAGTTGGACAATCTAATGAAAGACTCCCTGACTGCCTAGAAGGTACTGATTAAAATGAAGAAGATTAAACCAAATTCAGAAAGCAGAACCAAAGTGCTCATGAAGAAGCATTTTTTTTTTTTTGATAACAAAGGCATCAAGAAGTGAAGCCACCAGGGAAGGAGTGTTGACAAATAGGTGTCATCCCTAAAAGCAACACCTTGGATATGAAAATCTGGCTGAGAATCCTGGGAGTGGAGAATGCCAATATTTTTATCTTCCTGATGTTGTTTGCTTGATGAATGGTAATCCAAGCATTGATAGGAGGAAAAGTCAAGCTAATGAGTCCCTCTCCTCCTCAGAATCAACAGCAATTGCCCCCATTGACGTCACATACATGTTTTCACCCTGCAGAATAATGACACACAGGTAATTAAACTTGAAGTGAGTTAGGCTCTTAATTTCAACCTTTATTTAACAGCATCATGCTATTATATGTACTGATTACAAGTTCAGAAGATAAACAAAGCCACTTTGAAATGCATCCATTCACTTTGCTGAATATCAAAGGTCACAATACTGCTGCAATCAGGAGGAGGTGGACAAGCTGTTCTTCTACTGACCAAGTTGCTTGTATTAGTAGAAAATAATTTCATTGATAAGGAATTCAGATACTGGGTCATTACTTCTATTTGACAGCTAGAGAATCATCGACATTGCTTCCTGGAAAAACTTGCAGAATGGTAGTTCTTCACTTGATTTTTGTGAAATGTAAAGTGCTACTATCACAGGAAAAGTAGTGGGTCTTAGGTGGATATTGATTGCTGCAGAGATGATCTTTAACTTGCCAGTTGAGGGGAAGTCTTATATAAACTCACTGTGAACAATTGCTTCATGTAACACGATGTGTAGCTAATGAAAACAAATGTCAGCTCCTTGCCATGAAGTATAAAGTACTTAACACACTTTTCCAGCTGGGCAAACCACTATCAAAGCATTAAACAGCTTTTTCAGCTGAAATGATGTATTGGGTAATCGAATGATCACAGCAGGCTACTATGAACTGTTCCAGGTCTTGAACAAGGCATGAAAGATTCTGGCTTTTCTGGGCTGAGACTGAACTTTCTCTTTAATCCCTGGAAGGTTTGGGGACCACTGTATTTCCTGGAGTCAATGAAGAATGTTAAGCACTCTGCACTATGCCCTCTGCTTCTTGCTTCTATCTTGGAAGAAATTTGATTATCCCTTTTTAAGTGTAAATACATGAACATAGCAGAATTTAAAGTGAATTAGCAGGATTTTTGTAAATCACAGATTTAACTCTCCAAGGGTGAGGCCCTTCATATGGTCCAATCAGTAAGACATGTAAGGCTTCGCTTCCTTAATTCATGCAAACAATCCTGGAGGGTATTTTAGGCAAAGTGAACATCTTGGCTTACAATACAAGCCATTTAGTCTGAAGATATATAACAATTATGACTCTCTTAGTCAAGGTTTTTTGATTTCCAATAATGTAATGTAACACTTCAATAAACCAGTCCCTTGGCAGCAGTTTTCATTTGCTAATTGGCAATTTAGCCAGTGTGTGTATGTGTGTGGAGGCTCAGAGTGTGTGTATTAAAAGTGAAAACTTTCACTGCTATTGCACACTGTCACTGCCATCCCTGTGGGTGTTTTTAACTCCTCAAGACACAACTCTTTACAGTCTAGCTTTCCACAGGTCAGCAAATGAAGGCCAGCTTCACATACAGAGCTCAAGCACCTGATCACGGCTTTAACGAGTGGAAGTCATTTCTATATTTTGAATCCATCAATGTATGCCACACTGGGAGTACCAATAATTAGTAACACTAATTTTGTTGAGCAGATGATAGCTAAGAACAAAAGTAACTTTAACAGAGCAGGAAATAAAAGAGAACCTTTTTTTTCTTTCAAACCACTGAAACTGTTAATACATTGAAATGCCTAATGATTCACTGAAGTCTTTGATTTGAAAGGCAGAAAGTCTAAGAGACTTAAAATACTGTTCTTTCTGAGGAGCAATTACTTGTGATTCAATCAGCTATGCATTAAAAAAAAGAAGAAGAAGAAGATGAAAAAAATAAAACCCCTATGTAGAAGCAATTTTACGTAGGAGAGCAAAATGAGTCACTAAATGAACCTTCACCATAGCGAAAAAGTACCCATATTACCATCAAAGTGGTGAACGTGGTTCAAAGGGATATGCAACGAGTCTTGACAGTGAAGATTTGAGGGATGGAAAATCACCTAAGTTCATTCTGCAGCTTCAGCCAAAAGATTTAAGACTTGATATTACTGTCATATACAATTGGTTGTCTTGAAGTTTCTTGTCAATAAGAAGACAAGTGCAGCAGAAACGTGCAACTCCTCGTGCTTAGTGTTTCTGTTTTATCCACTGATGAATCACAGAATATATCTGGTTGGGAGAGACCTCAAAGAGCATGCAGTCCAAACCTCGACCTAGCACTGAAGTGTCAACATTTAGCACCTCCCTAAGCACCAGGTCCTCATGGAGCTTGAACACCCCCAGAGAGGTTGACTCCACTACTGCCCTGGGCAGACAATTCCAATGTTTGATAACCTTATCTGTGAAGAAATATTTCCGAACATCCACCCTAAACCTCCTCTAGTGCAGCTTGTGACCATTTCCTCTGGTTTAGTACCATTTCCTCTGGTTTAGTACCATCTCTCAGAGCTCCTTGTTACCATTTGCTCTGGTCCTGTACCATCTCTCAGAGCTCCCTGTTATTACACAGTATCACAGTATCACCAAGGTTGGAAGAGACCTCATAGATCATCAATCATTACCACAGAGCTCAAGGCTAGACCATGGCACCAAGTGCCACGTCCAATCCTGCCTTGAACAGCTCCAGGGACAGCGACTCCACCACCTCCCTGGGCAGCCCATTCCAGTAGCCAATGACTCTCTCAGTGAAGAACTTTCTCCTCACCTCAAGCCTAAATTGATGCTGGCTGCTCTCATCAGCTTTTACAGGAGTCAGCAACTACAATACAACTGATTTGACAATTAAGTTACATTACTGGACTAAAAATTTGATCAAAGTAAGTATGGATTACAGATTGGAAGGCAGCAGAATGCATGAAGTATCTGCAGATATGGGGGTTTTTTTTCTATTTTAGGCAAAAATTACCTGTAGCACCAATAGTAACCAGCAACAGGACAAGGGGACATAGTCTCAAGTTGTGGCAAGGGAAGTATAGGCTGGATGTTAGGAGGAAGTTCCTCACAGAGAGAGTGATTGGCATTGGAATGGGCTGCCCAGGGAGGTGGTGGAGTCACCATCCCTGGAGGTGTTCAAGAAAAGCCTGGATGAGGCACTTAGTGCCATGGTCTGGTTGATTGGCCAGGGCTGGGTGTTAGGTTGGACTGGATGATCTTGGAGGTCTCTTCCCACCTGCTTGATTCTATGATTCTATTCATTTATGTAACTACTTTTTGATCCAAATTCTGTTCACACAAATGTACAGTGAATGTCATATAGACATTCATATAGAATGTCATACAGTCCAATAAATATCATACAATA
This sequence comes from Tricholaema leucomelas, assembly GCA_013400475.1. Lineage (NCBI taxonomy): Eukaryota > Metazoa > Chordata > Aves > Piciformes > Lybiidae > Tricholaema lacrymosa > Tricholaema leucomelas. The sequence goes on from WAAF01001397.1 coordinate 423,846, forward strand.
ATTCTTACGATGGAACCAAAGTTACACCCTTTTGATGTTTTTTTTCTCCGTGACTGGAAGTACTTCAGTGGATGAATAATAATAGCTGCATTTAAATATGTAGGAGGCCTGAGTGTTAGGTAGCCTTGAGTGTACCAACTAAAACCTTTTGTTGTTGTTGTTTTAAGGTTCTCAGCTCATTTCCCAGAGCTATCCAACAACTACATCTTTCAATTATAGGAGCTGATGGGAAAATGCCATGACAAGGTTTATGGCTGCATAAAGCAACTTTTATTTTAAGCTTGCTTTGCCGACCAAATTAAAATGTTATGACAAAATAATTTTGTCTGGAGGAAAACACAGCTTTAAGAGCTAACAACCATTCTATGGTCATCCAATTTTTGCATTTCCTGGAGTTCATATTCCAAGACAGAAATTCTACTTCTCTTGAAGGAACCAGAAAGTTGATTATATATTCCTTGAGCATTTGCAAGTGTCTGTCCTGGATCCACACACGCTTGATTCAGCTATGTGTACAAATAGCTTGAGTTTGATAACAAATGCTAGGAGCTGGTAATTAGCATAGATAGCTCCCCAATTTGCATAGGAAGACATCACAGATGTTTAAGCTAAGAAGATACCTTGTTGCATGCCTTGATCACAGTTGGAATCATTTGTGTCAGCGGGAATGCAGCGCATCTGAAGAAACACTGTAGGTTCCTTAACGTTCTCAAAATAAAACAAATGGAAGAAAATCATCTTCAGTTCTGAAATAAATCAGCTGGCTGGCCCTTTTGGGATGCTCTGAAGAAATTTTTTTATGGTGACACACAGAGCATCACACAAATCAGCCCAGTAAGATAGGAAACACCTCCTTTAGGTTTTCCATTCTATTCTTCAAGATGATCGCAACATAAAAGAGTTACGCTGGGGGGAAAAAAGTGTGGGCAGTGATATGGGACATCTTGGGTACTAGCCACCAACCTTCCCTTTCACAAATAACAGCTGGAAAGAAATACTAAGATTGTGCTTAGGTTTCCAGCACTTACAGTGAGTAGCTTAAACCTGTGCTTTTATAAAGCGTTGTGCCTTGCACACTAACTCTGCTCACCTTGAGGTACTGCTTCGGAGCAGCAGCAGTGGCTCTTCCTTACCAAGGGACCAAGCAAAGAGGTGTTGGTGATGCTGTGTGGACGTCGTTTGCAGATGACAAAAGCAGACAATTACTTCCCTTATTCACTTGGGGGCCGCATACTATCAGGACTAAAGGGCGAGGCGGAAAAGTGCTCACTTGCTGATGCACGGGAGGTGTTTTTATAGGGTATTGTGCAACCATGGCCTCACTCTTTGCTCTCCAAAATTCCTTGGAGACTGCAACACTGGGGCTGGGACACGTGTTCTTACTTTAATAGTTCCTAAAGTGGCACAGAGGAGCCAAGTTTTCTGAGAGGAAATCCATTGCTCAGAAGAACATCTTCATCTTCAGTCCTTTTGGCATTCACGTACTAGATGCCAGGCAATGTTGCTATTTATTTGGAGATACTTTTTTTTTCTCTAACGATTTCTGTGTGCCTCTGCTTCCAGTTCTATTTCTAAGCAATAGACATGTGCACAAGCATCATTATTCACCTCCAAAATTTCACAAAGGTCAGAGATTATGTTCATCATGGCTCCATAAACCCTTTTTAGGGCCAGCCTAGAATTTTGATCAAAAGCCAAAATTATTTGACATCAGACTAATTCTGACTGATTCAGACCAATTCTGACTGATTCAGACCAAAGGTTTCTACTTAACCATTGCCTAAGGCACACCATGTCTGGTGGACCTCTAAGTCTCCTCCATGTCTGTTGTACTTGATGTGACTATGCCTGATGCACATACTGAATATTCTATATTTATTAGAGAACAGGTCAGTGCATCAGAAGACAAGCTCAATCTGCAAGGCAATGACTAAGGGTTGGAAAGTTGGGGTAAGTGAGATTTCCTCTGATTGCCATGGCTTGTTTGTTTGTTTCTCAGTGCTTTTTGATACAATTTTGGTATAAATTCTGTCCTGAACCTATCATTTTTTGATGGACAAAAATCCCATTAATGTCAGAGTGCTCTCACCCACAACAGTCTCATCTCCAGCTTTTCTTTCTTAGATTCTGTCACTTTGCCAAAAAATGCATTAGTACATACTCGTGATAAGAGGAGGACCCAGGGGTCCATTCTTCTGTGCTGTCTCCATTGGGTTATTCCTGAATGATGCATCAGAGAGAAGAGAGCAACTTTCAGAAAGGCACTTAATCTATCAGCAAATGTCTTGATTCTATGTTGCTGTTAATTCTGAGTATCATTAAAAGGACAGATTCAATGGTGTGATTTTTCTATCACTTCCAATTATTAATCTCCTGTGAACTTCACAGTAGTTTTTTTGCTGCAATTCACCTCTCAAAGCATGTGCCCAGTGGCCTACAGTAGATTTTCCTGGGGTGTGTATGTAGCTACTGAAATATTTACACTAGTTCAATAGCCTTAAAGCAAAGGCTGCTACTAGATCACAGGATCACAGAATTACAGAATTCTACTAGATCTAAGGCCATGTACTAGAAAAAGGTCTTGTAAATAGAAATTCCACTTCCAGGGGACTGACAGGCTCCCCTTCTGGTGGTCTAAGTCCTGCAGAGGCAAGAGGCTGGAGCAAGAGCAGATTTATTATGGAAGAAAGACTTTCCTGATCTAAGAAGGTGGATGTTAATCTAGCTATAGTTCAGGGAAATTTTATTCAGCTAAGAAAGCCAACACAGGACTTCTTCTATCTAATGACAGGTTGTTTTACCACAGCCTCCACTGGTAAGAAAAACATTCTGGGGCTTCATCACTTCACCGGGAGTCTTATCAAGCTGTGGGTAGCACTATGAATAAATGCCAGAGTAACTTTCTCTGGCTTATCCTTGCCTATTTGTTTCCCTACAAACAGTGCTACTACTGGTTCAAACAGTCTGTCTTCTTAAACTTTTGTATCAATTAGCCATTTAGCATTTCCTCATCTCTTTAAAGTTTAAGATGTAAGACAGCTTTTAGAAGTCTGTTTCTTAGAAAATGTCCATCTCTGTTAATATGGTAATGCTATTAAAAGCAGTGGTTTTATTAGCTTAGTTCCCAGGCTTTACAAGGAGAAAAGAAATAATACAATTGAATTATTTAATCCCATGATTGTGTCCAGACCTTATAAAAACTCCTGAAGGAAGCTGTCAGGTAACAACTAATACCTTCATGTTCATAAGCATTAGGTGAACTATAAATATAGAGGGGCTGAAGCTAAGATATCAAACGCTGAATTTCCCCTTACAACCCATGTGAAGGACTGTGACAGCAGCACAGTGAGAAAGCTCTCATGGTTTAGTACTAAACACTGACTCACCTGCCCAGCACTCTGGATGAATAATCATTCATGACAAATATAAAGCCTGTTTCAGACATAACCCAGGACAGAAAATTTACATAAAAGCATGAGATATTTTGCCCCTTTCCAGTGGCAAAAATACCATGAAGGCAGTTTGTCTCATTCCTTCTCTGCCATTTATAGCCAAGTTCTTCAAAGAACAAACCTTGAGGGCTTTGTGGCACTTTCTCATGTATCCTCCTTGGCATCAGTCCCTACTTTGAGTCTGGTGGCTTCCCTCCTCATCCAGCATTTCTGTCAGTGCAAGCAGGCTGCAGCTCATAAGGTACAAAATAGTTTAGTGGGAATCTTTAGATCCCAAGTGGTTTACAGCAGAAGTGTTCAGAGGTTGAACAATTTGATATGCCTCAACACTAATCTGGACAGCAGGAATTCAGTCATTTTTACAAGGCCTGGAGATATTTAGCGGTAGAGACAGAGTAGGGCATGCAGGTTGTAGACTTCAGTATGTGTCCATTTAGATAATAATGAGAATATTGAAAAGATACAGCTCTCAAGTTTGTCAGCTGTGGACAAAATCCATTAACTTCCCTATTAATTAGATCTTATTCATCCTTTCCTATCTTTGCTACAGCAGTGCAAGGACAGAATATTCATTACATTCTCCATAGATGAGCAAAGTGTTTGCACTGTCCTCTTGCTCGCAGAGGAATGCTTTTTCCACCAGCTGAATTTATTTACCTTTTGTAATTGCTCAGCCTAATTAGCACTGCAGTTAATCACACACCTGCATTACTTTCACATCCCTATGTGCTTGCTTTTCTGTGCTGCTGCTTGTGCTGCTGCTGCTGCTGCTGCTGCTGCTAAACCATTAAAATGCTTCAGAGTTGCCCAAGTCTTCCTGGAGACCGTAGCATGTGTGTCTTGTGCTTCTCTGTGAGGGTGAGAAAGATGCAGGCTGGCTCAGAATTCGGTGACACAACCTATTTTTAGAGCCCCCTTTTTCTGAGAAGCTACTTTTCCCATGGGAAATAAGTCCTTGGAGGAGAAGTCATTTCCACCTCGTTTGTTACTCTAAAATATCTTTGCTTTTGGCTTCCTGCTACAGAGCACAGAGCTGTTGCATCTAGTTAATTTTACAGAGTCTCTAAATGACAGTGAGATTTATTTAGAAGGAAACCAAATTTAGTTTCATTAGATCATGGCAACAGTTACATGAAAGAGCTTAAAAAGAAAAAAAAGCCCACTTGTTTCAGTCTTGGAAAATTCTGGTCCATGAAACCATCAATTTACATATATATATATATGTATGTATGAAAGCACCTACCCCTAGATTGCAGTAAAAGATATGACTGCAGGGGAAATCCCACAATGTCAGACACTCCCTCAAAAAAGGGATAACATCTACGAAACCAAAACATTATATCCAAAGGGTAAGCAAAAGATGAAACATAAGGGAAATAGAGTTGCTGCTAACATGAATCTACAAAACCGCTGCAATGAGTCCTTCAGGCAGCTGCTGGAAGCTGAAAGTCTAAAATTATGGATGTGCTTCCTTGGTTTGCTGTTGTTCTCTTCAACATCTCCCCTGTACCAATGGGCACTCTGGATCATTACACTGTTGAAACTTTCCCACTGACTGGCCCATGCACTCTACAGTGACTGTGAGTGTAGCTATATACCTTTGTTTAAAATAACAGGCTGGATCTACACTGCCTCTGGTTGTAAGGATCAGCCACCCCAGTAGGGCTGGAGATATGTTTGATGTGATAAAGTGATGTGTTATCTCCCCAAAAACCCACAAGTTCCAAATAGCTCTGACATAGCTCCTAAAGAGCCCAGCTCCCCCTAATCTATCTCCATGCAGATGTGAGATGGGGAAGAAATAAGCAGCACCTTGTTATCATCTCTCTACTATACTGGGAGAGAGAAATGAACCAATATCAGTATATTTAAATATTGGTATTAAATTGGTTCTTTACAGTGAGGGTGGTAAGACACTGGCACAGATTGCCCAGGGAGGTTGTGGATGCTTCCTCCCTGGAGGCATTTAAAGCCAGGCTGGATGAGGCCTTGGGCAACCTGCTCTAGTGGGAGGTGTCCCTGCCTATGGCAGGGGGTTGGAGCTGGATGATCCTTGAGGTCCCTTCCAACCTAAACCATTCTATGATTCTATGGCCCAAGGGAGAGGTTTAAGAGAGGTCAGCCTGAACTTACATTCACTCTTGAGACACAAAACTCACAATGGGAATACTTTGTTGGAGTACTGGGAAGAAAATTCACTTCTTGATTCACTAAAGATATTTTTAGTGGACAAGCTATTGGTGTCCGTGGTGTTTCCAACAGGAAACCTCCATGTATACCGTGTGTACAATAATGTACAGCGTTGTGGTTCTGCCAGAGTGGCGAGGGTTGAAATTTCCTGTAAGGTCAGGAGACTTGAGGCAGAGTGATATCATTCAGAGTTGTCTAAATGATAGCACTGGTGTTTCTTTTGTCAGGAAAGTCCAATCTGGAGGCAGACAGGAAGGATTTTGCTGCTTTTATCATGAAACTTCATCTGCCTGGGGAAACAGGGACAAGAAGCCAAGCTGCAGAATGAAAAAAAGAGAAGAGTCAAGCAAGAGTCTGTGAAGCAAAGTAAAACATCTTTGCTATTCATGCCAGCTCCACTGTTCTGACACCTGTCCACATAGCCAGGCCATCTGGGTGACAGTGTCAGACGTTCTCTCCTAAAAGTTATCGTAGTACACAAGTGACCTACTGGAAACAAAGGGGGAAAAAACTCAACCACTTAACTGTTTTAACAAAAAGGCAGATGAAATAAAAAGCCTATTTCAGACATAACCCAGGACAGAAAATTTACATAAAAGCATGAGATATTTTGCCCCTTTCCAGTGGCAAAAATACCATGAAGGCAGTTTGTCTCATTCCTTCACTGCCATTTTTAGCCAAGGTCTCCAAAGAACGAATCTTGAGGGCTTCGTGGCACTTTCTCATATATCCTCCCTGGCATCAGTCCCTACTTTGAGTCTGGTGGCTTCCCTCCTCATCATTTCTTTCAATGAATGTAATTACAAATATGGCTAAATCAACCTTTTTTTTTCTGAGCTAGATTTCAGCAGAAAATAGCCAACCAGGTGTGACAGGTATAGAAAAGATTGCCAATTATGTCTTACTGAATACATTTGATTGCATAGAGCTAGCATTTCACTGCCAGCTTCTCCAAAATGAGCACCTAGAATTGTTAGTGTTGACAAACAGCTGAACTGAGATATTAGGGCTCAGCAATAAAAGTGGTCTTGTACAAGCTCTTCAAATAGCAAAAGACTGCTCTCCTTTCAGATTCCAGGCACATGAAAGCAATATGACATGAAGGGTGTGTAACTCCTGCAGTGGGAGATAAAAAAACACTCCACCTGTCAGAAGTTATACAGCTTTTATCTTCTTTCCTTTCCCTGCAATACTGGATTTCCATAATTCTGACCCCATCATCTTCTACTTCCCCATTTCTTTTGCTGCTGAAAACATCCGAGCGTCATTTACTGCCTTGCAACACTTGCACACTGTCCCCACTCTACGTGAATCACTGTTGGATGTTTTTTTCCTTTAATAAAAGTGCAGCTTTAAAGTTTCTTGCCTTTCCTAAGAGATCTTTAGTTATAATACTTCACTGTCCACAGGTATTTATGTGCATAGAATATAAATGCATAATTTAAGATTCTTTATTTTGTATTAGATCATACCTCAGGATGGGAACAAAGAGATCACAGAATCACAAAATTAATGGACTTGGAAAAGACCTCTAGGATCATCAAGTCCAATCTCTCACCTTAATGGAGTTGGAAAAGACCTCTAGGATCATCACATCCAATCGCTCACCTAACCCTTCTAGTTAACTAAATCATGCACTAAGTGCCTCATCCAGCATCCTCTTAAACACCTTCAGGGATGGTGACTCCATCACCTCCCTGGTCAGCCCATTCCAATGCCAATCACTCTCTCTGGCAACAACTTCCTCCTAACATCCAGCCTAAACCTGTCCTGGAGCAGTTTGAGGCTGTGTCCTCTCATTCTGTCACTGGGAGAAGAGACCAATCCCAGCTAGCCGCAACCTCCTCTCAGGTAGCTGCAGAGAGCAATGAGCTCTGCCCTGAGCCTCCTCTTCTCCAGGCTGCACACCCCCAGCTCCCTCAGCCTCTCCTCACAGGGCTGTGCTCCAGCCCCCTCACCAGCTTCATCGCCCTTCTCTAGACATGTTCAAGCACCTCAACACCTTTCTTAAATTGAGGGGCCCAGAGCTGGACACAGTACTCAAGGTGTGGCCTAACCATCACTGAGTACAGGGGCAGAATGACCTCCCTCTCCTGCTGGCCACACTTCCTGATACAGGCTAGGATGCCATTGGCCTTCTTGGCCACCTGGGCACACTGCTGGCTCATGTTCAGCTACTATCCACCAGTAGCCCCAGGTCCCTCTCTGCCTGGCTGCTCTTCAGCCACTCTGTCCCCAGCCTGTAACACTGCATGGGGATCCTGTGCTCTTATGCAGAGCTGGGTTTGCATTTGTCAGTGAATCAGTGGGTCGATGGTGCTCTCAGGCCCCATTCCAAGAATTTCATACATTTGGTGAGTTCAACAGTATTTAGATCCAGTTTCAGACATCAGGCAGTGCAATAATCCTTCATTTAATTTCACACTGGCAAGTCTTTTCCTTACTGAAGTAGATAGAGCATAAATAATAAAAATGACCCATTAAATCATCTAGAGTAATCTTGTGCAGCTATCAGACATATGCAGCTTGATTTCCCTCTGACTTATGCTCCTCTTGAAAAGCTGAATCTCAGTGATTTCAGTGCATTAGTCTTGATTAGCACTCATTAACTCATCACGTATTGTATTTAGTTTAACATACTTTGTTATTTCAGACCACAACTGCTTTCAGCTTTCCCCAGAGACAAAAAGAAGAGGGAAGTTTCACATCAACCCTTGGTGATAGAGGTCTCTTCTTGTTCTTTACAGTGAGAACTCCCAAATCTCTGCTTTCCTGGGCTGTATAGGTAGATTTCCACTCACAGAAAAAAATCATAGAATCATAGAATCAGTCAGGGTTGGAAGGGACCACAAGGAGCATCTAGTCCCAACCCCCCTGCCATGCCCAGGGACACCCTACCCTAGAGCAGGCTGGCCACAGCCTCAGCCAGCCTGGCCCTAAACACCTCCAGGGATGGGGCCTCAACCACCTCCCTGGGCAACCCATTCCAGGCTCTTACCACTCTCATGCTGTACAACTTCCTCCTCACGTCCAAGTCTGAACCTACCCATCTCCAGCTTCGCTCCGTTCTAGTCCTGTCACTGCCTCATAGCCTAAAAAGTCCCTCCTCAGCTTTTTTGTAGCCCCCCTTCGGATACTGAAAGGCCACAAGAAGGTCACCTCAGAGCCTCTGCTCTTTCAGTCTGTCCTCATAGGAGAGGTGTCCCAGACCTCTGATCATCCTCGTGGCCCTTCTCTGGACACGCTCCAGCACATCCACATCCTTCCTGTAATAGGGGCTCCAGAACTGGATGCAGTACTGCAGGTGGGGTCTCAGCAGAGCAGAGTAGATGGGGAGACATCCTGCTCACATGCATAAACTTACATGGAGACCTCTAAATTTTTAGCTGAATGATAGCAGAATTGGTTTCTCACTCTGTAAACAGCTAGGGTGACATGGATCCTCCCTCACTCTGTAAACAGCTAGGATGAGATGGATCCTCCTTTCCCATGAAGCACAAAGCTTGTCTCTGCATATCTTCTCCAGCTCCCTGAAGTTCATTTAATGATAACAAAGACTCCTATAGATCCTCTCAAATGTGAAGCAGTTGACTTGATTCAGCATTGCATTTTGTTGCTTCCTCAGTACTGTGCCCCAGGCTGCAGTGCAATCATTACTGCTGTAATAAATTTCAAGCTAGATGTTGTATCAACAGAAGAGAAGGGGTATCATGCAGAAAAACAGCAAGCTAAATTTAGTGTGTATTCATTTCATCAGCCAACACAGAGTAAAACCTTCCTTTCTTCCGTTTCAGCGTTGTCACAAACATGTTAAGTACAAACAAAAAAAAACAACACATTTTGAAACTGATCAAAATTAGTACCAAAGAGGAGAAAGATGAGGCAAAACTTGGAGCACAAAGCCACGTCTGTTGGTATTATGCCTTAGACCCCCAAAAGCAATAACTGCCCTGAACAGGATGATAATCTACAAGAAGAATGACTGTGAAGTATCACAAACCTGATGGAAAGTCACACTGAATAAGGAGGAGAACTTGCCAGGGACATGTGCCTGCACCATCAGACTGGAATCAATTTGATCTGTTTATTTCTACACAATCCATTTTTCACTGGGCTATGTAAGAGGAGACACAACAAAATTTTCCAAGTCTGAATCCTGAAAACAGCAGAGTGAGTTTTTATGTATTACATCCTTTTTTTATATACCCTTATCCTTATTCTAATATTTATATTATGTATAGATACCCTGTTTACAGACATAGTGTGATGCTTATCAGCCCCCATGCCTAAGGAATAGTTGTGGTCACGCAAGGAATAACCTGACCACTGTCTCTGGAAGGCTGAGCTAGTGCCCAGTTATTAGAAGCATATCATAATCCATACAGAAGAATTCCTTGCCTGAACTAGAGAATGTGTCCATGTGCTTTCCCCTGGCAAGCAGCACAGCTTTGTTTATTTTTTAACCCCAATGTTTTATGTCTTGACAAGCTTAGGACTAACAGACCTATCTAGTTGTGCAGAGTGAGAATTTGTGTCTAGGATACTGTATCTGAAAAGATAGTGACTTTCAATTTCACATGGAGGAACAACTCCGTTTTCCTGGGGCTCAAAGCTTTGCAGCAAATAGAGTGGTAACTCTCACTTTTTAAAATGATGTCTTAAAACATATATACAACAATGTTGTTTTAAATTATATATAGCAGTCTTAAACATTAAGCACAGCTCTAAATGCCGTTAGCAGCAGATTTTAATAGGGGTCAAGTAGTTTCGATTCCTGATTTGCCCTGCACTCTTATCACAACTTTCTGGACATGAGCTAGTGTGTGCCCAGGTGGCTAAAGGAGCCAATGGCATCCTGGCCTGGATCAGGAACAGTGTGGCCAATAGGACAAGGGAGGTTATTTTGCCCCTGGACTCAACACTGGTCAGGCCACACCTTGAGTGTTGTGTCCAGTTCTGGGCTCCTCAATTCAAGAGAGATGTTGAGATATTGGAACATGTCCAGAGAAGGGCAACAAAGCTGGTGAGGGGCCTGAAGCACAGCCCTGTGAGGAGAGGCTGAGGGAGCTGGGGGTGTGCAGCCTGGAGAAGAGGAGGCTCAGGGCAGACCTCATTGCTGATTACAACTACCTGAAAGGAGGCTGTAGCCAGGTGGGGGTTGATCTCTTCTCCCAGACAACCAGCAACAGAACAAGGGGACACAGTCTCAACTTGTGCCAAGGGAGGTATTGGCTGGATGTTAGGAGAAAGTTTTTCTCAGAGAGAGTGATTGGCATTGGAATGGGCTGCCCAGGGAGGTGATGGAGTTGCCATCCCTGGAGGTGTTCAAGCAAATCCTGGATGAGGCACTTAGTGTCATGGTCTAGTTGATTGGATAGGGCTGGGTGATCTTGGAGGTCTCTTCCAAACTGGTTGATTCTATGATTCTTGCTCCAGTATAACTTACAAAACTTCTGAGGCTGTGTAATTTACAATGGTGGGCATTACTGGGTAATCTGATACAGTTTAAAGAATATTTTATGCTAATAGTTTCATAGAAAAGAGGGAGCAAAATGTCAGCTGTATTAACATGAAACACTACCAAACCCATTTCATTTCACTGTCTCTATTTTATTGTGTAAAAAAAAACCAAACCACATATTTAAGTCTCCTTTCAATCCTATAATGACAAAACTTCATGTGTTTTGAGACATTCAGAGAGAATATCCTCATCCTCAGGTATATATTGTGGCATTGCAGAATCAGAAAGCAAAGCTACTTTGATGTGAAGTGTCCTGTCTGCAACCTAATTCTGCATCTGCAGGCAAAACTGCTTCAACTTGAAATTCTAAATATGCAAAGCAAACTACTCATTCACAGACAAAAAAAAAAAACACAAAAAGAAGAGCTACTTGCTAAATTTATCCAGTAGTTTTGAGTAGAAAGCACATTTGGGAAGAAACTATTTCCTTACATGAAATAGAACAAAAGTCATTGAAAAAAAATTGTTCTGCTATTATTATCCACTGAGCTGGACTGTTGTTGTGAGGCTATCTTAGGTTATCAGGGAAAGTAGCTCTGCATAGTTCATGGTATTGCAGAGAGCTTGGACTTGCTTCAGTCAAACAGGGAGAGATACTGCACTCTAAGTGATGTTTCAGAAATGATAATAAAGGAGTACTTCTTTCAGGTGATTCTGAATGCTTGGCTATGGTTTTGATTGAGGCCTGCTTTAATTTTAGGAACAGAATTCCCCCCAAACATTTGTTTTTTTGTTGTTTGTTTCTTTTTGGTACAGGGATACTAAACTCTGCAGAATGGCTCTAGACGCACAATCAGGACCATACAGTTTGCTTGGCAAACCACAAATAGTTCAGCGTTGTACATTTTGTCTCCTGAGAACTATTAATCAGCAATCTGGACGGACAGTCTTTTGTAAGAATCCACCTAAAATCATAGAATCAACCAGGCTGGAAGAGACCTACAACATCATCCAGTCCAATCTAGCACTCAGCTCTATCCAATCAACTAGACCATGGCACTAAGAGCCTCATTCAGGCTTTTCTTGAACACCTCCAGGGATGGCAACTCCACCACCTCTCTGGGCAGCCCATTCCAATGCCAATCACTCTCTCTGGCAACAACTTCCTCCTAACATCCAGCCTAGACCTCTCCTGGCACAAGTTGAGACTGTGTCCCCTTGTCTGTTGCTGGTTGCCTGGGAAGAAGAGACCAACCTCACCTGGCTACAGTCTCCCTTCAGATAGTTATAGACAGCAATGAGGTCTGCCCTGAGCCTCCTCTTCTCCAGGCTGCACACCCCCAGCTCCCTCAGCCTCTCCTCACAGGGCTGTGCTCCAGGCCCCTCACCAGCTTTGTTGACCTTCTCTAGAAATGTTCCAGTATCTCAACATCTCTCTTGAAATGAAGAGCCCAAACTGGACACATCACTCAAGGTGTGACCTGGCCAGTGTTGAGTCCAGGGGCAGAATAACCTTCCTTGTTCTACTGGCCACACTGTTCCTGATCCAGGCCAGGATGCCATTGGCTCTCTTGGCCATCTGGACACACTGCTGGCTCATGTTCAGCTACTATCTACCAGTACCCCCAGGTCCCTTTCTTCCTGACTGCTCTCAGCCACTCTGTCCCCAGCCTGTAGCGCTGCTTGGGGTTGTTGTGGAGATGTCTCCAAGGATACCTTAGAATAATCCTTTGTAATTCTGTTCTTAAAAAATCACTTTACTTTGATTCTCTCTCTTCCTTACATGTTACAGGGCATTTAGGACACTCTAAGATAACTGGCACTTAAAATGCAGTGTAAGGAAGTCTCTGACATTTTGGATTTTTCTGTGCATTTAGAAAAACATTATATTTAGAACAAAAAATACCCAGGCAAAAGTCACTGACCTCTCAGAGTAAAACATATTGTTAAAAATACCACAATGTCCTTGCTAGCAAAGCAAGTGACCCAAGGCATTTTTTTTTCCCAAAGCCTATATACTTGGAGATCTTTGCTCATCAGGGCAGAAAGATAACCAGTGGTGGCTCTGAGCTAATGCTGACTGATTTAATCACGATGATCTGTACTATAACTGGAGTGGAATACTACAAATCAGAGTGGAAATGCAGAACATAAATTGCCATCAGTCTCCTCTGCTATTTCATTCTTCCAGAGGAGGAAGCAAGCCCATGTTCGATCAGGTTCCTCAGCTTACTCTGTGGTTATGAAAAACACTAAGGACACATTCTGTCAAGGTCTACTTCACTAACCTCTTGTAGCTGCTTATGTAGTGTAGGAAAAGATTCCCTGATATCAAGAAAGGCTTCAAAAATGGGGTCACAGCATCACAGTAGTGGTATTTCTTGGTTTTGCAGCAAACTGTAGGGGTTCCAAAATTTGCATGATCCTTGAGGGCTTCTTACCTCCCTACAGCTGGCTCTCTGGGGTGAAGTAATGATATGTAAGATCTCCCCACACCAGCAGAGCAGAATTTCTTTAAGACACAAGTGATCTCTGCACAGAGGGAGACCTCACTGTATCAGCTACTGTACGAAGAGGGAACAAAAATAAATCTCTGTCCCTTTCTGTCCAGTAGAGCAGCTGAAAGAAATTCTTCTCACAGCCCTTCCCTTGATCTAGATAGGAGCTAGGATGAAATGAAGTTTGAGAATAACTTATTTTAATAATGCAACAATATAGGATAAACACTTTCAGTTACAGATCTGCTTATATCCCCTTCAGAGGGAGTTTACTTATAAGCATTCAGGTTTATGTGATTTTATATCAATTCTTTTAAGTCAATATTCTTTTCTGTTTCTGGGCTTGTGTTTTTTTTTTCCTATTTGACTAACTTTTCCTCATTGTGGTGTATATTTCCTGATTATTCTTAAGAATGCCCCAAAAAGCATCCCAAAATCTACTTAGCACTCTACAAAATCACAATTTTCAACGACTCAGCCACCTTTACTTCTCTGGTCCTGCTTTTTTCACAGTCTTTGTGTCTTGAGATCCTTCCTAGACTTTCAATTGCTTTAAAAACTGCCTATTGAGCTCCCAAAAAACCCCAAGAACAGCTTCCTTTTCCCAAAACTGTCTTCCTGATGCTCCCAGCATGGTGCTTCTACAGGACAATACCTAGAAATAAATCGAAGCAAGTTCTATTTCTTACTGTGATATTACCAAAGGAGAAGAACAGACACTTGTACACCAGACTGCCCTCTCTCTCAATGGGCAGATGGGTCCAGGTGGGTATCCATAGTTAAATTATTCTCTTGGTTATGTGATAGAGGTTTGTCTAAGCTCTAAGCTTGGTGGCTCAGACACAAAATAAGGAATATTTTCTGGAACAAAGAGGAATCCTTAAATACCACAGCTGATCCTACTAAAAACTTTAATCCCTGCTATGCAAGGTGGTCCCTATCCCACTTCTCAATCTACCTCTAATTTTCAAAGAATCATAGAATCAACCAGGTGGGAAGAGGCCTCAAAGATCATCCAGTCCAACCTAGCACCCAGCCCTAGCCAATCAACTAGATCATGGCACTAAGTGCCTCATCCAGGCTGTGCTTGAACACCTCCAGGGACAGTGACTCCACCACCTCCCTGGGCAGCCCATTCCAATGCCAATCACTCTCTCTGGCAACAACTTCCTCCTAACATCCAGCCTAGACCTCTCCTGGCACAACTTGAGACTGTGTCCCCTCGTTCTGTTGCCTTGTTCTGGCAGAAGAGACCAACCCTCATCTGGCTACAGCCTCCCTTCAGGTAGCTGTAGACAGTAATGAGGTTGCCCCTGAGCCTCCTCTTCTCCAGACTAAACAACCCCAGCTGCTTCAGCTTCTCTTCACAGGGCTGTGTTTCAGGCCTCTCACCAGCTTCATCGCCCTTCTCTGGACACATTCATGTATCATCTCCAGTTTTTATGAGGGACCATCACAGAAGAACAGTAAGAATTTATTGCTCATCAACAGATGCTCTAAAACTTTATGAGAATGTTTTTTTGTTCACATCAAGTTGCTATTACACTGCTTTACAGTGGCTTGTTTACATTGTACTTACCAAAATGTTTGGTTTGGGGATTTTTTGTGTATGAACAGGAAAGAAAATCCATCTTTTATCTGTGGATCTGCCAGTACACAGATAATTAAGAACTACTGTGCTCACTAAAATGAAAGTACAGATCTTGCCTAAACTACATACCATCATTTGGAACAAATTAATTCATTCTCTGCCTGTCTTTGATTTTAATGTATTCACCTGCAATTTCGGTGTAAACTTTTCTCATGGTTTATACAATCTGCACATTCTTATTATTTTTTAACACAGGCCTCCATTGTGTGAAGGATTTCTATGCTTCCTAGCTCTTCTGGAATAATTATATTGTCTGCTAAGGAAAGTGACAGTTTGCAATTCAAATCTCAACCTCTGTGCTGTGTTCTGAATATATACATACACAACCAGACTTTTTTCATGCCTAGCTGAAAATGACAACCTTGTTGTCTAACACAGTCTGTGGGACAGGTAAGGATGGAGGACAGACTCTCTTGACAGTTGTCATCAAGGCAGCTATTGTTAGGACTTGGCTTTTGTTATATTCATAGAATCATAGAATGGTTTAGGTTGGAAGGGACCTCAAGGATCAGCCAGCTCCAACCCCCTGCCATAGGCAGGGACACCTCCCACTAGAGCAGGTTGCTCAAGGCCTCATCCAGCCTGGCCTTAAATGCCTCCAGGGAGGAAGCATCCACAACCTCCCTGGGCAACCTGTGCCAGTGTCTCACCACCCTCACTGTAAAGAACTTCCTCCTAACATCCAGTCTAAATCTCCCCTCCTCCAGTTCAAACCCATTCCCCCTCATCCTGACATTACCAGACCTTGTCAATAGTCCCTCCCCAGCCTTCCTGTAGACTCCCTTCAGATACTGGAAAGCCACTATAAGGTCTTCTCGAAGCCTTCTCTTCTCCAGGCTGAATAGCCCCAACTCTCCCAGCCTGTCCTCATAGCAGAGCTGCTGCAGCCCTCTGATCATCTTCGTGGCTCTCCTCTGGACTCGCTCCAGCAGCATATTAATGACAGAGACATGAGAATCCACCACAGTCAATACCAGAGAAGATGAAATAAGAAGAGTAATTGGAAGCCAAGAGGAATCTTGATAATCATTGATTTCCTGTCAGTGAAAATCACAGCCAGAGTCACGCTACAGACATCAATGTGGTTAAAGTTGTGCTCCCTTTATTGAGGTGATACAGTGTCTTTTATGCTAACTTGGAAGAGACATATTCAGCTAGCTTAGTTGAGAGTGGTACCTTTGGAAGGCACAGATAGGCTTAAGGCTATACATAAGGCACAGACAGGGCCTCAAGCTGAGTGGGTTTAGCCTGGACATTAGGAAACACTTTTTCCCAGCAAGAGTGGGCTGCCCAGGGAAGTGGTGGAGTTACCGGACCTGGATGTGTTTAGGAGTCATTTGGCTGTGGTGCTTGAGGATATGGTTTAAGGGTCAACCTTGTAGAGTAGGGATAACTGTTGGACTTGATGATCCTGGGGGTCCTTTCCAACAGGGATGTTTCTGTGATCCTGTGATCTTGTGAACATTTGTGGGGTCAGCCTCCTATGGCCAGCAGATCCTGCCCCCTTGCAGCCAGACATGGGGGTTTGTTTCATTGCCTTAGATCCTGCCTCTGAGATGGGCTCAAGGACACTCTTCGCAGCATGGGTTGCTCATGTTTATCAAATCATGTCCTCTGTCAGCAAGAAATCCTTCCACAATTTCCCCCCCACCCCCTCCCCAATTATATAGTGCTTCCCAGAGCAGGTCACATAAAGTCAGAGCTTATACTTTTCTCTGACAGCTCTTTGTAGCCTTTAGTCAAAGAAACAACCAATTACCTGAGCTAGAGGGTTGTGGCTACATCAGTAAATCTGCCCTTCATGTCATGAAGTCATGAAATACATAGAGTGTGGTTCAGTTGGGGATCTGTGGTATAGTGTTTCTATGAAGCATTTTAAAATCAGAGGTGAAAAAAGAAATCAATAAGTCAAGACTGTGCAGGTATAACAATGAAGAAATAAGAGATCTAGATACCCTTAGAAGAATTATTCTATCTACTTACAAGTGAAGAAAAAAGTGGGAGAGTTTTTGCCTCTACTAAGTACAGCAGGCAAAAATGTTTTGTATAGTTTCATGAACATCTTTTCTCCTTTATCTTATGATCCAGATTTGACTTTGACAAATGTTTAGGTAAACACATTTTAGACATTCTCAGTCATCAGTTTGCTTTCTTTCTTCTGTTTATGGAGCTGAGTTCAGCTTGATTCAGCAGAGGGAATTGAAACAGATTTATTTGGGTCTCCCAACTGCAGGAATAAAATTGTCATTCTTTAGGGATACATATTTAAAGTATAACATATGTAAAATGATCCAGTCAATAAAAATCTGATCTTAACAACTTTGATTAATGATTCAATACAGGATGTACAACTACCTGAGGGGTGGTTGTAGGCAGGAGGAGGTTGCTCTCTTCTCTCAGGCAGCCAGCACCAGAACAAGAGGACACAGCCTCAAGCTACGCCAGGGGAAATTTAGGCTTGAGGTGAGGAGAAAGTTCTTCACTGAGAGAGTCATTGGCTACTGGAATGGGCTGCCCAGGGAGGTGGTGGAGTCGCCGTCCCTGGAGCTGTTCAAGGCAGGATTGGATGTGGCACTTGGTGCCATGGTCTAGCCTTGAGCTCTGTGGTAAAGGGTTGGACTTGATGATCTGTGAGGTCTCTTCCAACCTTGGTGATACTGTGAGACTGTGATACTGTGATGTGTTCTGACTATATACGGAATCATACAATGTAATGGGCTGGAAGGGACCTCAAAAGCTCATCCAGTTCACCCCTCCAGCCAGAGCAGGATCACCTAGACCAGATCACACGGAAACACGTCCAGGCAAGTCTGGAATATCTCCAGAGAGGGAGACTCCACGACCCCCCTGGGCAGCCTGTTCCAGTGCTCTGTCACTCTCACAGGGAAAAAATTCTTCCTCATGTTTACATGAAACTTCCTATGCCTCAGCTTCCACCCATTGCTCCTTGTCCTTTCATTGGGCATCATTGAGCAGAGCCTGGCTGCATCCTTCTGGCACTCACCCTTTACATGTTTATAAACATTGATGAGGTCACCTCTCAGTCTCCTCTTCTCCAAGCTAAAGAGCCCCAGCTCCCTCATTAGTGAAAGAAACTTATTTCAGTGTCTTATGCCTATTTCACCCAAGCCTCTGGAGAGGCTGACACCATTGTCTACACCTTGCTAAGGTATGCTTTTCGCTAAGACTCCATCTCTTGGGGTTTAAGCTGGAAGAGGGGAGATTCCGACTGGATGTTAGGAGGAAGTTCTTTACAGTGAGGGTGGTAAGACACTGGCACAGGTTGCCCAGGGAGGTTGTGGATGCTTCCTCCCTGGAGGTGTTTAAGGCCAGGCTGGATGAGGCCTTGAGCAACCTGCTCTAGTGGGAGGTGTCCCTGCCTATGGCAGGGGGTTGGAGCTGGATGATCCTTGAGGTCCCTTCCAACCTAAACCATTCTATGATTCTATGATTCTATGATTCTCTTGATAGCTAGTAGTTTACAGGCCTGCCTGTCTTCTGGAATATATAATATGCATAAAATATATTCAAACATGCATTGCCCTATGGAGTGTTGGCAACAGAATGTCTGTTCTACTTGCCATTTTTTTCTCCCCTGTGTTTGTGTGTAAATGCAAGAGAACATCTGGAGTATAAAGCATCATTAAGAACACCAACTACAGAACACTGGGTTTTCATGGAATCACAGGTCCCTTCCTATGGTCATCTAGTCCAACCCACTCTGCAACTAGCAGGGATATCTTCAACGAGATGTGTTTTGTTTTAAACACAAGAAATCCTGTTTGGCCTCCAGCAATGAGGTACCAGTGCAACTCATCTACTCAGTCAGCACTTTAGAGTGGCTGGCTATAGTTTTTAGAGCTGGAGGCTAAATCCTTTCCCAATGAGGCCCCTGGGTTTTATTCCAGGAGCTTTAAAGGAGAAGACATGTCAGGAATAAGAAGAGATAATTGCCTACTGAATATTTATCATTTCAGTACCTACTGTCCTTTTTCCCGTGGACTCATCTCCAAAGGATGCTTTATTGGCTCTTAACCACAGGCAAAACCTACCATATGGAGAAAAACAGTGGCATTATGTAATAAAGACAAACAAAGGTCTTCAGACAGCCCTGATATTATGCTCCAAAACTGTAATTACTATAAATAACATCATGTAGAGTCTATATTTGCTCTGTTTCAGAGCTGTCCACACAACATTTACACACAGTATTTCCACATAGGTTACCAGTCAGAAGGGAATTTTGCTTAACTGTTTGCAGAACAAACTCATTTAAGGACATGAATAAAAAGAAGGAGGTGGGGGGGGAAGCACCAAATATAATCAAGCTGTATTTTTTTTGCTTACTGTCAGCAGAAAAAAATGCTGTGTGGCTGCCAGAGCTTTATCTGATTGACCAGATTCATGAGTAAAGCAAAAGGGATAAAGGCAACAGAAAGGTTAAGCAAGCTGAGTAAGCTCCTACCATGGGGCCACTTTGCCTAGAACAATCACAAATCAATGTATAAAGCAATGAGCCAGGCTCTCAGTTGGTACATTTGGTGTTGGTCCCTGGGTCCCACTGTTGCTCTGGCTTGCAGCCACATTAGACTTGGCTCAGAATTTTTATTTTCTTGAGTATGTAATTCATGGATGCACCATCTTATAAATGACTCTTTTCGTGACAGCTAAAATCAGGTTGGCACTGTTAGACAGCTGTAAATGTGAACACTACAAGCCCACTTGGTCCTTCAGATACTACAAACTTCTGCTCTGAACTGTCAGGCATCCCATCATAGGTTGAGATTAAAGCTATTCACTCATTTAGCACTTCAGCCACAGAGACAGTGTTATCTACCCCGCCACAGTACCTGGTTTAGTGCTCTGGGTCTCTCGGTAATGTTTCAGCTGCTGGCACAGAGCTGAGCCAAAATAGGCCATTATAACATTCAGAAAGGATTTGGGGAAAACCAGAGTGAGAATGGCAGTAGTGTCTCCCCTTGCCTCTGCTCCTTATTTCACTGCCACTTAGTACTACTTCTTCCAGAACACCTAAGAACCTGAAGGCAATGTCACTGCTCGGTTTCGCTCCTTGTTTCCTACCAAAAAGGCAGCGTTTCATCTGCAGCAAGAGAGCGAACTCAGCAGCAGATTCTCATCAGAATTGCTTTTGGCTCTGCTACAGCAAGATTATATGTGCATAACTTTAAACACATGCATCATTCAGTTGATTTCAGTAGGACTCCTAAAGCTTAAGTACCTTCTTGAATCAGAGCTTTTATGCATTAGTGGCTACAGACTCAAGTACTGATATTCAAATGTCACCTCTGGTGAGCTGCTGGCTTTCAGATGTCAGGACCTACTCCACTGGTGAATGCATCATGTCCTTTATTGAGTTCTCAGTCCTACCATGCATCTACTAAACTCTTTCTAGAAATTTCTCTAGGCTTCAGCAAGAATAAATTCTCCTCAAAGAGACTGTACATCTTGTATTCTCAGGGAATTAAATCTAGAATCAGAATCATAGAATGGTTTAGGTTGGAAGGGACCTCAAGGATCATCCAGCTCCAACCCCCTGACATAGGCAGGGACACCTCCCACTAGAGCAGGCTGCTCAAGGCCTCATCCAGCCTGGCCTTAGACGCCTCCAGGGTGGGAACATCCTCAGCCTCCCTGGGCAACCTGTGCCAGTGTCTCACCACCCCCACTGTGAAGAACCTTTTCCTAACATCTAGTTTGAATCTCCCCTCTGCCAGTTTAAACCCACTGACATGCATCCTGTCATTACAAGACCTTGTCAATAGTCCCTCCCCAGCCTTCCTGTAGGCTCCCTTCAGATGCTGAAAGGATACTATAAGGTCTCCTTGAAGCCTTCTCTTCTCCAGCCTGAAGGGCCCAAACTCTCTCAACCTGTCCTCATAGCAGAGCTGCTGCAGCCCTCTGAGCATCTTCGTGGCTCTCCTCTGGACTCACTCCAACAGCTCCATGTCCTTCTTGTATTGGGAACTCCAGAACTGCACACAGGACTCCAGGTGGGGTCTGAGGAGAGCAGAGCAAAGGGGCAGAATCCTCTCCCTTTCCCTGCTGGCCACACTGCTCTTGCTGCAGCCCAGCACACAGTTGTTGTCTGGGCTGCACTCACACTGCTGGCTCGTGTTGAGCTTTTCATCAGCCCAGACCCCCAGGGCCTTTTCCTCAGGGCTGCTCTCAGCCATTTCCCACTCAGCCTGGAGTTGTGCTCAGAATTGCACCCACCCACATGCAGGACTTTGCACTTGGCCTTGTTGGATGTTATGAGGTTGGCCTGAGCCCACCTCTGCAGCCTGTCTAGGTCCCTCTGGATGGCATCCCTGCCCTCCAGCAAGTCAGCTGTGCCACACAGCTTGGTGTCATCTGCAAACTTGCTGAGGGTGCACTCAATTCCTCTGTCCACGTTGCTGACAAAGATATTAAACAGCACTGGTCCTAGCACTGACCCCCTGAGGGACACCACTTGGCACTGGTCTCCAGGTGGACGTTGTGCCATTGATCACCACTCTCTGCATGCCACCATCCAGCTAATTCCTTCTCCAGCAGTGCTCCACCCAGCAAGTCTGGTTTTCCAGTTTGGTGACCAGGATGTCATGTGGGACAGAGTCAAAGCCCTTACTCTGGTCCAGGTATGTAGAGAATATATAGAACAGCCACTGAAAGGGCAACTTAAAGTCCCTACTCTGATTTTACCTAGTAAGTTAGAGAGAAGTACACTGGCTTTGGTGGTGGACTTTGTGCAAGGATTATTCTGAGCTTTGTATCCAGCTTTGCAGCTGAGTTTGATAAAGCATCTCCCAAAACATCCTCCCATTGCACATTCTGGTTTTAGCTTCAGTCCTACCATGAGCAAAAGGCGAAGCTTAAGGTTGCCTTTGCTGTCTTAGTTCCCATCTGCGTGAACAAAGCTGGCAGCAGCAGAAGAGGCTGATTTATAAGCCAGTCAATTATTAGTTCTATGTTACACAGCAAAGTCAGGACATGCAAATCAAAGCTGTTTGTTAGGAATCTACAGGAAGAATTTAAAATATAGTGGTACTATTTAAAATCCATTTTTGGATATGTTAATAGTTTATTAGGAATGTAAATTTGTATTAGGCTGTGCAGAATTTTTTTTCATGCTATGCAAATCCATTTTCAGATATGTTAATTTGGTTCCTGACATAGATCAATAGAACATCTTAACTAAGACTACTATTAAAAATAATCTTTGTTTTTTAAATCCCTGTTCCACGTGAGTTTACATTTTGCAACTCAAAGATAAAGCTCAGATAATTGCAGTTCTGACCTGTGTTGAGATTTGTAAAACAAGCCTGTTTAGCCCTGAGACAATACATTTGACACTAAGCTGTTCTGTACCCATTGTAAAATTGGCTATTCTGAGCATTTCGCTTCTACTGTCAGGTCTCTTTGGTGAGTGCTTTTGAAACCATTGCTTAAAAACAACTTTTATATTCCAAGGGTTAATAAAAGTTCTTAATATGTTCATTTGGATGTTTTCCCTACAGATTGTCCCACTCAGTCTTACTTCTTTGACGGTACTTGTTTCAAGGAAAAATGCTAGGAGGAAGTTCTTGCCAGAGAGAGTGATCAGAGGGCTGGGGCACCTCTGCTATGAGGACAGGCTGAGAGAGTTGGGGCTCTGCAGTCTGGAGAAGAGAAGGCTTCGAGGAGACCTTATAGTGGCTTTCCAGTATCTGAAGGGAGCCTACAGGAAGGCTGGGGAGGGACTATTGACAAGGTCTGGTGATGTCAGGAAGAGGGGGAATGGGTTTAAACTGGAAGAGGGAAGATTTAGACTGGATGTTAGGAGGAAGTTCTTTCCAGTGAGAGTGGTGAGACACTGGAATGGGTTGCCCAGGGAGGTTGTGGATGCTTCCTCCCTGGAGGCATTTAAGGCCAGGCTGGATGAGGCCTTGAGCAACCTGCTCTAGTGGGAGGTGTCCCTGCCTATGGCAGGGTGTTGGAGCTGGCTGATCCTTGAGGTCCCTTCCAACCTAAACCCTTCGATGATTCTATGATTCTATTTGCTTTGGGATGGGGTGCCCAGGGAGGTGGTGGAGTCGCCGTCCCTGGAGGCGCTCAAGAAAAGCCTGGATGAGGCACTTAGTGCCATGGTCTGGTTGATTGGACAGGGCTGGGTGCTAGGTTGGACTGGATGATCTTGGAGGTCTCTTCCAACCTGGTTGATTCTATGATTCTATGAAGAGGATTCCCATTTCTTTCATCTTCCTCCTTAGTTAAACCTGGCTGTAAACCACAGATTTTTATCTCCTGCCGTACAGACTGCTTGGCAGCCACCATTTAAAACTTGGGGTGGGGAGAATACACTCAGATGGAGGTTCATCCCACTGCACCGGTGGAGTGTTTCTAAAGGTGGCAGGCATTCACAGCTGTGCAACTACAACATTCATGGCTTTGCTGCATCAAACCTTTGCCTTCGTACATGTAATAATTACGCCAGTTAACAGAGTTACTATCTTCTCTGGATCCACAGGATTTTATCCTTTTCAGCTCTGGGAGTGCTCAAATATAGACCAAATATCCCTCTTTCCTTCCAACCCTTCAAAGTGAATGTCTTAAAATTTCATCACTTTGGGATTGTTTCCATTTCCTCATTTTTTTTTTCAATGCAGTAAGGCCTCAGGACATATTGTTCACTTTCTCTCTTCACTAGAATGACTATTTGCTTACATCCCAAAGGGAAGAGCTACTCATTGAAACTTATCCTGAAGTTTTGAAGAACTGTGCTAGTAAAGCAAGAGTAAAAACACACTAATGATCTATCAAGTCGCTTCAGAAAAGATACATCACGCTTTGTGACAGAAATAACTCCCCCACAGTACCAAAGATCCAAATAATCTGAATTTTGGGAAACTTCACATCTGAACTTGAAGCATTCCCCGGAGCCAACCCTCTGTTTTTCCAAAGTAAGTTATAAAACCATCATCTTAGATGAGATAACAAACATTAAAAAAAGGTGATGTGGTTCACTGTGACATTGCCTGGAGAAGAGAAGGCTTCGAGGAGACCTTATAGTGGCTTTCCAGTATCTGAAGGGAGCCTACAGGAGGGCTGGGAAGGGACTATTGACAAGGTCTGGTAATGTCAGGACGAGGGGGAATGGGTTTAAGATGGAGGAGGGGAGATTTGGACTGGATATTAGGAGGAAGTTCTTTACAGTGAGGGTGGTGAGACACTGGCACAGGTTGCCCAGGGAGGTTGTGGATGCTTCCTCCCTGGAGGTGTTTAAAGCCAGGCTGGATGAGGCCTTGAGCAACCTGCTCTAGTGGGAGGTGTCCCTGCCTATGGCAGGGGGTTGGAGCTGGATGATCCTTGAGGTCCCTTCCAACCTAAACCATTCTATGATTCTATGATTCTATGATTGAAATAACTCATCGGGTTACGCCGATGGAACTAAAAATCAGGGGCTAAAGGGTCACATCCATTTGATAGTGCAAGCACATCGTGATGTCCAGGGCTTTCCCCAGAACCCTTCACACCTCTCAGGACAGCAAAATTGTATGGGAAAATGTACAAGATTCATACACTGAAATTAGGTTTATGATGGAAGTATCTAAAAAAGGTCTTTTCTCAGACCTCAGTGTGTTGCTCATTAAAACTAGGAGCAAGAAGTGCCCTAATATGCAAAGTACTTAAATCCTACTTAGAGCCATAGAATCAGTCAGGGTTGGAAGGGACCACAAGGATCATCTAGTTGCAACCCACCTGCCATGCCCAGGGACATCCTACCCTAGAGCAGGCTGGCCACAGCCTCAGCCAGCCTGGCCTTAAACACCTCCAGGGATGGGGCCTCAACCACCTCCCTGGGCAACCCAGTCCAGCCTCTCACCACTCTCATGCTGAACAACTTCCTCCTCACCTCCACTCTGAATATCCTCACCTCCAGCTTTGCTCCATTCCCCCCAGTCCTGTCACTACCTGATAGCCTAAAAAGTCCTTCCCCTGCTTTTTTGTAGGCCCCCTTCAGATGCTGAAAGGCCACAAGAAGGTCACCTGGGAGCCTCTACTCTTTCAGTCTGTCCTCATAGGAGAGGTGTCCCAGACCTCTGATCATCCTCGTGGCCCTTCTCTGGACACGCTCCAGCACATCCACATCCCTCTTGTAGTGAGGCCTCCAGAACTGGATGCAACTTCTCAACCTCTGGTAAGTTTTGCCTTCGTTTTGATTCTGACTTTGACCTAACATGATGGTTTTCCTTTCAGTTGGGATTTCCTCTCCCAACTCTATGCTGTTATTCAGAGAATGTTATCCTTTGTGGTAATTACAGATTCAATTATTTTTTTTCAACTATTGTGTCACAGGAAAAGTTACTGGAATATCTGAAAAGCAAAAGCCTTCAGGACTCCCCCCAGTTATCATCATTCTCTAAGGAGCCACAAGTCACAACCTACAACCTGGCCAAAAAAAAAGCTGGGGAATGGTTCATTCTGGAGAGTTGCTAAAGAGATAATGATTTATTCATGTCAAATTCTCCTGAGAATTCAGGTGTCCAAATGGCAAAGGTACTTGTCAAGCTTGTCATCTGGGGGATAAAGGCTGCTGACAGCTCTTTGTACAAGAGCTTCAATTACAGTAAGCTGGCAGTGCTCTGACCTCAAGGGAGACGTTTTATTTAATGAGCAGAGAAGCTGCTCTTCCAGCTGAGGCTGGGAAAAAAGCCTGTACACATCTCAGCTGACCGTTTTCCCATTCACTACCAGAAAAAGCCATCACTCCTAGCTGTTACTACACACAGCAGTTTGAGCTATGGCTCTCACCCCTGCACCTCAGCAGAGGACCCAGCCGCAGCCATCCCCACTCACAGGGCTTCAGCCAGGGACTGGCCACTGTGCTGCCTCTCCCTCTACTGTCGCTCTCCTAATGCAAAGGAGCACCACAACTGCTTACATTGGCAGCCTTCACATCAAATCTGCTGCCCTCTTCCAAGATAACTTACTTTAATTTTGTTGCCAGAGAAAGGGTTGGGGTGGGGGGGGAGGGAAGTTACTAATAAGATAGAACAGTTTCACTGGATTTAAGAATTCAGCCTCTTCCTCATCACTTTCTGGTTACATAGCAGCTTCCTAATGAATAGGATTTGGGTAATGGTTTTGCATCTGATAGTAAACAAGCTTGTTCGTGCTCATCAGCAGAGCGACTGCCACAGAGGCTTAGGATGACAGTGTTTATTAAACCATCCACCTGTGACTGTTACGGTAATGGCTGCAAGGGAGAATCACAGAATCACAGAATCAGTCAGTGTGGGAGGGATGACAAAGATCATCTAATTCCAAGGCCCCTGCCATGGGCAGGGGCACCCTACCCTAGACCAGGCTGGCCAGAGCCTCATCCAGCCTGGCCTTAAGCACCTCCAGGGATAGAGCCTCAACCACCTTCCTGGGCAACCCATTCCAGGCCCTCACCACTCCCATGGTGAAATCAGGGACTGATCTTTCAGAGTTTGCCCCAGGATCAGAGCAAGACATGGACTCCATGATAGTTGTTGTTGTTTAAAAAGGGAATATCAATCCTTATCTCCCATAATGATCTCCTCCCAGACAAGAGAGGAAGATGACCTCTGATGAAAAAAAAGTACACTCAGAGGGTTTAGGGGAAACACCCAAAACAGCATCACTAAACGCTATTCCTTAATGCTGGAATGATGGAGCTTAGATTAAAATGAAGGTTGAAAGGAATGATGGAAATTTGGTCTGAATGTATGTGCATATGTGGATGTACAAATGTAGTAATGCACAAGAATGGTATTAGTTTTTGTTCCATTGCAGTATGAATCCCTGCCATTTTGCTAATCCAGCTTCTGCTTCCAACAGAGCAATAGCGAATGTTTGTCTTTGGACAGAAGGGGCTTTTGACTTGAGTTTGAAATCAACTCAAAATTACTTTTAAAGCACTACATTTGGACTAGATTTTCTGTTATTTTTCCACATTTGATTGTCTTTATTGTATCTTTAGCTGAAGCTAGCTCACATTCACATTCCTGCAGACAGCCCATTAGCACAGAAATCAAACCGGCTACGACAACCTCATAAAAAGCAGATATAATATAAAACTAATGAATGTGCCTCCATAAGAAACTGGTAATAACACCAGAGAAACTACTGAGAGAAAAGGGAGCCTTGATAATGAGAGCAGCAACGAAAATACTTGTTGCATCTGGACCATTTCAAGATAGGAAAACAGGGCATCATCCTCAAAACTCAATCTCTGTAACTGAGTGCTCACAGAGAAATACTAAAAGTGAGAAAAGTTTCTGAAGACTAAACCACAGTGGTTTAACTTGGTTTAAAATAAAGGGGCTGTGGGCTGCTTCTGCCCTAGAAGAAAATATCTTTCATGATTTAGACTTAAAGTTTCTTGAACTCTAAATTTGAAACAGCGCATTTAAAGGCGGGTGGGTGGATGGGTGTGGAGGTGGGAAAGTGAAAAGACAAAGGGAAGAGAGCAGGGGAGAGCTCTTGGGAATCTGTTCACAGAGAGCTTTCAGAAATTTTTGAAGTTGAGGAGATATGCTAATGTGAGTTCTAATTGCTAGGCAATAAACAACACCCACCTGCTGACTAAATGTCAGGACCAAACTTATCTCTGAATCTGCTTTAAAACAATGTCAGTCAGTACTATCATTGCAAACGGAGTGAACCCTTTCTCTCAGCGTGAAAATAAAGCTAATCCAGGATCTTCCATTACCCAAAGTTAGAGACCTCAGGTATTAAAAAAAAAAAAACAACAACAAAACCAAACAAACCTACACTGGGAGATTAAAAAGAAAAAAATGCAAACACCACCAAACAAAACCTCAACCCATCCAGTAGTAGGAGATGAGAGCTGCAGCTAGCTGCGACTGTGAGCCGGTTATGAGATAAAGCCCCCTAGTACTGCATCCACATACTGGTAATGGCTGTGCAGCAGTGCAGAGACCAGGTGAGGCCTGGAGCATGAAGGCAGCAAGTGATAACATGGTGACATCTCCACCAACCAGCATTTCCCATCCAGAATGCAGGAGAGGAGGAAGCAAGGTGCTCCCAGAAGCCCAGGCAGCTCTGCGTGGGCAGGAGTTTGCATTTCCATCTACAGGCAGGAAAGACCCCACAGATGCCTGCTGCGTGTGCCAATGGAAGGCTCTGCTCATGCAGCAAATGCCTACATAACTTGTGCAGCTCAAGCGTCAGATGAAGTCTTGAGGATCTGTCAACTGCTAATATCACTAATGCTGATACAGAAAATAAAATCACACATCAGTGGCAGTATTTGACAGGAATGGCTATTCCTATTATTAGTAACTCACCAGGCTACAAAGTTTCTAGGGATTCAAAGTACCTTGTCTGCAAGCAGCTCAGTCTCTAGACACAAGAATATATTGCTAACCAAACAAACGAAATCAAAAGAACCCAAACCATCCAAGCCCAAAAAACAGCCAACAACTGTGGGGAAACCCTTCTTGATTTATACCCTTTGCCTCCCCTTGACAACTGGACTGCAACGGCTGAGTCTTGTACCCTCATGCCCCATGTACATCATGAATCCTAAGCCAAGAAACATTAAAGCACAACCAAGTCAGGAAATCAATTCTGAACAGAAACAAGGTAAAGCAATCTCTGCTTTAATTAAAAGAGTTTTCTTCATATTCACCTTTTAGTTGTTTTGGTTAATGCAACTAAAAGTTTTCAGAGTTAGCAAAATGCTTTGGTATTTTGAAATGCAGCATTTGGTGGCTTGATGTCTAACTTCTACCCTCCTCTTTGCTTGTAGGGTTGTCAGTTCTCTGTAAGATGCATCAAAGAGGTTCTCATTGTTCTAGATTTTCAATCTTGGACGGCTAGAGAAAAGGATCCAGAATCTTGTGCTTGGCAGGAGTAAGGCAAATGGATAGATGGATCCACTAAAATTCTGTCTAATTCTAATGTTCAGTAATATGCTATGGAGCTTTTGACTGAGTTATTGAGTTGAAAGTGCCATTCTAATATTAGTTTGGGCTGATGAGCCTAACAAGTTGATTTAAACCAGACTTTACAATATTTTCCTAAAATATCAATCACAGCTCTTAAAATAAGATCCTCAAAGTTAAAGTCCACAGAACCTACATTCCCCAGTCCCCTAAACCTCTGAGAATCTGAATCAAAACACAGCACTGAGCTTTTTTCTACCTTCACTGAGCACAAGCAAGAACTAAACATCACAAAGCCACATGGTCAGCCATCATCAGGAAATAACTACTTTCATGTACGAGATCCATCAGCAGTGTTGTGCATCTGAGTCACACTTGTCTGGAGGATAAAGGATTAGAAACTAGAGACCTTTCCTGAAGTAAAAGGATGGCCTATCAGTGATGAAGCCATCCTTGAACTTGGGAAATTCATCCCTCTATTCCAGCCCTCTTGCAAAACCCTAGAAAAGCCTGGATAAGGCACTTAATGCCATGGTCTAGTTGATTGTCTAGGGCTGGGTGATAGGTTGGACTGGATGATCTTGGAGGTCTCTTCCAACCTGGTTGACTCTGTGATTCTATGAAAATACACCAAGGGTTACCCTCCCTCTTCCAAGCAATATCAGAATAAATACATTATAAATACAGAGGCATTCCAGAATCACTGCAGGGGGAACCAGAACATTCTATAGCATTCTTGCCATTATGAAAGCGAGCTTGGAAAGCTATTTCATATTTAGTTCTCAATGCAGACAAGATTTCACAGCTAGAGTAAATTTATGCAAGTTTCTCTCAGCCAATTTTGGAAGTGGATTAAGTGGAACCTGTGTGCAGGATGACAGTGTCCTTGTGGGAAGCTAATGTGAGATAGTTGCTTTGCTTTAAATGTGTATTCTCCCCTGTTGTTCAGTAGCTTTCCTGTGTAGAGAAACCATTCAAAAAAAAAAATCCCCAAACAACTAGTGCCCATTTCTTTCTTTTAAGTAATTTTTGCAATAACCAGTTTAGTCATTATCTATCATTGGGCTGAGAGTTACCTTTAAAAGCTTTTAATCGATAGGATAAATAAAAAAGGAATGGGGTGGTTAAATATCCATCCAAAAAAAAAGGCAATCAACTGACAGAAAACTGGAAACCACATTTTAAAACAATGTATCTGAGATGCATTGTGGATATGTGCACTTCTGTCTCATCCTGGACAGAAAAGTGGAATCTATTGGGGCCCCCATGGGATATTTAAGCATTGTCTAGCAGAAGGGCTAAAATGGAGAAAAGCAGATAGTGAAAGGCAGCAGATGCTAAGCTGAGATCTGGAATCTTCTGAGCCATTAATCTAATACAGAAAGAAATACCACTCCTGAAAAACCATACAACTGAAATGGGAATGATTGAAAAGCAATGACAATTATGTGCTCCCAGAGCAGCAGAAGGTAAAAGTACAAAAGTAGTTGTGAAGCTGTAAACTAGACATAGTAAAGGTTGTTAGAAACAGCATTGTTATTGCCTGCAATTTCAGTCCCAGCTGAAGTGATTTTTCTATTTATAAAAGATACTTGATTTGTTATAAGGAGATGTTTCTGGTGTTTATAGATCTCTCACTGGAAGCTGAAAAGTTTGGGGGTCTGTGAGAATGGTATACAGCCTTGAAGTCTTCAAGAAAACTGCATTGTACCCATTAGAGATGAATTTATGCACTCAAAAACACTAAGTGCCTAAAGATGCAGAGGTTTCCTGATTGCTGCCACTGGTTTCAGCACATCAGGCACTTATCAACAGTGTTGGTTACCTCATCTCTTGTAGAAATTTGGCCCAGTTACTTAGGATTACCTTTTAGGACACAAAAGACTCTTCTTATGCTGAAAATAATTCTCACTGAATTAATTTGCTCTTTTTCTCAGCTTATAAGGAGATGATCTCCCACCTCCTATCACATTCTGGCTCAGAAAGAGGCAGGAGCAGCATGACAAAAGGAATATTGCTGGAGCATTTATTGAATGCCCCTGATGCTGCTAATTCCAGCAGCCAGGCAGGGCCTCAAAAGCTGCCATGGAACATCTTTGGCCTTCCAAAGCAGAATACATGGTGTCACACAGCACTGTGATGCAGTTAGTCCTGCAAGCACCACCCCAAGAGCTGTGAATCACAGTATCATAGAATCAATCAGGTTGGAAGAGACCTCCAAGATCATCCAGTCCAACCTAGCACCCAGCCCTATCCAATCAACTAGTCCATGGCACGAAGTGCCTCATCCAGGCTTTTCTTGAACACCTTCAGGGACAGCAACTCCACCACCTCCCTGGGCAGCCCATTCTTCCACTCCTTATTAAATCACACATGCCAAAATAGCAAAGAATTTTCCCTTGCTTGGGTGTTACACAAGTCTAAAACCAGTATCATCAATCATAAGAGCAAGGATTCAAACACAAGGACTCAGTCCTCACAAGCCAGGTAGGTCAGTGGCTACTCCCTGAATGGGTAAAACCTCTTTTTTTTTTTAAATTGTAATTCTTTTCCCCACTACTGTTGCACATTCCAGATTCTGGCTACTGCACCAAGCTGTAGTTTCTGAATTCCATTAGACATGAGTAGTCTCTGTGTTTATGCTGTAATAGTTCAAAGCATATTTTTATACTGGTTCTCGTTGCCAGCTCATTTTCGCTTTCTTTTCAGCTACTCCATGGAAAAGATTAAGATTGGGTAATAAGAAAGCAGGATTTCAGTATGTGGAGCTCCTGTACAGCCTGGATTCAAAACAACCTCCCACCTCAGCACACCAGCAAGAAACCCTCAGAAACAGCTTGAGAACGTGGAGTGGGGAACAAAGCATAGAGGGGAGCTGGAACCACACAAGCTTGTAGGAAGAATTAAGCTCAGATATATTTAATGCCCAATAACTAATTAGAAACTTTGCCTTTTCTAGTCCCAGTTAAACCAGAAGTCTGGAGTGACTCTACCAGTTTAGCAATGGTATCCTTTCAACCAGGGGAGTGGAACAAAGAAACAAAAGCAAGTTTTTCAGAGCTGTGTGAGCTAATGTGCAGGAACTGCTTTATACACCCTTTCACACTCACATTTCTAAGTTCTGATCATTGTACCTGGAGTCCCTAAAACTGAATATTTCTCTTCCACTAAACTTTTCTGCAAGTATTAAGCACTTGCACTTCCAAGCCGATGCCTATTTCTTGTTATCGTCATTAATTATGCCTTGGCATGGAGCTTATGTTAATTTTGTTGATTACAGATTTTTGCATTTACAGATTATCCAACAGTACTTGCACCACGGTGATTGCTGGTTGGAAAAGGGCCCTGACAGCTCTCCCACTGGCTGAAGCTGCCCTGCAGGCAGCTGCTCACTGTGATTTCTCACTTAGGATGCTGCCAGGGTTACACAGCTACTCCCTGCCTGCCCACACTTCCCCACATCCACCCAAAGGCCACTTTTAGCTCGTATGGCACTTTACAGCACTCAAGGCACTTTAGGAAAAGAAAAAAAAAAAAGTATGAAAAG
Organism: Tricholaema leucomelas; assembly: GCA_013400475.1. NCBI lineage: Eukaryota > Metazoa > Chordata > Aves > Piciformes > Lybiidae > Tricholaema lacrymosa > Tricholaema leucomelas. The sequence continues at coordinate 456,561 of WAAF01001397.1, forward strand.
GCAATAGATAAATAAGCCAAATTAAAATATTGGAAAGAAATCATACTTTCAACAAGCTTTGTTTTAACATACCTCCCTTTTTGTTATTAAATACTAACACACACACCTCAGCCCCTCAGCTTTTCAATACACCTGTTTAAATGAGCTATTTTTCAATTTACTTTTTCCCACTCTCTATTTCTTGCTATCATCACATTATTTCTAGAAAAATTATGGCAAGATTTAAATTAAGACTTTCACTGCTCATGTGTCCCACTCACTAATACTGTCTCCAGCACTTCTTTAAAAGGCCTTAAGAAGCCTGTAGCAAAACTGTTTAGTGCAAATTAGGGAGTCATTTTCTTGCTAAAATGCCAGGCTGAAGCAAAAAAAAAAAATCATTTAGGAATCAAGAGAAGAGGCAAGCAGCATGTGTAGACTAGAATCAGAGAATCAGAGAATCAACCAGGTTGGAAGAGACCTCCAAGATCATCCAGTCCAACCTAGCACCCAGTCCAACCTAGCACCCAGCCCTGGCCAATCAACTAGACCATAGCACTAAGTGCCTCATCCAGGCTTTTCTTGAACACCTCCAGGGATGGTGACTCCACCACCTCCCTGGGCAGCCCATTCCAATGCCAATCACCATCTCTGTGAAGAACTTCCTCCTAACATCCAGCCTACACTTCCCCTGGCACAACTTGAGACTGTGTCTCCTTGTTCTGTTGCTGGTTGCCTGAGAGAAGATCTTCAAGCTCATCCAGTCCAACCTATCACCCAGCCCTGTCCAATCAACGAGACCATGGCACTAAGTGCCCCATCCAGTCTTTTTTGAACATGCCTCTTCTTTCAATATCACTTTGCTTTGTGTCTCCCATTCACATTTCCCTGTAAACTAGTTGCTATGCACAGAGCTAAGGAATTAAGAAGAACTAATAGATGAAATTAAAATATCCACACCAAAGTAGCTGAGAGAATACAAAATTGAGGTGAACCAGAACCTCACTGCAGCAAGTCAGTTCACATCCTCCTCTAAATGCTTTTGCTTAGGTAGGAAGAGCAGATTTACTCATTTCTAGCAGCAGTTCATACCCAAGAGAGAAGAATCAAAGGCATTACACGATCACAGCAAAATGAGTAAATACCTCTCCTTTCTCTTGACTCCAATAATATACAGTTAATTAAGGTTTCAATCAAGCTAAAACACTGCAATATTGCTTCTGAGGTTTGACATTTGTTCACTATTCAAGAAATAAAGGGAGATATACATAAATATGTATCTATTACATAAAAGCATGGTCATATTTACCTGTAGGCAGATGAAAACATTCAGAAAGAGCTTAGAGGAATGGTTCGGGTTCATAACATAGAATAATAGGAACGAACCTGGTCAATGATTATTTCTCCTGTGTGCCCATCTCATTCAGCTTGCTATTACTACACATCATACAATCAAGTTTCTGATGACAGAAAATCTATGCTCAAGTAAGAGTTAACACAGAAATCACTTATAGGTAGTTCAAAGCACTGGATTTATAAGATCCCAGGTCTCCTCCAAGTTTTCCTCTTCCTTATAGGCAGAGCTTTGCACTTAGTACTCATGTGTTTTAGATATGAAGTAAGTCAAGGCATAAAAGGAGTACTCTATGGCTAGATTAGAATCATGGAATAGGTTGGGTTGGAAGGGACCTCAAAGATCATCTAGTTTCAGCTATCCCACCATCGGCAGGGACACCTCCCATTAGCCCCATTCAACCTGCCTCTGAATAGTGCCAGGCTTGGAGCCTTCACAACTTCTCTGGGCAACCTGTCCCAGTGTTCACCACCCTCATAGGGGAGAATTTCCTCCTAATGTCTCATCTCAATCCAGTTTCTTCTAGCTTGGAGCCATCATTCCTCCTCCGGTCATTCCAGGCCTTTGCAGAAAGTCCCTTTCACATAAATCAAGTTTGATGTTTTGAAGGAAGTGGAGGAGGAGAGGAGGGAAAGAAAAGCCAGTGACTGCTTTGGTCTTTTTACAAACCCTACCACCATTACTTTATGGTTTCTTTTTGGCATCAAGTTCCTAAATTACTCCACATTTCTCTTAGCAGAGACCCCAAAAAGCTCAGTGAAGGAAGCACAGGCAGTATTTAGCAATGCTAAAGCATATTCCAGCTGTATTAAGGACCTCTCTAGTAGTTGTTAGACCAGGTCTGCAATGCATTGAGCACATATGGCTTTGGTGCTTTGCTTGACTCTTGGGGACGGAATTGGTGCCTATTCATTTCAAATGGTTCTCTGCTGAAGAGAAAAATGTTCCAAATGGATTAGCTCCTCCAAAAATGTCTTTATTGGCTGGAAAGTGGGCTACATGCATGAGGTTCTTTCAGTGCTCTCAGATAGTGCTCTGCTTTACGTGGCCAAAACTTGACAGCAGCTGTATCAAGCTCACAACCATATTCCAGCAACCCAATGCACAGATAACCAAACCTGGGCAAAGGAAGGCATCTTTCTAGCTATCTTTCTAAAGAACATCAGTTGCACAGTAGGAACCTGCAGGCTTAATTTTGTGTATGTTTGCTTGTCCCAGTGTATGGGCATAAATATTTGGAAATGCTTTCTGACTGCTGTGCGCTGCTGTACACTTCAGCTGTGCATGTGACATAGTCCCAAAACAGCTCAATGGTTTCCTGAAATAGACTCTCAAGTGAAATCAAACAATATTGACCTGCCAGCATCACAGGCTTTTCAGCCTGGTATTCACCAACACAATATCGGCACAATCGGTTCTAAGCTTTGTAAAGGACAGGCTGCAGGAGAGGGGAGAGTCAGTTTTCACATCAACAGATGGCAAGGAGGTAACAAAGGGAGCCTGATTGTCATTAGGAAATTAGAAAATAATTAATCTGAAATCACTGCAGGACAGAGTGACTGAGAGCAGCCAGGAAGAAAGAGACCTGGGGGTACTGGTAGATAGTAGCTGAACATGAGCCAGCAGTGTGCACAGCTGGCCAAAAGAACCAATGGCATCCTGGCCTGGATCAGGAATGGTGTGGCCAGCAGGACAAGGAAGATTATTCTTCCCCTGTACTCAACACTGCTCAGGCCACACCTTGAGTGCTGTGTCCAGTTCTGGGCTCCTCAATTCAAGAGAGATGTTGAGATACTGGAATGCGTCCAGAGAAGGGCAACAAAGCTGATGAGGGGCCTGGAGCACAGCCCTGTGAGGAGAGGCTGAGGGAGCTGGGGGTGTTTAGCTGGAAAAGAGGGGGCTCAGGGCAGACTTCATTGCTGTCTACAACTACCTGAAGGGAGGCTGTAGCCANCTGAGTTCCACTGGTTTGTTCCTCACTGGGTTTTTTGGGAGATATTTTTGTCCAGTCTGCAATGTGGAAGGATGGAGAGTTTCTCACCTGGGAAGCTGCTTTAAAGAGAGTGTGGATCTCTTGCCTGTAGGTTGGTCATCATGAAAAATGTAGCATAGCCTTGATCCTTGGCTGACTTTTGCACAATCTCCAGAAGCCACTTTGCCTGACTATGCTCTCTGTCAGCCTCTGGTTTGGAGTGATAATCACACATTCCTCCTCATAACACACTTGGAGGTTAAGTGAATGCGAAGTGATAAGCAGAAGCTATTTGTTGTTTATGACTCTATAGAGAAGCCAGTAAAAAGAAAAGTTTTCCTTGTGTTTTCTCTTTAGAGTTTCACTGACTGAAAACTCAGCATCCCATGCTTACACCCTTCTCAAATTGAAAGCAAATTAATTTCTTTCAATCTGTCAGAACCAAGTGAAAGAAATGGAGCAGAGGTTGTTAGAGGATGTTGAATTTGAAAATCAAGCCTCTCTGTGGTTTCTTTCCAGGGAAATCCTAGGAAAAACTAATTTGAGGCAAATACTAGGTTTAGTTCCCACATCTTCAAATCCCACAGGGAAATAATTTTCACTCTGGATCATATGAAATTCATTATCTCAAGCCCTTATTTAGCAAAAAAAGACCTGTGAAATGCTAATGCAAAGTCACTTCACAGAATCACAGAATTAACCAGGTTGGAAAAGAGCTCTTAGAATAGAATCAACCAGGTTGGAAGAGACCTCCAACATCATCCAGTCCAACCTAGCACCCAGCCCTAGCCACTCAACCAGACCATGGCACTAAGTGCCTCATCCAGGTTTTTTCCTGAACACCTCCAGGGATGGTGACTCCACCACCTCCCTGGGCAGCCCATTCCAATGCCAATCACTCTTTCTGTGAAGAACTTCTTCCTAATGTCCAGCCTAAACCTGCCCTGGCACAGTTTGAGACTGTGTCCTCTTGCTCTGTCACTGAATGCCTGGAAGAAGAGACCAACCCCCACCTGGCTACAACCTCCTTTCATCTGCTTCTGTTACTGATACTCAAAGTTCAAGCTATCATTTTTATTAAAGACTGATCCTCTGGTCTATCTTTTCTTGTGCCTCTGACAACATCCTGCTCATGAGAGGCATTCCTCAGCTTGTCCTTTCCCTGCATGACACAATTCCTTTCAATAATTCATTAATAAATGAGCATTGAACCATGGAGAAAAAGAAGGCAAATCCAGAAGTGAATTGTACCCATTAGGGTACAATTTTGAGAATCAGAACGTGAATTCCCAGGTTCAGACTTAATTCTGATGCCAAGCAAATCATCCATTCACTGATTTTCCCAATGCCTGAGCAAACAAAGCAATTTCCAGTTCTGAGAGAGGACCCTGAAAGGTCCTGAAGGATTCCCTCTCAAGTTTGCCTCTGTTTCTTTTCTGGGTTAGATGGATCCTAAACAGGATCTCACAGCTTTGAGATATACATGTTTTTGGAGAAGTGAAGATAAAAAGGCAATAATAGCACACTCTGTAAGGCACCTTGTGATGGCTGAATAAAAATGACATTTTCTATTATTTCTGTGACATTGCTAAGTAACCCAGAAATGCTCCAATGCAGGCATGTGGTAGTTCAGCATAATTCCTGCTGTCAATGAATTCAAATGCATTAAATTCAAACTACAACAAGCAAGTATTACACCTCTTGCTTCACCCCCAGTTGTCAGCCTCTGCAATTCCTTTTACCCCAAGGAGCACTGCATCCTGAAAGCAAAGGAAGAGGGAAACTTGGAGTATCACTTTCAGAGAACTTAGAATCATAGAATCAGTCAGGGTTGGAAGGGACCACAAGGATCAGCCAGTGCCAACCCCCCTGCCATGCCCAGGGACATCCTACCCTAGAGCAGGCTGGCCACAGCCTCAGCCAGCCTGGCCTTAAACACCTCCAGGGATGGGGCCTCAACCACCTCCCTGGGCAACCCAGTCCAGCCTCTCACCACTCTCATGCTGAACAACTTCCTCCTCACCTCCACTCTGAATATCCTCACCTCCAGCTTTGCTCCATTCCCCCCAGTCCTGTCACTCCCTGACAGCCTAAAAAGTCCCTCCCCAGCTTTTTTGCAGGCCCCCTTCAGATACTGAAAGGCCACAATAAAGTCACCTGGGAACCTCCTCTTGTCCAGACTAAACAGCCCCAACTCTTTCAGTCTGTCCTTACAGCAGACCTGCTCCAGCCCTCTGAGCATCCCTGTGGCCCTTCTCTGGACATGCTCCAGCATCTCCACAGCCCTCTTGTAATAGCGGCTCCAGAGCTGGATGCGGTACTCCAGGTGATGATTTTCTCACAGCTTCCTTCTTAGGAAGAAGTTTAAAACTACAAGTCAGCACAACAAAGCTGGCCACACACGCTTGAAAGAGCACACAGATGGAGTGAAAGTTTGTTTTATTGATACGTTAGCTGTGGATTTATTTATTGATCATTGGTAGGTGCAAGTGGCTATTATTATATCCTGGTAAGGGGCAAGAAAACAAAGGAGAGTGTGAGGCTGGTTTTCAGAGATTGTGCTGTGAAACAGATACTACTGAGCAGTCAAGGAGCACAAGCATACAGAAACTGAGCTGTGGTAAGAAACATGCCCTTCTTGTTGCCTGGAAAAAGAGCAATGACTTCAGGATTCATCCCTGAGCAAACAGACAGGAGATACTAAAAGATCATTCACCAAAGCAAGGACACAGAGAGGTGCAGGTCAAGGAAGAGAGGAGAAGTAAGTTAGGGTTATGGCTCACTGGAGGTGGCTTTTAATGACTGGTTTTGTCAATCTGGAACGACCCTGCCTCTGAGTCTCACCTTCTCTCACCACTGGAAGTTATTTGTTGCATTTTATCTTAAGGCTAATTCAGCTTTTATTTTTAGCTAAGCTATATTTATCAGGCTACTTAGACCCAGAACACATATTGCTAGCTTGGGCATGTATATTCTGTGCGAGGATGCAAAAATGTGTTATACAATAGGTGTGCCTGATATATATCTGTGTAAGAATATCGCAGCACAATGCTCCATCTTGGTGGTGGATGGCAAGAGTTCTACTTTTGATACAAGAGCAAATTGTAGCACTTCCTCCTCCAACCATTTAGGCTGTATTCATCATTCCTACTCCTAGTTCCACACTTTTCCCTGGTGCATCGTTACTGAGGAAATGTCATTAGTGAGGATATTGTTCAACTTAAGTCATAAAACAAAAAAAAAGGAGGTGACTGCAGCCTATACAAATCAGCCTCAGGGAAGTCTTTGGGAGAAAACTGATGTTGCTGAGTAGTTTAGAAAGCTAATGTTGTCATTCAGAGTAAGATTTAAAACTAAGGGTAAAATACAGAAAGAGAATGAGGGCAAGTTGCTGGAGGCAGCTGGGGAAATCTTCAATGGCAAGAAGGCAAATAAATCTTTTTTACCTGACTATTAGTGTAGCTAATCATGAATAATACTGCCTTTGCCTTTCACCTTCCCTCCAAGGTTAAGCAAACCTAAATAATTAAAAGGCCAGATAGTATTAGACATCCTGGTCACCAAACTGGAAAAGCACAGACTGGATGGGTGGAGCACTCACTGGATAAGGAATGGGCTGGATGGTGGCATGCAGAGAGTAGTGATCAATGGCACAATGTCCACCTGGCGACCGGTGACAAGTGGTGTTCCTCAGGGGTCAGTGCTGGGACCAGTGCTCTGTAACATCTTTGTCAGTGATATGGACAGAGGAATTGAGTGCACCCTCAGTAAGTTTGCAGATGACACCAAGCTGTGTGGCACAGCTGACTTGCTGGAGGGCAGGGATGCCATCCAGAGGGACCTGGACAGGCTGGAGAGGTGGGCCCAGGCCAACCTCATGACGTTTAACAAGGCCAAGTGTAAGGTCCTGCACCTGGGTCGGTGCAATCCCAGGCACAGATACAGGCTGGGTGGTGAATGGCTGAGAGCAGCCCTGAGGAGAAGGACCTGGGGGTCTGGGTCGACGAGAAGCTCAACATGAGCCGGCAGTGTGCACATGCAGCCCAGACAGCAACCCTGTGCTGGGCTGCATCAAGAGCAGTGTGGCCAGCAGGGCAAGGGAGGGGATTCTCCCCCTTTACTCTGCTCTCCTCAGACCCCACCTGGAGTACTGTGTGCAGTTCTGGAGCCCCCAACACAAGAAGGACATGGAACTGCTGGAGCGGGTCCAGAGGAGAGCCACGAAGATGCTCAGAGGGCTGCAGCAGCTCTGCTATGAGGACAGGCTGAGAGAGTTGGGGCTCTGCAGCCTGGAGAAGAGAAGGCTTCCAGGAGACCTTAGAGTGGCTTTCCAGTATCTGAAGGGAGCCTACAGGAAGGCTGGGGAGGGACTGTTGACAAGGTCTGGTAATGTCAGGACGAGGGGGAATGGGTTTGAACTGGCAGAGGGGAGATTTAGACTGGATGTTAGGATGAAGTTCTTTACAGTGAGGGTGGTAAGACACTGGCACAGGTTGCCCAGGGAGGTTGTGGATGCTTCCTCCCTGGAGGTGTTTAAAGCCAGGCTGGATGAGGCCTTGAGCAGCCTGCTCTAGTGGGAGGTGTCCCTGCCTATGGCAGGGGGTTGGAGCTGGATGATCCTTGAGGTCCCTTCCAACCTAAACCATTCTATGATTCTATGATTCTATGATTCTATTATGTTTGACCAGAAATAAATTTCACCCTTAGTGTATGATGTGTGCTGCAAACCTAAACCCAGTAGCTCTCTTAAAACTCATGTGTCAGGGGAATGAGAAAGGAAAAACAAATTGATGCTTGTCTGTGTCATTGCTGCTTCTGAAAGTGCTTGTTTTGAATATTTTTAAAGAGAGCTGTGAATAGTAAGTAAAAGGCATTTGTAGGGATGTTTGCAGAAGTATGGAAAGTTGTCCTACTACTGGAAGGAGTCCAGATAGGACTGTCCAGATAGTCCTATAGATAAAATGACAAACTCATTTTTAATTACACTTGTAATTGGCACCTTTGAAGCCACCAGCTATTATAGCCAGAGGTTTCCCCAGGGCACATATCAGGAATACTGCCATAGCATGTCTTGCATATCTTTCCCTACAGTTCATAGAATCATAGAATCAACCAGGTTGGAAGAGACCTCCA
>WAAF01001397.1:465168-488665 GCA_013400475.1 Tricholaema leucomelas
ATCTCTCTTGAATTGAGGAGCCCAGAACTGGACACAGCACTCAAGGTGTGGCCTGACCAGTATTGAGTACAGGGGAAGAATAACTTCCCTCATCCTACTGGCCACACTGTTCCTGATACAGGCCAGGATGCCATTGGCTCTCTTGGCCAGCTGGGCACACTGTTGGCCCATGTTCAGCTCCTATCTGCCAGTACCCCCAGGTCCCTTTCTTCCTGGCTGCTCTCAGCCACTCTGTCCCCAGCCTGTAGTGATGCTTGGGGTTGTTGTGGCCAAAGTGCAGAACCCTGCATCTGGCCTTGTTAAATCTCATCCCATTGGCCTCTGCCCACCCATCCAGTCTGTCAGGGTCCCTCTGCAGGGCTCTCCTACCCTCTAACAGATGCACACCTGCTCCTAGACTGGTGTCATCTGCAAACTTACTGGTGCTGGACTCAATCCCTTGGTCCAGATCATCAATAAAGACATTTAACAGGACTGGGCCCAGCACTGATTCTTGTTGAACTCATCCATAAAGTCTCCAAATATCCTCTTTTCTTAACCATTCCAGGCTGACCAGATGTGCTCCTGAGGGAAAAGAAAAGCTGAGGCAGGGGACAAACCTCAACTACAGAAGTTTAGCAACTATGTCATCAGAAAGTCCCCTGTGCATTCACTTGCTAATCCGAATTGCTGTCCATGTGTATGGACATCTGCACACATATACACAAAGCATATACTGTTTGCCTCCTGTTCCCAAAGTCCTGGTTGTCTTGTTTGGCTTGCTGGGACTACTCAGAACAGGTAAAAAAAAGCAAGATGTGAGTCTCACAGGAGCAGGGTTAAAGGCTGTGTGCTCTCTGATGAATGGAGCACCACCAAACAGGTGTTTGTAAAGCACAAACTGCAAAGGCACTTTGCATACTGACTGAAGAATGGGGCCTCTTTTACTAGAACTGTAAGTGATACAAACAGAACACTAATTACAGCCTAAATCACCAGCTACCTAGAAATAAATTTTACTCATTTACTCAGAAGGAGAATTCATGCCAAGCTCACAAGTAGCTTAAGCAGTGTGTCTGTGGAAGAGATCCCAGCATAGGTGCTGTATCCTTATAGACAGCCAATAGAGATTCACTGTAAATTAAGGCTTTTGGCCTCCATAAAAACTGGAGATAGTTCATCACTGCCAGCATCAGCTGGAAAACACTTCTGTGTGCTTCACAAACAAACTTCTCAGCAGTTTTCTTAGAGATGGAATCCCATGTTCCACAAAGGATCTTCCTTTTCTTTGTCGAAAGCCTTCAACTTCTGTACCAAATCCACAACTAAAACCACACAGTCACCAGACACATCACAAGGATTAAAACAGCAAACTGCTAGGAGGCTCCAATTCTCTTCAGAGAGACCAAGTTCATGAGCAAGAAACACATCGAACCTGCCTCTAACAATAGCAAGATTCTTCTTGTGTGACTCACTAATCCAATTTCTTTCAAATCAAACAGAAAGTTAAATGTTCTTTTATGTTGAGAGTGAATACCCATCCCAGCCCCCTCCATTAGGCAGAGAAACTGTCATGATTTAAGAGTACATTACTGCAGAGATGGGTTTTCATCTCGTCATTGTAGCATCGACTTCCAGAGCTCCAGCTGGGTACGAGGAACATGAGAAATTCTCTGTTCTACCAGGCAGGGCCTTTTCCTCTTTTATGTATTTAATCAGGTTTGCAGGACATGTGGTCAACAAATCAGATGTGAGAGCCTGTGTGTGAGGGTTTTATATGCCCAGGCAAATTAATAATCACTATAAAACCTCTCTGCTGATCACCTCACAGGCTTCCTGCAAAGCAACTCCTGATAGACTCTTGCCAGGATGAGTGTTCAGGTTTTTCAACACAACACCTGAACTACTTTTTCCACCACTTCCCTTCTGCATCTCCTCAGCCTGTGGCTGAAGTAGGCAATTTTCTATTTTTTAACCACTGCCTGTGGTTATATTAGAAAGGATTTTTGCCAGGGTTTAAGCTGTTGAAAAGGCAAGAGCAGCTTTACATAGCTGCAGAGATGACAAATACAAAAAGACTTCTGAGCAATCCTGAGTGGTTTTAATAATCAGATATTTCGATATGCATTGGGAATGGACAGACTGCTACAGGAGTGGCTCTTTCTTTTGGTGTTCCATCTCTTTAATTTCCAGTTCTATTCTCTCAACACATATTCAGAGCTCTGACACAGTTTGTAAAGAATCAGAGGCTTCAGTGCTGCTTTTTTCTGTGCTGAGAGCAGCACAGATTAAAACCCACTAAATCAGGCTCTCAGCAAAATTAACTTCTCAGTTGTTACCTCTCATATACTTCACTTCATGCATCAAATAATCAGCATAAGAACATAAAAGTCTGTGTTTTCAAATGTGCTTTCCTCAGGTGACATTTTCTCTCTTCTTAGAGAGAGTGATTGGCATTGGAATGGGCTGCCCAGGGAGGTGGTGGAGTCACCATCCCTGGAGGTGTTCAAGAAAAGCCTGGATGAGGCACTTAGTGCCATGGTCTAGTTGATTGGACAGGGCTGGGTGATAGGGTGGACTGGATGATCTTGGAGGTCTCTTCCAACCTGGTTGATTCTATTCTATTCTGCTAAACTCCTCCTGCAGTAAAGTAGCTATGACTCTTTGTGGAAGATTCAGCCTCAGCATCAATTTATTTCTGCAGTGTTGTTTTTAATAGCTCCTAAAATGAAGGACAAATTTTGCTATTAACTATCTTCTAACAAAGCTGAAGGACTCTGTTTAAATCGTGTCCACTTCCAGGTCAAACTTCGTAAAAACAACGATCCAAACAATGTGTTTAAAGCCAGTTCATTTTTCAACACTTCACAGTGGCCATGTCCCATTCCAGTGTGAAATGTAGGGGAAATCCTCACCCTGACAGGTGCAGGAGACACATCCTGAAGGCTGAGATGAAAGCAGAAGACCTGGTGCTCCAAGACCAAACCAAATGTGGTAAGGATGAATAGCAAGTGGATATCACTGGCATGCCATGGAATATCTCAAACGACCCCAGCCCTCCCAGCTTCCCTCATGCAGCTTAGCCAACCCCAAAACCCTCCCCTGACCCTGGCTGGTGTCCATCCCCAGTGAACTAAAGTTCTGTCCAGGTAAAAATGTGCATCAGCTTCACAAGGTTTTGATAAAAGAGTTATGTCAGAGGCTCAAGACCTTAGGTGGCAGCAAGAAGACAGCAGGCATATGAAGAGAAGTAGGCCTTGAATACACTTTTAAGAGAAAAATGTCTGTTTTCCTTATCCCAGGGATGTAGAAAACGAATATCATCAGAGCCTGTTTTGCATTCATACAGCTCTCAGCAGGACCAGTAATGAATGCAGTTATTGTACCCTGGCATCAAAACCTCTGTTGGTTCTTTTGATGTGATTTTGCATTTGGTCTCAACTGATAAATGAATTGAGATTGGCAGGAATCCTGATTTGCAGGTCCAGAACAAGGTGCAAGGCTGTCTGAAATGTGACAACTAAGAGAACATGCACGCAATGAGAAGGTATGCAAAAAGCAAGCTTTTGAGTTCTCCTATCAGCTTTACTTAGAGCTCTTAAAGCACCATACAGCTGAAAATTCGTAAGACCCCGTTCATGCACACCCCTAGTGAGTTACAAAGAAAGGCTCTATCAGCCAGATCTTGTAATCCAGTTCCCTATACCAAATAGAGTTCTGCTTTCTGGAGTACTGTGTGCAGTTCTGGAGCCACCAACACAAGAAGGACATGGAACTGTCAGAGCGAGTCCAGAGGAGAGCCACAAAGATGCTCAGAGGGCTGCAGCAGCTCTGTTATGAGGACAGGCTGAGAGAGTCTGGGCTCTTCAGCCTGGAGAAGAGGAGGCTCCCAGGTGACCTTACTGTGGCCTTTCAGTTCAATTAATGTTTCTCTATTTTGCTGGTTATATTAGAAGTAGATATTATCCATAGAATGTTTCCATAACCATGTAAGAACCAAAATATTATCAAAATTAGCAGTTGGGGGTGGCAAGAGTTCTGAACAGCAAAATTAATAAACAATACTAATTTTGGAAAACAGGCTGGATGGGTGGGCAGAGGCCAAGGGGATGAAATTTAACAAAGGCACGTGCAGGGTTCTGCACTTTGGCCACAACAACCCCAAGCAATGCTACAGGCTGGGGTCAGAGTGGCTGGAGAGCAGCCAGGAGGAAAGGGACCTGGGGGTACTGGTGGATAGTAGGCTGAAGATGAGCCAGCAGTGTGCCCAGGTGGCCAAGAGGGTCAATAGCATCCTGGCCTGGATCAGGAACAGTGTGGCCAGTAGGATGAGGGAAGTTATTCTGCCCCTGTACTCAACACTGGTCAGGCCACACCTTGAGTGCTGTGTCCAGTTCTGGGCTCCTCAATTCAAGAGAGATGTTGAGGTGCTGGAACGTGTCCAGAGAAGGGCAACAAAGCTGGTGAGGGGCCTGGAACACAAACCCTATGAGGAGAGGCTGAGGGAGCTGGGGGTGTTTAGCCTGGAAAAGAGGAGGCTCAGGGCAGACCTCATTGCTGCCTACAACTGCCTGAAGGGTGGCTGTAGCCAGGTGGGGGTTGGTTTCTTCTCCCAGGCAACCAGCAACAGGACAAGGGGACACAGTCTCAAGTTATGCCGGGGGAATTATAGGCTGGATGTTAGGAGGAAGTTGTTGCCAGAGAGAGTGATTGGCATTGGAATGGGCTGCCCAGGGAGGTGGTGGAGTCACCATCCCTGGGGGTGTTCAAGAAAAACCTGGATGAGGCACTTAGTGCCATGATCTGGTTGAGTGGCTAGGGCTGGGTGCTAGGTTGGACAGGATGACCTTGGAGGTCTCTTCCAACCTAGTTGATTCTATTCTATTCTATCAATTAATCTCCCCTCCACAACACTTTGCACCTGCTGTGTTTTGAAAGAAACCACTTGTGTACACACTTTTAAATCTTGTTGACCCAGCTCTTGAATCCTTTTCCATGGCTACAACCACATGTAAGTCAGTAGTGGTACTCTTAATTTCTAAGAGTACCCAGGGAACTGATTGATCTTGAGATATATAGGCAGGCAAAACTAAAGTAGAAAATCTACATTTAATCAAATCAACTTCTCCCATATTTATGGGAATAAAATATTTATAGCTATCTGTGATGGTTTGGGTACCCCCTGCCCCCCCACAGTTTTGGAAATCACCCAGACTAGACTCAGACAGCTCTGGAAATATGAATGAAGCTTATATTTGCAACTAGCACAGTAGACAAGCAGGTATGTACAGAAATATACAAGGCAAAAAGGTAATACAGAAACACAGCTCCCCTCCCAGAAACCTGAGTCCCCAGGAGGGGCTCCCAACCACCCCTTCACCTTTCCCCTACCCCTCTAAACCTTACCCCAGTCCCAAGGAAGAATGGAGGTTTGGCCAGGGGGTTAGGAAGCAAAGTGGATTAGAAGAGAAACGGAGGGTGAGGTTAGAGATGCAGCTCAGCCAGCAGCCCAAGTGAGAGTGGTTATCTGTGTTTTGCTTTTTGTTCTTATACATCTCAGCAAGCCTATGAGCGAAGTAGACATCACCATTGTTTTCCTGTTACCTAGTTCTTCTCACCAAAACATTCTAGCTAGCTTCCAACTAGCACACTATCGTCCAGCTGATCTGAGTACAGTGAAATATTCAAATACAGGCAACAACCTAAACTTAAAAAATTATCCTAACTGTGGATTTTCTGTGCTAACAACATACTGCATTACGAGTTTCAGAAATATTCATGGCTGGTTCCAAGGCTTGCTGGGTTTAATACACTTTGAAAGAGCTGGCTTAAGGCATAAGGACAAAGTGAGGATGTTTCTACACAGGCAGTGAGGAATCATATAAGACTAATTTATAGACTCGGCATAAAATTTTTCCCTTGGACAACGTGGAAATATATTTGCTTGAAGCAACTTGCCAGAATTCCTGCAAGCAAACAAAGATTTACATCAGCTGTTAATGACTGCGAGTTGGATGCAAAGCAGAGAAACTGAGGAAGGCATCAGTGAGGTGTAGTGTACACCGCGTCCTAAGATACCTGCGGGAGAGAGACAGACAGACTGCATCATCAAAATCCCAGGAACAGAAGTCTGCAACAGCGCAAGGAGCTCAGCCTGATTTACCAGAGTAGCAAGCAGCACGTCTGCAGTTTGGCTAATGCCAACGAAAGAGTGGTGGTGACCATGAAATTTTACTAGGATGGTGCAATATATAGAATCATAAAATGGTTTAGGTTGGAAGGGACCTCAAGGATCATCCAGCTCCAACCCCCTGCCACAGGCAGGGACACCTCCCACTAGAGCAGGCTGCTCAAGGCCTCATCCAGCCTGGCCTTAAACACCTCCAGGGAGGAAGCATCCACAACCTCCCTGGGCAACCTGTGCCAGTGTCTCACCACCCTCACTGTAAAGAACTTCCTCCTAACATCCAGTCTAAATCTCCCCTCTTCCAGCTTAAACCCATTCCCCCTCGTCCTGACATTACCAGACCTTGTCAATAGTCCCTCCCCAGCCTTCCTGTAGGCTCCCTTCAGATACTGCAAAGCCACTCTAAGGTCTCCTCGAAGCCTTCTCTTCTCCAGGCTGCAGAGCCCCAACTCTCTCAGCCTGTCCTCATAGCAGAGCTGCTGCAGCCCTCTGAGCATCTTCGTGGCTCTCCTCTGGACCCGCTCCAGCAGTTCCATGTCCTTCTTGTGTTGGGGGCTCCAGAACTGCACACAGTACTCCAGGTGGGGTCTGAGGAGAGCAGAGTAAAGGGGCAGAATCCCCTCCCTTGCCCTGCTGCCCACACTGCTCTTGCTGCAGCCCAGCACAGGGTTGCTGTCTGGGCTGCATGTGCACACTGCAGGCTCATGTTGAGCTTTTCATCACCCCAGACCCCCAGGTCCTTCTCCTCAGGGCTGCTCTCAGCCATTCCCCACCCAGCCTGGATCTGTGCCTGGGATTGCACCGACCCAGGTGCAGGACCTTACACTTGGCCTTGTTAAACGTCATGAGGTTGGCCTGGGCCCACCTCTCCAGCCTGTCCAGGTCCCTCTGGATGGCATCCCTGCCCTCCAGCAAGTCAACTGTGCCACACAGCTTGGTGTCATCTGCAAACTTGCTGAGGGTGCACTCAATTCCTCTGTCCATATCACTGACAAAGATGCTAAAGAGCAAAATGGCAAAGAGGAATGGCATGGGCTGCATTTAGATCAGCCTGCAAACAGTTTGAGCTTCTTCGGCTATAGCTCTCAACTCTGGTAACATTTTTAGAGCTTTCAATGCTGTTCAGGTGCAAAAGGCAATACAATTCTCATCTAGGACACTTGGGAAAGAGTATTTAACAGCATAATCCACTTCATACGTGTTGGTCAAAAGGGCATCATTATCGACAAGCAGACCACGGGTAAAATCCCCATTAGCAAGTTCCACACATCAATGGATGCCCACTCTGGTTGAATGAAAGCTGATAATGGTATTGTGTGCTCTCAAGGGCCAGTGTATTTAAACAAAGCTCCCTGGCTGTACAGAGTTCTCTGTGTTGAAACAACTGATAATTGCATTGACATAGTGGATACTCTATTTTTAGATGAATCAGTGAGGGCTTCCAGCCCTAGAGTTGTTGCCCTAGATAATGGCCAAGAGAGAATGAACAACAGCTGTCTTGTGTAAAATGCAGTGCAGATACATTACCATGCTACAACGGTTTCTACCCTTCTGCTATTGCATTTATTGGTGTCACTTTTGATTCTTTAACCTTGCCATAGCTTATGGAAATATTTATGTGAAAACAAAGACTGCAAATATCTGTAAATACACCAAAGGCAGCAGCAACAGCTCTGTGCAGTAGCAGAACTGGGTCTCCAGCATTTGCCTTTTTCCTCTTCCTGCAATAACTCACAGTGTTACAACAGAGCCCTTTGGATTCTGTGTGTAGGCAAGTGATACTTGGGTGAAATTTAGATTAATCATATGCCCTCTTTATTTCTACTAGGTTACCAGCAGTGCAGGGTTTGACTTAACCCAGCTGCCATGAATGCTGGGCATCAAGGTGGCATAGGACCTGGATAATGAACCAGGATGCAGGTACAGCATATAAATCACAGCTTACAAGAATGGGCTACATTGTGGCTTCTTGCATTTTTATATTGACTGGCTTGAGTCATTGTTTTTGCATGATCTGGTTACTGACAAACCTGTGTTGATTTTGTTCCAACCATTTATAGGGAAGCAACTTGAGGAAAAAAAAATCATTATTGAAAATACTAAAATGGGAAATTGAAAGGGAAATGATTAATGTGTTAATATCCAGACACAATCTTATGAGCCTGTTCATGTCAGCAGCACTAAGCAGTAACACCTGATCACAAAAAGGAGCTTCAAGTTTGCCTGAGTATAGGCTGGATGTTAGGAGGAAGTTCTTCACAGGGAGAGTGATTTGCCACTGGAATGGGCTGCCCAGGGAGGTGGTAGAGTCACCTTCCCTGGGGGTGTTCAGGAAAAGATTGGATGAGGCACTTAGTGCCATGGTCTAGTTGACTGGATAGGGCTGGGTGCTAGGTTGGACTGGATGATCTTGGAGGTCTCTTCCAACCTGATTGATTCTATCCTATTCTATTCTATTCTATTCTGAGCCAACACACATTGTCCACTAATGCTTCAGGTTATGGCATCAGAGAGTGCTTGCAGGGAAAATGCCTGAGTGCTTGTCCATCTGGGTAGGTAAAATACCTGTAAAAGTGACAATTTTCTCTGTAATGTCCTTGAAAAAAATTGTGATCATTTTGTTCCAGAGCAAATATCCACAATGCTGCCTATTTCAAACTGAAGCTATCTGAAAATCTGTGAAGGTGGTCAGGTCACAGCTTATATTTTTAACATACTACCTTTAGATTAAAACAATTATCAGCTGAAAGACGTCAGTCCCGTTAAAGAAGCCACAGATGATGTTGGAGTAGCCATCAACCCCTTTCCTACCTAACCAGGGGGCCAACAGGCCCCCCGGCCTTTGTGTGACCCCCCCCCCAGTCACTGGTGTGCACCATATGGACTCACCATTGATGACAGGAGGAGGATCCCTCTGCCCAGTTGAGCACAGCTTAGGGCTTCTGCTGCTCCTGGTGGGGATTAAACAGGGGAGTGGGCAGGGAGGTCGAAGTGGCCGCACCTGGGGTGGCAGGAGATGCCAACAGAGCCCAGGTGCTCTGGGATTTGGGGAGAAAAAGGGGGGAAATGAGGCAGGTGAGGTGGAGAAGGGGCAGATATGGTGTTCCAGTATGATCTGGTATAGGTGATCTTGCTCTGGCAGAGGGGTTGGATTCAGTGAGCTTTCAAGGTCTCTTCCAGCCCTTAACATTCTGTGATTCTGTAACAAAAGGCATAAGCTACAGAGTTCAGGTGAACACTACAGAGAAATAAAGACAGAAAAAAAGTGAACAGAAACACTTAGAAAGTGCAGTGACAGCTTCCCATCTTTTAAAAGGTATCAAGGCAGTGCTAACTTTGGCCCTTTTAGACTCTAACCAGCATGAAGCTGCCTTGCATGTGTCCATTGTTAAACCAGGAAAACAATAGTTCTGAAATAAAGGCCATTGCAAAGGTACAGAAGGAACAGAACTGATTCAAAAATTGCCTACTGGGACTGAGCTTTTTTTTTTTCCCAGAGCCCAGGACACAGCTCAGAACATTTATGGTTTCTAAACATGTTCCAACACATTTCAATGGGCCACTGTCTGGGTCTTCAGGGTGAGCTGCTTCCCATGGATCAAGATGAGGGGCAGATTTCAAGAGAGCCAGAGAAGGAAAACGGTTTTGCCCAAAACCTTTTGCTGTCTTCACTTTTCTCCAGTTCCAGCCTCAACTTTGGAGGATTCCCCTGGAGCAGGACTGCTGGGCAATGTCACACTGAGGGGCAGGAACGTGGTAGCAAAAGGCCAATGGAAATCTCCTCAGAGGAAGCCAGGCTTGCACCGCATCTTTCTCCAGCACTGCACCTCGTCTTAAATCCTGTGCTAGCCTTAAACTTAGATTCACTTTGATCAGAGCAAAGATTTGTCAGCAAACATGTAGAATTCATGTATTTTGCACTGGTGTAAAAGTCTCCACTGTCTGTGTGTGCATTGGAGGCAGTTTGATGAGTATCATTTCCTTCTGTCCTGCCAATTTATCACTGATAATTCTGTACAGATAAGGAAGCCCCCTGCAGAGAAAAAAAAGAAAAGAAAAGAACAAATCATTCATGTCTCCATGACTCCAGCAGGAGTAGGGAGGTGATCATGCCCCTGTACTCAGCACTCGTGAGACCACACCTCGAGTAAGTCCAGTTTTGGTCACCACAGTACAGAAGGGACACTGAGGTGTTGAAACAGGTGCAGGGAAGGGCAACGAGGCTGGGGAGAGGTCCAGCAAACATGACCTATGAGGAGCAGCTGAGGGATCTGGGGTTGTTTAGTCTGGAGAAAAGGAGGCTGAGAGAGGACCTTATTGCCCTCTACAACTACCTAAAAGGAGGTTGTAGTGAGGCTGGAGCTGGTCTCTTCTCCTAAATTACTAATGATAGGACAAGAGGAAGTGGCCTCAAGTTGCGTCAGGGGAGGTTTAGGTTGGATGTTGGGAGGAAGTTCTTTACTGAGTGGATGGTCAGGCACTGGAACAGGCTGCTCAGGGAGGTGGTGGAGTCACCATCCCTGGAGGTGTTTAAAAGGATGTGGCACTAGAGGCTATGGTCTAGTGATGAAGGATGCTGGGATGAAGGTTGGACTGGATGATCCTGGTGGTCCTTTCCAACCATAGCGATCCATAGTGATTAGATGTTGTGACAGTGATCCATAGTGATTAGATGCTGAGGGAGTCAGTTTGATCAAGCACTTGTCAGTGTGAAACTAACGACTGGACTCGATGAGCTTGAAGGGCTTTTCCAATCTAAGAAATATTGTGGTTCCACATTGTATGACCTTTGGTGTATTAAAAAAACCAAACTGAAACCACAAACAGTGTAGAATTAGATTAATTTGGGGGTTGTTTTTTTTTAATATTTCAAATTCTGCCATTCTTTCTGGGGACTTGAATTAATTCTGCTCTCTCTCTCTCTGTCTAGAGATTAGGAGCAAGGCTCAGTCCAAAAGTACCAAGTGCATACCTTGGGTCCTAAACAGAAACGAAGCAAATAAATTGCTATACTTGAAGAGCTGCTAGACAGAAATACACAGAGGAGAAAATCTCTTTTTCCTTTTCCACTCAGCTCCTTTACAAGCATGCAAGCTCTGACATGCAAGTGGGTTTGTTTTAGAAATATCTTTTTACTAAAATAAGGAAAATGCAGACAACATTTGTTAAAACTGATGAAAATTCATGCCAGTGATTCTTCATGATGTTCCCTACTGATCCTATATCATCGTGTCTTAATGAATACAAATGATTCAGAAGCCCATCCAGATCCTGAGGAGTACAAAAAAGGAAGAGGATGAATAAATCTCCAGGAAAGATTAATCAAGGTGCAATTCCCATTAGACCCATTAATTACTATAGAGCTTCTTAATCAAAATAAATTCAAAGCAATATACTGATGTCAGAGTAGAAGTATTTGTTCTGAGATAAGTATTGCACAAAACCAGGTAAATCTGCTAAACTAGGATTGATTCACTCTTTTTGGTTTTGTAATCATTTGAGATTAAATCTCTTGATTTACAGTGCTGCTGAGTGAGAGTTTCTTCAGACTTTTAATGCATACTTTAAGCTGCTTCAGACCTGAGATGCTGAAACACAAAAGGCATAAAACAAATTGGGTAAATAAACTCATATGTAACTGGCACATGAAAAGAGCTCAAATGAGTTTTCACCCAGGCTGAATAAATCCACAGCTGAAGAGTGTTGGGCTCAGTGTCCATGAGGAGGTCTCTGCCCAGGAGGCAGATTCAGGGTAGGCACCAAACCAGACCTTGCACTTGTGGCTTAGCCTGAATGAGAAGAGGTAACCCAGCTCTGTGAAAGACATCTGACATATCTGGTGTTCCTAATAGCTTAAGAGCAGGACAATCACAAGCAAGCAAAAAAAACCCTACAGCAGCCTTCTGCAAAGTATTTCCTACCCTGCATTGGAGTAAATGTCCATCAGTTATAAGTCAGCAGGGAAGAAGGTTCACGTACCTCAACATTAAAAGGTGTGGGACAGAATTATAAGCTCCTTATCCCCTTTCTGTCTATGCTTCATGAGCCTGCAGGGTTGTTTATGGGTTGTTTTTCCTCATTGTAAGTACCTGTAATGAGCCAAATGCATCCTTTCCATACATATAGCAGTCAATAGAGAGGCATTTAACTTATTGTACCTTAAAAGCAGGATGGAGAAGACACACTGAGGTTGTTGGCTCAGGAACAGGTGAAATAAAATTGCTGCTGATGATATGGACTACTGCAGGGGGGGAAAAAACACTTCTCAAATACTTTTTGATGCTCCTCTCTTTCTCCTTTCATTCATTATGGACTCCCTCTGATTCCAGAAAGAAGCATTTGTTAGAGTGTCACTCTGACAACAAGCTGCTTTTGCTTGTAGTGGGAAAAGTTGGCTTCACAGGCAGGAAGAACCTGGTCTAGTAAAGCTGCACTCATATAATTCAAAAAACAATGACATGTTGTTCCCAAATTGTGGGTTCAGTGGAAGTTGCAATGTGCCTTCTTAATTTCACCTATTTGCTCTTACAATTCCAAACAGATCCAAGTTCTTCTCTGATTCATAAGCAATTGTAGGAAAGGGCTATGGAAGTGGTTGAGAGTGAGGAGCAGAAAGCTTCTAAGTAAGTAAAAAACCAAACCCTTTCAAAACACTCCAGAAAAGCACTCGAGATTTGTGTCTGTATCATGCAGGGGTTCACAGCGGTCTCAGAAGTTAAAATCTCTGGCAGTGAGGAATGTGCTTCAGAAGGGACATCACTAGAGAAAGATAATTGCTAGTTCTGGCCTTTTCTGTAGGTCTCAGGGTGGGTGCTTCCCTCAACAGCTTCTCTCTGTTATTTCTTTAAATACTGTTCAAAGTCTTTTGACTGCTTTTCAGCTGAGACGTCTGCACAGTGTCATGGAGATTATATGAATGTGGCCAGTCGTCAGAGACCCCTTTCATTGCCAGGGCCACAGATGCTTGTCTAAGTAAACAGCCTGCCACCTCCCACGGAGCAAGAGAGGCATGGCAGTAGTATTAGGGCCATTAAGCAGCTGAGAGCTGAACTCACATCCTCTCCTTTTCATGTAGTCCAGCAAACACTGTACAAAATCCTCAGATACAGTAATTTGAGTTAGCCCTGAAAATGAATAATTGCCAATAAAAATAACCAAAATTAAAGAGAGGATTTATTTTTTTCTTTATCATGAGGCTTCATCCAAGAGATGCTGGTGGGGAAAACACAACATATGATCCCTGTCAATTGTCCTGGAACAATTGTCCCTGAAGCGAAAAGGGGACACATTTTACATTTAAGACTCTTTTTTGCTTCCTGATTATTTTCTTTAAAGAACCATTTGCCTTTACTGGTCATATTTACTGGTGCCTCCACAGCACTAAGCACAGAATAACCACTGTGATGGTATTTCACAGGGCCAATGCCATTCTGGGGTGTATTAGAAGCAGTATGGCTAGTGGGTCGAGAGAGGTTCTCCTGCCCCTCTACTCTGCTCTGGTAAGGTTGTATGTGGAGTACTGCATTCAGTTCTGGGCCCCCCAGTTCAAGAGGGACACAGAACTGCTTGAGAGAGTTCAGTACAGAGCCACAAAGATGATTAAGGGAATGGAACGTCTCTCTTACGAAGAGAGACTGAGGGAGCTGGGGCTCTTTAGCCTGGAGAAGAGGAAACTGAGAGGAGACTTCATCAATGTTTATAAGTATGTAAAGGGTGAGTGCCAGGAGGGTGGAGCCAGGCTCTGTTTGGTGATGCCTGACGACAGGAGAAGGGGCAATGGGTGGAAGCTGAGGCACAGGAAGCTTCATTTAAACATGAGGAGGAATTTTTTTCCCTGTAAGGGTGACAGAGCACTGGAACAGGCTGCCCAGGGGGGTTGTGGAGTCTCCCTCTCTGGAGATACTCAAAACCTGCCTGGAGGCATTCCTGCGTGATCTAGTATAGGTGATCCTGCTTTGGCAGGGGGACTGGACTGGATGAGCTTTCGAGGTCCCTTCCAGCCCCTGACATTGTGTGATTCTGTGATTCACTGAGTAGCTCCTAGCTAAGGCAAGAAAAAGCGCCTGAAGCCGTTAGTGTACAACCAATGTTGCTACAGTTACCTGTAAAAATAACAGAGTGCCTTAATTTCCCAGCATTTTGTTTTACAAATGTCTACAAAGGCAGAGTACAATTGCTTTGAATTTGTGGGTATGCAAAGCTAACTTTCAGCAACTGAGTTCTGAGCGAGTTAGCCTGTATCGTTTCATTTCATCTCCATCTGCCTCCTGAGCGGCTTGGCATGTGTTTCTGAACACCCATCTGTGTCTGTGGGCTGGGTCAAGTGATTGTACTCCGAGACGTCATTTGGGATTCTTCTGGTTTGGGGCATTCATGAAAACCAGCCACTCATTGGCATATCGCTCTTTAGTCATTCTGGACTCGTCCCACATGGTGCTTGTCAGCCACGATATTTCTCTTGAACCTTTGTCCCAGGCTGGTTTGTGCAGTTGTTAGTGCTGCTGAGAGTGTAAAGACAAATCTTATAATCGTGGAACATAGCCTCAAGAGGGTCTGAGTGGCCAAAACAAATATATTTACAGCTCCACACCTGACTAAAACCATGAATCTGTTCTCAGGTGGAGAGTCCAAGAGCTCCAAGATTTTTTCACAGAATCATAGAATCAGTCAGAGTTGCAAGGGACCACAAGGATCAGCCAGTTCCAACTCCCCTGCCATGGGCAGGGACACCCTACCCTAGAGCAGGCTGTCCACAGCCTCAGCCAGCCTGGCCTTAAACACCTCCAGGGAAAGGACCTCAACCACCTCCCTGGGCAACCCATTCCAGGCTCTCACCACACTCATGGTAAAGAACTTCCTCCTCACATCCAGTCTGAACATACCCTTCTCCAGCTTTGTTTCATTCCCCCTAGTCCTGTCACTACCTAATATCCTAAAAAGTCCAGAGCCCTATGCATGCTGCCATGGCATGTTATTAACAACATGGACCACGGATGCCTGTCTGTGCAGACCTCTGAAGTCCCAAGCAATAATAGTGCATTTTAAGGATGCTGTGGAGGTAGCAGAAGCAGTGTCTGCTGGAATACACATTGCAGTTCTACCTGTGTAACTGGACTGTTGCCCTGCAAATCTGAGCCAGCATTTGGCTGGAACCTCACACTCTGCCAGGGAAGGCTTCTCAAAATCATGGTGACATGGGGATGCTTTTCTGGGTCCTTCCAGGAAGTCTCCAAGTGTAGATTTATTGATACAGTGCTATAGACACTTTCTCCACATTTCCAGTGTCTATCCTGCTTTACCAACTAAAAGGGGGAAGGCTAAAATTGTGCAGGCTTCTCTTCCCGTTGCTTTGTGTCTGTTTTCCTTTTTCAACGAAGCCAGCTGTTGGTCTCTTAGCTCAGAGAAGTTTGGGTCCAGCAGTAATCCCTGGGAGTTGCTATGTAAGTGCTGGCCAAAAGCTCATCTTTTGGCATTTCAATGTGTACTGAGGCTGAGGATGAGAGACATCTCATGATTCCATGGGCTCTACTTTTACAGGCTATGATGCTCCATATTCCTGTATTTCTGAGCAAGTATTCCTAAGTTGCTATGCTGTCATTCCTTCATTTAAATAAAGCTGATCACAAAGGATGCTTTATAAATGTAAATCTATCAGTTCTGCTCAGCAGACCCCAGGGGCTTAGGGAGTGCTGATTCCATGCTGAAAGGTGAAGCAAGCACTGACTGAAAAATCAGCTTGCTGATTTAACTCTAGTGCGCAGGGAAGAGCACTGCAGAGAAGACTTCTTTTCTTCAAGGTCTTTAGCATAAATTAACTTGAAAACAAAAAGCTGCTGCAAAGATTTCTGCTGCAAAAGCTTTCAGTTCTCTACTCTTTCTCTCAATACACTGGTAACTTCTGAGCAGATTTTTCATCCTCAGAGTGACTGTGGTCACTCTAATATTTGCCAAAATGAGAAATGTCACCTTATTTTGATGACATTAAGAGAAATAAAGGTGGTGATAAACATCTCCCTTCCACCACAACAATCGGGATCTTAGCTTGAATGCAGACACTGTAGCCTCTTCATTAAACTCATATGCAGAGGAACGTCTAAGACCTTTTGTTGCAGCATCTGCTTAGTGTCTTCGCCATCTCTTTTCCCCCATGACAAGTGGCACAAGCTAACTAATGCATGACTGCAGCACAGCTTATCCCCAGCGCTGTCAGTCCTCGCTAACTCTTCTGTTTCAACTCAAAGGTTCAAAAAAGAAAGTACAGCAAATTGCTCTGCCATTTGTGGCTCAGACCATGCAGCATCGCGGAGCAGTGACCCATACAGAGCAATTCTCACGCCTGGTTTTCTCCTGCACTTGCAAACCTATATTTAGCAGTCACAGCAATGCATTTGGCTCAAAGCAGACTCCATCTGCAAGGGTCTTTGCATTGGCTATTCTCGCAGCATTTTTTACCTAATGAACTTGCAAAGGAGTAGACTGAGCTGCTCCAGAGGGCCCCCCCCAACCTCAGGCTTACTGGGCTAGGCTGCCTTCACAGTGGCAGCAAATCGCTTTTCTACTTGCATCTACACACAAAAATACATTCTGCTAACGACGCATTGCAAAGCTCTTTTGTTTGGTTTTTTTTTTTGTAGCCATGCACAGCTCAAGCTTTGGGAGAATTTGCATTGTAGTCTTTACAGCAGCTGAACTGCAGCTTTCCCTCTCTCCACCTCCCTTTTTTGCCCCCTCGTTCTCCCTGACACTTTTTTTTCGGAACACTGACTCTCCAGCTCCAGGCAAAACAGCCGCTGCTATTTTTCTCTTGATTTTCAAGGATCACCTCAAGTGAAACTTTGTGGCATTATAAGAATAAGAGCATTTATCTGTGCTATTTATATAACACCTCCTTCATTAACCCTTGGAGCTCTGCTTGGATTAAAAACTAGATTGTCAAGGGTATGATGGGACCCTCCTCTTTCTCCCACCTCCTCCTCCTGCTTTGTAGCAAAAAGATGTTGCTTAGTCATGTTTGAATTGCACCGTGGGAGTTACTATGGAAAGGGCTATCACATTGTCTTTTAGGATGGATACAGCACCCTTTTAATATTGAATATTGAGTTGGACAAACTACACACTATGGAAAGGGCTATCACATTGTCTTTTAGGATGGATACAGCACCCTTTTAATATTGAATATTGAGTTGGAAAAACTACACACTATGGAAAGGGTTATCACATTGTCTTTTAGGATGGATACAGCACCCTTTTAATATTGAATATTGAGTTGGACAAACTACACACTATGGAAAGGGCTATCACATTGTCTTTTAGGATGGATACAGCACCCTTTTAATATTGAATATTGAGTTGGACAAACTACACACTATGGAAAGGGCTATCACATTGTCTTTTAGGATGGATGCAGCACCCTTTTGATACTGAATATTGAGTTGGAAAAACTACACATTTGAATTTACAAATGTTTGGAATGTGGCTAAGAATATTGAAGCATTCTGTAAATACTTTATTGATGGGTTGTTTTTTTTTCCTTAAACACTTCTGCATAATGTGAGTCCCTTATTATAGTGTTAAATATAATTCCTGTAGGTCAGGGTATCTTGGATCTCTGAAGATGTTGGATCTGGCCCAGCAAATTTTACTGTACTCTTTTTTTTCCTCAATCTTCTAAAAGTAGCCCACAGATTCCTATGGGACTCCAAGCTGCCAGTTAAAAACCCTGCAATAAGCTAAGCACATTTCACATTTAAATCTTCCTGCAACGATTACTGTACTATTCCCAGGCCAATATAAATTATTACAATCTCAGCTTCAGGCTTGCCTGTCAAGACACTGTTTCGATACTACCAAGCTCCACCACACAAAGGATCACTTCTATAACCAACTAGGTTGCTAAGGGAGAAAAAAAATAACTTGTAGACCAACATAATCATTTTTTTTGTTAATCATGCAAAATAATTATTTCTTCTAGCTAGCCTTTGCTGGGAACGTGGACTTCAAACTTCCTTGGTTGCATTTCTGCCTGTCCAAACTCAGGATATTGCTGGGAGGAGAGAATAACATAGGCTGGCCATGGGTGGCTGCTTCTTAGTTCATTATGGCTTCCTGCATGCTATAAATATGTGGTGCTGCTCTTCATCAGTACACTTCCCATGTGTGGATTGAACAGGGACAGTTTTAATGCTACTGCAGGTCAGGCCATGTGAACACTACCTACAGCTGCCTGCAGCTGCGATTCCCCGTTTGATTGAGAGTTTCTCTGGCAGGTCTTACTCCAGAGCTCACTTGCTATTTAAGCTGCTCCCACTGAACTCTTGGCAACCACTATATTGTTGTCTGTGTGGATTTACAGACCTTTCTGAGCCAGGTTTATTCATCATCACAAAAAGAGACCTTGCCTCGTCTGCATTTAGCCCATACGCAGAGCTAGGCTACAGCTGTTGTTCTATTGCCCAGTGACCCCTCCCTAGCAGAGAACCAGGATGAGGAAAGAGAGGAGACCCACGGGTTGAAATGAATGGGTTGAATGAACAGGCATTCTGCCTCAAGAGTTACTTGCTTGTCAAAACCAAGCATTAGGATCAAAAGAGATTAAAACACTTCTTTTCTGGTTTGTTCTGGGTGGGCATATTTAGTTCAGCAAATACAGTTCTGTAAACGCTGCAGATGCTCTGGGACCTGTGAAAATACTCTCTCTTCCACTAGCACAATGAGAACAAATTAGGACAGATTACAACAGGAACACACCAGACTTCCCAGTAATGTCTTCTGGAAAATACTTTTTTTTTTTTCCTCCAGGGACTCAAATTATATCCACATGTTTCTTGGAACAGGCAAAAATTCAGCGGGCAATTTTGGTCCATCAGAACATCCTGCACAGTTCTACAACAGAAAGATGTTGTTTAAACCAATGTAGAATATTAATTAGAGCCACAGCAACAATTTTGCATCTTTAAATTCGATAGGAGTTCTTTTCAAAACATCTGTGCTCCCCTCTCAGCTAATTGTAAGCATAGAGGGAAAAAGCCATGAGCATGATGTTTCATGCTCCCTCCCAGAGACCCTTTTACACCGGTTAATGCAAACATGGCTGGCTGCAGAACTTGCCAGTGCCCTGTGGCTTCTTACACCATCCAATTTCTGCTTGCTGGCCGGTACAGAAACATTGTGGTTGAAACTGCCAGTCAAGTATGTATTAAAGCCCTGGATGCCTCATAAAGTAAATTGCATTGTTGTGACACAAGCTGACAAGCTGGTTAAGGCTTGTGCTCTTTCCTGAGCTCAAGAAAAAGAGATTCACAGAGACCTGACTGCGAGGGATGCCTCAAATGTCTGTCTTAATTTTGCAAACCTCTCACTGGTTTTGAAGTGTGTAATTATCCTTTTTACTTTACAGGGTTGCACAGGTCCACCATCCTTTCTGGTTTCAGATCTGCTTTGAACTATAGAGCTAACCAGAAAGGACTGAGTCCAACAGACACTCTTGCTTTGAGATAAGCAAGTTAAGGTCTCATTGCTTCTGCCATGGGTGCAAATGAAGATATTCCCAGCATACAGAGCAGTTATTTCACTTCACATGCTCTCCCTCAGATTAAATTTCACCAAATCAGGGATCTTTTTCCTGATTTCTGTGGATTCTAACTAGTTTATATTTGTGTACTAAACTTTGAGTGCTTTTGCAAAGCTGATGACTGGTCTCATTTGTTATTTAAGCTGCCCCCACTGAACTCTTGGCAACCATTGTGATGTTGTCTGTGTGGATCCACAGGCCTTTCTAAGCAAGGTCTATTCATCATCACAACCAGGTTTTACAAAACAAAACAAACAAACCACAACAAACAAACAAAAAAACAACAGCCAAGAAGCATATAACCAAAGAGGCAAACCAAAGGAGAGATTGCTTTGACATCTTGATCTAAATGGGTCTGTGTCTTGATTCTGTCATCTTTCCCAGCATGGTGGACCCACAGAGAAGAGAAGAGACTTGAGTTCCTCCATTGGTTTCCTTTACTTTATAGGTAGATTGATGGGTAGTGCCCTTCTTGGATAGCTCCATTAAAAGCCAAAGCTGTCAGTCACTGGTGATGGCATATCATGATTTCAGTTACTATTCCACACTTTTGTAGGAGCTATGAAATGAAATATTAGTACAGACAGCCTTGTTTACTGGCTGTAGCAATAAAAATTATCTGCAATAACATTTTGTAATAATATAACTTTGTTATAAAGTACCTCATGAATAAAGCAAAAATTAAATGTAAGTCAGATTAATTTCTATACATTTATCTCTGGAGCTAAATGCCTGCTAAATGCCAGTAGCAAACCACACGTCTGGGGGGCTTTAATCACTCCAGTGCTAAAGACATTCCAGACTTCTGATGAACAGCTACCATGAACAGTATGCATGAGGACCATGAACAGTATGCATGAGGACCATGAACAGTGTACATGGAAGACCCCCCCAGGAACTTTACAAAGGGAAGGGAAGGGAAGGGAAGGGAAGGGAAGGGAAGGGAAGGGAAGGGAAGGGAAGGGAAGGGAAGAGAAGAGAAGAGAAGAGAAGAGAAGAGAAGAGAAGAGAAGAGAAGAGAAGAGAAGAGAAGAGAAGAGAAGAGAAGAGAAGAGAAGAGAAGAGAAGAGACAGAGGGCAGAGCTCAGTAACCACCAGCCACCATCAGCTTCTGGGTACCAGCTGTCTCCAGTTGTGTCAGGGCAAAGGAAACAGAGCCAGGGCACAATGCAACATGTACCTCAGAACCATGGGCAAAGGTGTGAGAGAAGCACTGGGGTGGAAGTAGAGTGAGTAGCCTTGCTCCATCCCATCACCCTCTCTAACATAACCCTGATCACAACTCTAGTCTCCTCCAGCAGGAACAGCTCTCTGTAGAAGTCTATATCCATACATCCATCTGCAAGGGAGTGAAACTGGTGTAAGTACTGTGGTGTCCAGGCTGCAGCAGTGGGCAAGCAAAGGCAGAGCCCTGCTCACACGAGCAGCCCTGCTCACCCCCAGGGGATAGCTGGGATAACTGCTGCCGCGTCCTCCAACTTGTGAAGAATGAGACTGCCAGTACTAGGAGCAACCTCTCTATCCATATTGATGATGTGTATTTGTCAGCTTCCCCTGCGTTTGTTTTCATTTTGTTGTTATCATCCCCTAACTATCTGCCATCTATCAACGTTTCTCCAACATAAGCTGCCTCGGGGGAAAACCAGAGATTGAGAGCAGTAAGAAAACATTCTCGAAATGAAAGAGAAAGGAGGGTAAAAGTGCATTTTGAAAATAAAATATTTTCCTTTTCCTTTGTAATAATCAGAATCTGTTCCCTCAGTGTGGTGTCCCTCAGCAATCACTTTTCAGACCTTCCATCATAGTGTGGGTGGGAAGCAAGAATATGAAAATGAGATAAGCTTAATTACTGCTTAATTTATCTCCTTTTCTTTTAAAGAGGAAAAGAGCTACCCTGACTGAAGCTTTTTAATATATAGCAGGCAGTTTTCTTATTCCAAACAGAAATATAGTCCTAGAATCTTCAGTGTTTATTACCTTTTATTTCCAGCCTCTCAATTTCTGAGTAACACTTCCTTCATGTCAGCCATAACAAAAAGAAAAAGCAGCCTTACAACCCAGTGTAAAGGGTTAACCCTCCTGGGGGAGTGATCTGCACCTTGACCCCAGGTCTTCCTGACTCCTCCTCAGGGGTGAGTTCGACCCTTTCTCCAGGTGTAGTGGTTAGCCCACTCCTGCTTCCTGTCTAGCCCCCTAGAAAAACAGAAGTTTTGTGACAGTGTGGCAAATAGAACCTTGTAGTAGAAGTGGTGAATAGAACAGAATCAAATTGACCAGGTTGGAAGAGACCTCCAGGATCATCCAGTCCAACCTATCACCCAGCCCTAGTCAATCAACCAGACCATGGCACTAAGTGCCTCATCCAGGCTTTTCTTGAGCACCTCCAAGGATGGCGACTCCACCACCTCCCTGGGCAGCCCATTCCAATGCCAATCACTCTCTCTGGGAAGAACTTCCTCCTAACATCCAGCCTACACTTCCCCTGGCACAAGTTGAGACTGTGTCCCCTTGTTCTGTTGCTGATTGTCTGGCAGAAGAGACCAACCCCCACCTGGCTACAGCCTCTCTCACCCTGCCTCCCTGCTTGCCAGCATCACCATCCTGTTCCTGCTACTCTTTGTTTTACCAGCCTAGGCTGGATGTTAGGAGGATGTTGTTGGCAGAGAGAGTGATTGGCATTGGAATGGGCTGCCCAGGGAGGTGGTGGAGTCACCAACCCTGGAGGTGTTCAAGCAAAGCCTGGATGAGGCACTTAGTGCCATCTAGTTGACTGGATAGGGCTGGGTGCTAGGTTGGACTGGATGATCTTGGAGGTCTCTTCCAACCTGGTTGATTCTATGATTCTATGGTTTTGTATCTTTTTTCCCTTCCCTATACCTTTTTTGTAACTCCCCTACCTCAAATACCTTTTTATTTATTGTTAAAATTTCCTTTTAATTTCCCAATTGAAGTGAGTCTATTTATTTGGGTCTGTTTACCTTTTCCTCTCTACATCTAATTCCCTCTCTTTGAAAAAAAAAGGGGGGGGGGGGGGGGGGGAGAAGAGGGAAAGGCATCCTATAAATCATTATTGGTTTTACCTATATTTGAGTCTCTGGGAAATTTAGAACCAAGAACACACAGAAACAAAGAAATGTTATTACTAAAGGAACAACGCTGAGCACTGAGGTTTTTGGGTGGCACACAGAGCTGAGAAATACCAGAAAGCTTCAGGAATGACATGTCCTAAAATCAATTTAATTTTCCCTTCTTAAGGACCCCATCCAGTGGGGTTTAGATAGAACAGAATCAACCAGGTTGGAAGAGACCTCCAAGATCATCCAGTCCAACCTAGCACCCAGCCCTATCCAGTCAACTAGACCATGGCACTAAGTGCCCCATCCAGTCTTTTCCTGAACACTCCCAGGGATGGTGACTCCACCACCTCTCTGGGCAGCCCATTCCAATGGCAAATCATTCTCTCTGTGAAGAACTTCCTCCTAAAGGGGAAAGTGAATTGTATTTTAGAGTCCTATTAAAGCAGAGCTGTTTGACTTGGGAGTGTCAGTGAAGATCTGGAATTATTCCGCTGAAGTCATGAGCATTATCTGAATGTCACAGCTGACGCGAGATGAGAATGAAGGTGGTGATTAATGCCACGACTAAATTAAAATATTTATTATTATAATTAGATATTATTAGCAAATCTGAAGAAAAATAAATTATGCCAAAAATACTCAGTTGCATCTGTGTTCATTGGAGTTCTTTTCTCTTTTTTTTTT